>VXAB01013527.1:0-70034 GCA_013399175.1 Odontophorus gujanensis
AACAACCCAACATCACACCAAGTCGTGAAACACAAGAGGTCTGCAGACCAGAAGAGGTCCTTTTACAGCACGTGAAATACAACCTGGAGGATTCCCAGCTGTGCTGTACAAGATCATGGAACATAGCATGATACAAATTTGGAACTTAATTAAGCTGAACTAGAGCAAAAGCCTTCCAGTAACCTTGCAGCTGAGAGTCTGGGAATATTACAAATGTAGTATCATCAGCTTTCACTCAAGCCCCATTTTAAACTTCCCAGCAGAGATCAGCAGGGAAGAAAATAATCTGAAGAGGACATATCTATTTAGTTTGCTGTCAAAACTCCCATGCAGTTGGATCAATACTCCGATCAATACATACACTTTGACAGAAATCAAAACAGATAGTGACTGATCTCACTGCCTGGGAAAGTCATCCAAGCTACCAGAGTACAGTGGAAGATCTTTTCTGTTGCCTAAACACCATCTTGATACTGAACACAGATGAGAAATTGAACAAGAAAGATCACTGATACTTGGAAATTTCAAGGAAACAAAACCAAGACCTGGGATTAAGTTGATCAAGAATCAAATGCTGAACAATGTGCATTTCCTCTTAGGACTAAGAACACAACTCCAACTTTACACAGGTCACTCAGCACCAACAGGAGATCTCTGACTAAGGGAGGGAGAAGAAAAAAATGCAGTTTCTCAAGACACACGAAAGCCTAACAACTGCTGCACTTCCCCCCAGACACAAATGTTTTCTGTTCAACACTCCAAAACTACAGATGAAAACCACGAATGAAGAACTGCAACATTAAAGAGCTTAGAAGCAACTGAAGTTGATGACCAGACCACGTCCCTTCTCTGAGAAGCAAGAGCCAACAAGAAAGCTGCCCCACCTGCAGTTTATTGAGGTCTTACTAAAGAACACCGAAGATGACTTCTTCCTGCTGCAGAGGAAGAAACATGGAATGCCTCAGTGCTTGTAAAAAGCTGATCAGCTTACGAGTACAAGGGAAGCAGTGCTTTTCTTCTATCTGAAGTGAAAGGCTTCAGGTCTTAAAACCACCCTCAACTTATGGGAAAATAAAATGGCGGATTATTCTGGTTGATGTGTGCAGCATTAGAAAACTAAGAGTGACCCAAGGCTGACCTGTACTTGTATCAAGCAGACCAAAGGGAAAGAGTAAAATAATAGGTGACAATACTTTGAAGAAGACGGAGACACTTCTTGTTAAGTGCTTGCCCAGCTATGACAGAGCCTGTCCTCATGTGAGGACTGACTACAGTTTGCAGTGAGGACAAAACAGAAACCTTGGGAAATCACAAATAAGAGACTTGCTGCAACATAGCAAGAGTGAGCCTACAGGCCAGGAGTGTCATACTGCTGCTTACATCTAAGTTTTTGATGGTTAACCAGAACAAGTCAGGATGGGAAGCAAGAGGAATCTCAGTACTGCAAGAAACTGCTAGGCTGAGGGACAGATCAACACCCCGTTGGGCTTTTGACATGAACGTGCAGTGCCCTCGTGGTTCATGTTGAACTCCACCTTTGCCTCTTATGCTAGAGCAAAAAGTCTGTTTGTTCCTGGGACCACCCTGTGTGCTTTCACTTACACACAATCACTGGAACTCAGAATTGCCCTATTTCTCACCCAGTACCTTCCGCATTGGTCTGCAAAGTGCTTGTGACATTTGGATCTGAGGGGAAAGTTCTGAATAGCCATTCTTTTGTATTTCAATTACACTTCTAAGGCAAAGAGACTGAAGGAATTACACACATGTAAAGAAAATACAGCAGAGGCAGGAGCTGAGCCGATATGTATGTGGCTAACAGGTGAAGCTCAAGAACACAACAGACTTTGTTACCTTTTTATTGACGTGACTGAATAAACAAGAATGTAGCCATTGATGTCTATGGAGTATGTCTGAGGAAATATGGAGTATTCATCCTGCAGAAGGAATATTGCAATTGAATTACTTAATGCCAACGCTGAGATGCTAGCAGATCACCAGCAGCCATTACTCACATCTGTAGAATATTTGTCTAATTTTGAGAATTAAGTTTCTTAATCATAATGCCAGGTGTGGAATCTTTACCCAGTCAAGAGAAAGCAAAGCAAGCTTGGGGCAGCAGCTTAGTTGGCCTGTTAGGGTATACTCTACAATTTAATCTACAGCTTTTTCACTTTATTCCCTCTAAGACCACAGATCAGCTAAAGCTATTCCCAATCCTCTTACACTGTTCAGTTATCAGTTTACACTAGTACAAAGCATCCACTCAGTCCTATCACTAATTAGCAGTTATGCCTCTTACCTTGCCAGTGATACATCTCCATCAAATCCCAAATTTCAACCGCTGCAGACAGGATCTAGCAGTTCCAGACTTCAAGGGGCACTCACCACAGCTAACTTACCTATGGGGTCTGTCAGGCAGCGAGCAGTTGTGGCATACCAAACTAACTAATACTCATCACAGATGCAAGAGCTGTAGTGATTAGTTGCTTCATGGCAACTGGAAGTGTCCATTCAATGGCAATTGTTTAATGAAAAGGTGATCAAAGCAATACCACCACCAGCACTGACCAATGAAAAAACAAACCCAGACAATAAATAAACCCCTACATGTACTACCCCTGTAAAACAGGAAACGAACAACTCAGTAACTGAAACACTGACAGAAAGCAGGAGGCACAGCTCTAATACTATGAGTTTCACATTAAACACCAAAATAGAAACATTCTAATAGAAGTCCCCAGGTAACATTTGCATTTTGACAAGAGCCATACATCTTACTTTACAAGCTCTCTGTTTTTCTGTAAGCTTGTGTTTCTTAAGATGTTAATTTTAGCTGAAGATCACATAACCTTCCCATATATTGTCATGACTGAACAGATGGAGCTGTGCAATCCTGCAGCTTAAATCTAGACAGATAACAGAAAGCAAACTTCCCTAATAGGCAAATGCCAAAAAATAAAAATAAAAAGAGAAAAACTTATAAATCAACTTCAGTTTCTGCCAAAAAAAAAAAGTTTGAAAGAACGATACTTGCACACGATGTCCTCATTTGCCTTTAATGCTACATGCTGAGGGCAACCCTCCCCCACCTCTGCTTAAATGCCAAGCTGCCCTCTCTGCTGGCTGCGTAATCCCAGTGTCAACATGGAGGGATGTGAGCTGGCCTGCAAGTAAAACAGGTGAAAGTGCAGTTCCACTGCTGCCTGCCTTTATGTGGGATCACTCAGGATTGCCACAGTTTGAATTCAGGCTGAGATAAGATTTGCTGTTACACCCTGCTCTGGGATCCTGCAATGAGCCTCCTGCTCAACTCAGCTGCGTAAACCTGAACACGTAACCATGAGAGGTGAAGAGGCTCAAGACAGAAAAAAGGTACCAAGAAAATTTTAGCTTGTTAGGAATGGAAAACAAAAGGATCACTGTGCTTCCTAGATCTTGGGGGTTCTGAACTTCCTAGAACTTGGGTGCTGTAGCTTTAAGCTATAGCCAAGCTTTCAAGTGTATGACATAAACCTGCAATGTAATCTTTGCTATACTGCATACATAAGGATGCTCTTTGGGTCATTATGCAAAACTGAACGGAAAGAAATTTGTTCAAGCCACACCTTCCATAAAGCAGCATTATCTCTCCCTCTAACCCTGTGAGCCACAACTCGAAGTTCAAGTCATTCACAGGAAGAACCAAGGCTGCAAAAAACCACAGACTGGGAAACACACTAGCTGTGCAATTTAATTTCAACTTCCCAAACAACGCCTTTATAACCCCAGTTTGTGTGGTCAGTGCTGTGTTACCAAACCCTCTGACTGATCACCCGTGGATCCAGTGCTGCTGATAAGCACCACAAGCTGACAGCATATAATTATGGTACAGTTACTCTTACAGCATGCAGCCCCCTCCGAAGGTGATCAAACAGTCCCAGAAGGTCACAGCCCTGAATACTCCCCCAGCTATGAGCAAATGTCCTGCAGCTTTATGTCTACAGCACTGCCTGCGTGCTTTACTGGCTGCTTAACACTAATAGCTTGGGAAAACCCAGAGGCACAATATCAGAAGTCACAGAAAGTAAGAGCGTGCAAACAGGGAGATGGCAAGGGATTTAGCAGTCCCTTTTTTAAGCACAGACCTTCAGGAGACAGAGCTCACACTCATCTGCAGGCTCTGCCAAGATCCCTGTGTAATTAGCACCTCTATCTGATGAAGCTACTGACCATGCCACAAACGTTTGTTTACCACTTCCTTCTGCCTCCCCCTCATTACACCAAGCTCACAAGCACGCATGCATGAACCTTCACTTACTTGCAATGTAAACAAAGTGCAGGAGTTTTTTTGCAGCCTGGTGAATGCTATCTATGCGCGTTGCTGTTTGCTCTGTCTGCCTATTTAATGGATAGAAACTGAGGTGCTGGAGCACACAGACAGCAGAAAGTCAGGAAAAACTTCTGTGTGGTTTATTGAATTGGTGTTTTCAAACTAAAGACAACTACCAGACCATAAATATTAAGTGGACTACTTCACCACTTTCAGTATGCTGGAGTTAAGGCAGCTTTCTTCCCTTCTTCAGGCACACCTACCTTAAGAACTAGCTACTGTTTCAATAGGAAAAAATAACACAAAAAAGCCTTCACATAAACACTACACAAACACTGCTTTTTGGAATACCTGCTGCATTAACCCAAAAGATGCAAAAGAAGAAAGGCACTTACCTGGCCAGCAGTGTCAACCAGCTGAAGGTGATATTCTTGGCCATTTACTGTGATCAGTTTTGTAAAAGCTAGAAGGAAAAAAAAAAAAAGGCAGATACGCCATTTCAGAAAGAAGAGCAAGGAAAGGAGCAGAAGTTACTCATCTCTGCCACTGCCAGCCAAAGGGTTGAGACAAAGAACATCAGTTCCAGGCTTTAAAGTAGAAGGCTGCATCAGGTTGCTGTGCTTTTACCACGGGTACCGCAGGCACTGAAACTTAGAAATGGACTTCAAAATTCCAAATTTCAGAAGATTCTTACAGTGTTTGTTGGTTGGTTTTTTTTTTCCCCTTGGAATTATTTAAAAACAAAGCTCTACACATCACTTCAAAGAGACTTCCATGCATCTGTAAGTTGTGGTTAACACAAGACACAAATGCAATCAACATTAAAGCTAACTTTGAACTTCACACTGGTTATTCTCCCTGGTCTCCAAGCAGTTTAGCGAGATCCATTTCCTGGATATAAACAGCACGAGGTAAATGATCTGGATTTACAAAAACCTCTTGGGGGTCTAAGACACACACAGGCTAACTGAAGAATATGCTCAACCTAAATGATGAGAATTTAGCTATGCTCCCCACAGTACTTGCACATTTGCTGCAGCTACCAGTCTGTTCAGCCCTTAGTCAGGAAGTACATTCAGTCCCTCTGAGATGAGAACTGCTGCTCTTCCCAGGGTTTATGAAATGCCAACACACTGCGAGCTGAGGAACCTTTCCCTGTGTCTGCATTATGCAACTGCAAAAGCAAACCATGTCAGAGCTCGTGGAGCACAACGTGCTGCACAGCACCACACATACCAACCTGAGGGCGCAAGCAGAGCTTCAGGGCTTCGTGCTGCCCTCAGACTGAGATCATGGGGCAGCACAGACACACTGGTAATGTGCTGCATACTGGTGAAGGTAGTTTTCCCACCTGCTAACGGTCATAGGAAGCAGTTTCCTTCCTCACACTGACTACCAGGGAAATAGCCAGCACTGTAGTTCTGCGCTGATCAAGTCCCAGACTGTCTATCCCCAAGCTGCAGAGCTGGCTCCTCTCATCCAGCTGCGCACTGTCCTCCATCCAGCCGTGCTAGCTTCTCCCCACACCTCCTGGCTCTTGCACAGGGTCTCCCTGAAGCTGAACCCCACCAGTTTTCCTCCTGTTCAGTGCTTGCTGCTCTGTCACACCTCTACAACACGTTGTCTCAAGTCACTGGGCTGGCTCCACACTGAAGGCAGCCAAAACTCTCAGATTCAGCATGCCTAACAGAACTAAGCCAAGTTTTGCTGTTCAGAACAGGCTGCCCAGGGAGGTGGGGGAGTCACCATCCCTGGAGGTGCTCCAAAGCCATGAGATGGGGCACTGTGGGCATGGGCCAGACTTGGTGAACTCAGTAGTCTTTTCCAACCTTAACGATTTTAATGACTCTACCAGACAAGCATCTACATGCACAGCACACAACAGCCATGCAGTTTCCATTACAACAACAACAACATGCAATTTGAATGAAGCCTCGCAGACAGCTCCTACCATACTCAGCCTGTCCCAGCACTACAGCTGTGTTGTTGTAGGGTTACTAAGCAAGAATGCACAATAGCTTTTTGCCTGATAGAAATTCTTGTTTGAACAGATGTTAACATGCAGGGCTTCTGTACGCAGCACCAGTGCTTCAGACATGAGGGAAAGCACTCATCAGGAGACACAGTGCATTACAGGTGCCTGAGCACAGCAGCCACCCTTCAGTCACTTGAGAACTCCCATCCACATCAAAGTGCTCTGCAATCAAAGTGGGTTCATGAGCCTCATGAAGTCAATATTTAAAAAGGGACGGGGACAGATGGTAGCTCTTCCAGAAGCCCAGAATAGACCAAGCAGAGACAACACCACCATCAGTACCGAGCGGTGCATGGCAGAGCAGGAAAGGGAAACGGTGGAGCAGTCGCTGTGGGATGGGCAAGGAGCTGCCAGCTCAGAGCAGGGACTCCCAGCACCAGGACAGCCTCCTCCATCAGCACAAACCCACTCTGATACAGCTGTAATTGCACAGCACAGCCTCAGCAGCTGCTACAGCCAAGAAGCAGTGTGACTTGCACAGCGACTCCATGGGCTGCTGACTACTGCTCCCCTAACATCAGGTATATTTCAGTTCCATGAACATGAATGAGAAGATTTGCAAATGCTGCTCAAGAGGCAGCTGTTGTGAAAACAAGTCACTGTGGTAAGGAATCAGAACCAGGCACACAAACACAGACCTTCAGATCAATAGAGTACTACTGAGCAGAGATAGGGGAGCAGTGAAAAACACCTCCCAGAGATACTGAACAGTAGACATAACCTCCTTGTCAGGGAGTTACCACCTTCCACATCCCCTTCCAATTATCGTCAGTCCAAACCAATGCCCATCACCAGGACAGCTTGTGCAGCAGGTGTGTAACACAGCAGAGCTGAAGGCCCACGCCCAGCCCTGCAGAAGACAGCTCAGCAGCCACCCTGCAGGACAGCTGACTTCACACACGTGGGAGAAGCTGAGCCTCGAGGATGCCTTTAGCCAACCATCTGAATCTGCATGTGTTGCCTCCACAACCACTACCAGCCCCTTCCCCCATTCTAATACCCTTCTAATGACAACTGTATAAAAAAAGCCTGGAGCTGTGTGCACATCTTTACTGTCTACTCCTTCTGACTTAGAGTTCCAAAATTAAGATTCATGGCTTCGTCCCAGTTTAGATGTTCAAAATTCCTCTGTTTTTCCACGAAGGGCTGAGCTAATCTGCCTCCATCCAGCTCAGCATCCACGCAGGCTCCTTCCACACACTGCTGCCCTGCAGTGGCTTTGCTTCTCCTGCCACCACTTCCCAAGTGATTGTTCCACTGGTTTCTCCACCCAGCTGCCCCACGGCAGCCACCCATCACAGCGTCACTCTTGCTGGAACATTAGGAAGAGGAAATTCTATTTTGTTAAGCAATTAACTCACCACCACTGCTGCCACGAAGTGCCACAAGTTACCCTTCCTGATGCACAAGTTTACTGGAAGCAACTGAATTCAACATGCTTATTAGCTTAGATAAACTAACTTTTCTGGTTCTAATGTAATAGAAGCAAAGCAAAAATGCAGCACTGAAGTGCTGACTTTTCTGTACATTAAGTGAAACCTGATGCAGCTCATTTGCCCTGTGCCACTTCCAAAGAAGGTAGAGGTTTTTTCCACTGGAAAATGAAGCTACTAGAATAGTCAGTTGTATTCTTTTAGTTCAAGGCTTATATTTTACTCCTGTTCCTAAGAAAATGCTTAGCTATAGCTTTCTTTCTATGCAATTTAATTTTAAACTCAATTTTTCAAGCAAGTTGCATTATTTGAAGACAAAAATGACAAAGTTTCCATCAGTACTGCAGTTTTCTAGCCATTCATCAGTGCTAAGAATACTTTACTAACTGTCAGTGACAATTTTCTGGAGATAAAACAGAACTTAGCCAGGCCAGGCCATCCTTCAGCCTAGTGCTGTAATGCTAGAGCAGACCCAACTGCTATGTGAAAGTCATAACGTGTGACAGCCTGCTTTAAACCACTGCAAAAAAACAACACTCCTCAGCACCGTCCCTCCTACAGGAACCTGCATTCTTGAACCTCTTCTGGCATCGTTAACCAGATCCAAAATCACAAGTGAGTAAAACACTAGAAGTTGGTTACACTGACCGTGCCTTACAACCCTGCACAGGCTCGAGAGCGTACAGCTGGAGACGTTGAAAGACTTGACACATCAAGAATCTGTATTCATAAAAAGCACGTAAAAGAGGTGAAGAACTTGAATGAATAGTTTTATCCTAGGGTAGGCTTCCTGCTATGGTCCCCAGGGCACATCTTTTAGGTGTCACCCCAACCCCTCAGCAACACATTCTGATACAAGAAGGGCCCTTCCATTCTCCACCTTTGAGAAAGTTCCTCCAGCCATGCTGCAGATCACAAGGCTTCCAGAAAAAACAATGCTGTTTGCTTTCTGTACGAAGGAGTCACACTAAACGAAGACATTTTCAGGATGCTCCCTGCACAACAGAGTTTGCACAGCCACGACACACTTAATATAAATGAGGAGTGCCAACTAAGAGCCAAGTACATGCAGAATTCACCTGCAAATGAATTATCCATGTGTGTATAACGAAGCCTGGTGGAAAACAGACTCTAACCAGATCCAGGTAGAAATTAAATCCAGATTNCTGCCACGAAGTGCCACAAGTTACCCTTCCTGATGCACAAGTTTACTGGAAGCAACTGAATTCAACATGCTTATTAGCTTAGATAAACTAACTTTTCTGGTTCTAATGTAATAGAAGCAAAGCAAAAATGCAGCACTGAAGTGCTGACTTTTCTGTACATTAAGTGAAACCTGATGCAGCTCATTTGCCCTGTGCCACTTCCAAAGAAGGTAGAGGTTTTTTCCACTGGAAAATGAAGCTACTAGAATAGTCAGTTGTATTCTTTTAGTTCAAGGCTTATATTTTACTCCTGTTCCTAAGAAAATGCTTAGCTATAGCTTTCTTTCTATGCAATTTAATTTTAAACTCAATTTTTCAAGCAAGTTGCATTATTTGAAGACAAAAATGACAAAGTTTCCATCAGTACTGCAGTTTTCTAGCCATTCATCAGTGCTAAGAATACTTTACTAACTGTCAGTGACAATTTTCTGGAGATAAAACAGAACTTAGCCAGGCCAGGCCATCCTTCAGCCTAGTGCTGTAATGCTAGAGCAGACCCAACTGCTATGTGAAAGTCATAACGTGTGACAGCCTGCTTTAAACCACTGCAAAAAAACAACACTCCTCAGCACCGTCCCTCCTACAGGAACCTGCATTCTTGAACCTCTTCTGGCATCGTTAACCAGATCCAAAATCACAAGTGAGTAAACCACTAGAAGTTGGTTACACTGACCGTGCCTTACAACCCTGCACAGGCTCGAGAGCGTACAGCTGGAGACGTTGAAAGACTTGACACATCAAGAATCTGTATTCATAAAAAGCACGTAAAAGAGGTGAAGAACTTGAATGGTTTTATCCTAGGGTAGGCTTCCTGCTATGGTCCCCAGGGCACATCTTTTAGGTGTCACCCCAACCCCTCAGCAACACATTCTGATACAAGAAGGGCCCTTCCATTCTCCACCTTTGAGAAAGTTCCTCCAGCCATGCTGCAGATCACAAGGCTTCCAGAAAAAACAATGCTGTTTGCTTTCTGTACGAAGGAGTCACACTAAACGAAGACATTTTCAGGATGCTCCCTGCACAACAGAGTTTGCACAGCCACGACACACTTAATATAAATGAGGAGTGCCAACTAAGAGCCAAGTACATGCAGAATTCACCTGCAAATGAATTATCCATGTGTGTATAACGAAGCCTGGTGGAAAACAGACTCTAACCAGATCCAGGTAGAAATTAAATCCAGATTGAGGCATTTTAGAATGAGTATATTTTCACATAGTGAAATGCTACCACTGATAGATGCACAGCTGGAAAGCAGCAGAGTTACAGCCAACATGTTTCTGTGGACAAGAGTTTGTAAAGGGCAAAACAAGCCAGTCATGTGCCAACGTGCCAGAATCCTAACCCAAGACATGCAGGCACTCTCCACACTTTGGAGACAACCTCTGACTCCTTGTCTCTCAAGTCACTCCCATATACCTACAGAAATCTGCAAGATTTCTTTAAATACTTTGCCCTTGTGTAGTGCAGACAATGAAAAAGTTACCTGACCTAAGTGATCTTAAGACTTAAAATAATGAAACCTAATGTATGATACCTTGTTTGGAGCACCTCAAGACAAGCCCTGCTTATAATTCTAATATAATAAGACATCATGATGGTGTTAGGACACTCATACATTGACCTAAATGATATGACAGTCTAAGGGTAAATTTACCAGCTTGATCTGCTAAAGCAAAGCAAGAGATGCTTCAAAAAATAGCATCTGAGATTTAGTTCCATCCAGTAAAACAATACTAAGTAAAATGTGCTGATGGCCACTGACTGCTAATTACTATGACATAAATCACAAACCTCATTCTGCTGATTATTTTATTCCAACTTCCAGACAGGGGCTCAACATCCAACGCATTTAACTGTTAAAGTAACGAGCTGTAATGTTACTATGTAAGTGCCTATAGAATAATACAAACAATGTCTTCTGATGCAGTTAGAAGAGCAACTTATCAGTTATGTACTTACTGTTCTCTATGGTTGGATCGTAGGAATCAACAAACTGTCCTTCCACAAACTGAATCGTCAGTGAAGATTTTCCTGCAAAGCAAGGAAAAGACAGTTGGTATTGGAACAAGTCTTCAGGCTGCCACCCCTTACAGCAGGGAGCAGACACTGCTTTGAGGTGAGTGCTGTGTGGTACAAGCAAACTGCAGACGGGTGACCTATTTCAGAATTACATCCCAAAATCTAGCAACAGGGTCCCCTAAACTTTTACCAGAAACAGTGCAGAAGCTACTCAGTGTGTTCTGCTTCTGCTGATTTGGCTCTAATGCAGATCCTCTAGTGTTACTTCAATGCCTCCTCCAGTTTAGAACTGATCTACAAGTTTCAGAGTCCAACCCCCACAGAACTAAATTCAGCGAGCTGCTCTGCTTGAAAGGTTTGTCCATCCAGAAGCAAGCAAAACTAGAAATCACTTTCAGTCACTGCACGGAAAACTAGGCCCCTGGACAGAACCAGATCAGCCTCAAAAGATTTTATGGGATGGTATATGAAAGTGTGTCCTATGCATTGCCTGTAAGAAGAAACTTTAAAGCTCTGGAAAGAAAGACTCCTCAAAGCATTACCATAGGCTTAACACTATTTCCATTACAGCACATCTCCAACATTTGGGAATCTACTAGATCCTATCACGTGATGTTTACTGGATAAATATACCCTTATGAAGATTGCCAAGTGTGTTAGCTGCTTTTGGATGTGTACACGCTCTGAACTCCTTTACATTCCCATCAGCAAGAAGCATAAACAAACTATGACCTCAAGTTAAAATTTAGAATCATGACCACCCTACTCAGTGAAGTACTTCAGTGACATCATAAAAAACAGATATTAGGGGCAAACTGGTTTACAGTGAAACTGTTTTCAAACATTTAATTGCTGTTGATACAGCTGTGGCAGTGCTTTGACAGCGCTACGTTTATACTTTGCTGCGGAAAAAGTTCATTCAAAAACCTGCACGTGACATTGTGAAAGCTGCTTTATTTAAAATCAAGTTCCTAGATACCTGGATATGTGGATACCTGAGATATCTAGAAGAACAGAGAAGCAGAGATGACTGCCCAACACTTCTTCTGCTAAGTTGGACCCCAAACTGAAAGCTGTCATCTGCTGCTGCCTGTGCTAAGTTTGGAAACGGAGCCCTAGGAAGGAGTCAGAGCCAACAGAACAGTGCTGCATTTAACATCCAGCTGTATTAATTACTGCTTTCCTCCCAGCAGAGAAAAAAAAGGAAGCAAACAAACAAACAGACAAGACTAAAGCAGTACTCCATCACTCTCTTCCTGCATCCCCCAAGCTTTGTACCAAGCCTCCCCGTAACACCATCCATGCATGCTCCCAAAAGGATGCCTGCATTCCCCGAGAAGTCATAGGGGATTGAGCTCTCCAGACCTGGGGTCAGTCAGGAATGTAGGGGTAAGCACAGCAACAGAATCCTGCTAAGCCAGGGCTCCCTAAGTGGGCAGCAGAAATGTGACACCCAGCTCAGTGCCGGTGCCATGCCTCAGCCCCTGCCCAAGAAGCATATGGGCCAATGTCAACAACAGCTTGGCTTGAACTTTGTCCCACAGGTTTTACTCCAAGCCTTTGAACTACGGACAGAGAGGAGAATGAAGGTCACCGCTGAGCTCCTATCTCCTCTTTCCCCAGAAAGATCAGGCAATGTTTTCAGAGAATTACAACATAAAATCATGGTCTGCCAGGCATGGGACAAAGAAATGCACACAACTGCTCTTACAGACAGGCTGGCTGCATCTCTGAGCTGCTGTGCAGGGAGGGCACAGACAGGCAGATGCTGCAACCCACTGCACCAACACCATTAAATGTACTTCAGCCTAGGACAGACATCTGATGTCAGGCTGCTCACACCTGCAGCAACAGCTCCATAGCTCACAGGTGCATGCCTCAGAAAGAGCCCCGCTCAAATAAGCCCTCTTTTGGAATAGGCACCAAATACTTTCCAGCTTGCTAAGCTTTTCCTCGTATTATCCTCCACAATAGCACTTTTCCTGTCTTCAAGTTTTAGGGAAATAAACATCCGTTGAAAGCAAAAGAAGTGCACTGAGTAGGAGCAAGGCAAAGTCTGCTGGGAGCAGCTCATCAAACTGATACAGAGTTGTGATTTCCAGGTGAAAAAGCACTTGTTAAAGTCTTACCAGAAGAAGGTGGTGGTTTAATCTTTTGGATCTCTGTTCAACACGACAGAGCTTACATTTAGTATGAAGAAATAAACCACAGAATCAAAGAAACAAATCACAGAACCCCTAAGGTTGAAAAAGACCGCTAAGATTGCCTAACCCAGCAGCCAGCCCATCCCACCATGCCCACAGACCTCAGTGCCATATATCCATGGTTCTGGAGCACCTCCAGGAACCGTGACCCCACCACCTCCCTGGGCAGCCTGTGCCACTGCAGAACTCATCCTTCCAAGGATTTTTTTTCCTAATATCTAACCTGAACCTTCCCTGGCACAACCAAAGACCAATACCTCTATATTGAGTCAAGCAAAGGCAACACTGAGGCAGGGCAATAGGATGAGTCCTCCAGCTACACTTGGTTACTGTAACTCAAAGTGCTGGCTAGTTTGCAGTAAAGGAGGTGAAAGCAAAACCCTCCACAGTGCACTCATCCTATCCCTGGAGAAACAGAAGGGAAGAGCTTGGAGTGATGGACTTACCTTATCTGGAATACAAGTCCCAGGGGGCTCCTAGCTCAAGCAGTGTCACAGAGGAGTATGGGAAGGGCTACCTACATAGATGGTTCATTATCTACAATTTGATGCCAGGGTGGTAAAGGCGTTTTCTACCATCAAAACAGAAATGAAGCAGTTTCCTGACAGCATACAACTGCAGAGAACAAGCTGTCCTATTTCTGTTTGTGCACCAGACCACTCACTGAATAAAGCAAAGCAGACCACGAACACGCTGACCAGTGCTGTCAGAGCACATCAGCTACAAATGCCATTGTAACTGTCAAGGCAAAACAACTGCCAAACAGTTTTTCACTCACTCTCTTACTCCTTGGACAAGAACCGGGATGTCGGGCCCACCCATAAAATCTGAGCTTTCTAGCACCAGGTAGTTCACCCAGAACATGAGCAAATGAGCACATGTGGGCACCCAAAAGGGTGCCCCCACCTCTTGTGTGCCTGCCCTCCCCTCCCCGCATCCTCCTCCGTATGACAGAAGGAAAGCTCAGCTGAAATCCTCCCCAGCACCAACTTCCCCCAGGAGACAGATGATGCAAGCATCCCACCAGCCAGGCAGGCAGCAGCCCCACAAGCAGAGCATTGTGCAAGCTGCAGCTGTCCCCAGCTCAGCATCTCTGCGATGACGGCCACAGTGCACTTGTGTCTCAGCAGGGTTTCTCCACGCAAGGCATCGGCTGCACAAGCAATCAGTAAACAGTTGCTAGGGTCAAGAGCAGCCAACTAGTGAGGAGTTGCACTTCCCTGTCCTGTTGGGATTTCAGATGTGGATGGTTTCTTTAATCCATCTTTTTCACATAACTGCCTGCTCATGTACTTTGCTTCATTATGACAGACCAAGCAGCTGGCAGCATCTCAACCATTCGTGCCACAAACCCAGCAGACTTACCTAAGTTCAACTCCACACAACTGCAACCAGTTGAGGTTTGATCAAAAAAAGGATCAATGCATTTCAGAATAAAGCGCTGTCAGTTTCATCTGATCAGATAAATCCTATCACACACTGTAATTTCAGGATCTCCTGCACATTTGCACTCAACTGAGTATGAGAAAGTCTTTGAGAAGCTCAGAGATGTTCAGTTTAACTGTGAGTGTTGGGATCTTGATCCTTTTATCAGTTCAGAACACCAGCACTTCTACTGCACTCACCAACACATGATCAGATGCAGGAGAGCACAGGATGGCTTCTCAGAGCAGAGCGAGGCACAGCCAGGCAGCAGCAGGACCAGCTCTTGGACAGAAGTCAGGAAGGATTGCAGAACTCATCACTAGCTTACCACTCATCTCAGACTCCACCATTAGCAGCTTTCTACGTTAATTAACATCTTCTCCCCCCAGGTACTAATTATGTGTAGTTGCTATTTTGCTGACCATGTCCACATAGTTCAGTGAATCACTCCAGTGACTACTGGAGATGACTACTGGCCACAGGGATGATACACCAGGACCAATGAAGAAGACTAGTATAAACTTCTGGAGATGATACAGCAAGCTGTGTTTTACTGAGGCACACCATCATTCTACTATTATTACCTTTAATCATGAGGGATTATCACTTAAACATAGTGTATACATCTGCTTTGAGACAGTTGTATTCACTTCATTGTTATTTTGTGATGGGATTTTAAAAGGACCATCAGATGCTTGCAGAGAAGGATCCTACTGGCACACTGCAAAGTAAGTAGAGGAAAATTCTTCTGTTTTGCTGCATAGCTTGGACGCCCATTTTGCCTCCACTGAAGTCAGGAACCTCAGAAAACACACATCAGAAGATATGGTTTGGGTATTCTAGTGCACAGTCTGGTTACCTCTGTTTCTTACCTTTGCTGGCAGAAAAGCTGAGTGACAAATAAAGCCCAAACGTTTCAGTTTATGACACACTTAGAGGAAAAGACTCAACCTCATACTGATATTTTTTCTTCCCCCACGAGGCAAAGTTTAACTCACAGTGCTGGGTAGAAGCCAAGCCCTCCCCCTGTACACACAGTTCAGGCAGGTAATTGGGAGGCTGAATGAACCTGGCCTTTCCTTGGACCACTGGGTACGTATAACATGACACGTCTTTGAAAGAGCCTTCTAGTACCTGTCATTCTTTCATCACTAAATCAGCTTTAAAATTCTGTCACTGGAAACAAGACGTGTGCGCGTTGCTGGGATGCATTCCACACATTCCTTTTTCCCAGCTTCAAAGTTGCAGCTTCAACACAAAGGAACTCTCAGCTCCCAGTCGGCTCTTCCTTGAAGCTGGAGGTCAGCGTACCACTTTCAATTACCTCTCTGTAAGTCAGAGCTATCAGGTTTAGCACTTCTTTAAGAAGAGGAGCTCTAAGTCACGGCACTAGAACCCTCAGAGCTCTGAGGTCAGCACTGTGTCACTACACACAAGTCTGTCCTAGGCATCCCAGGACCAGAGCCCAAAGTTGTGAACACTGCACCTCACTGCTGCATCTCACTGCTGCCTACAGCTCCACTGAGCAGATGAACTCAGTGCAGCTTCAGCCTCAATCAGGCTGCACAGCTCTGAACTATCAGCCAACATCATGGACTCTTCTGTCTTTGCTGCAACACACCTACCAGTCCTGCCAACGTGAAGACCTCAGCACAGAAGTGGTGGTGTTCAGGACTACAGTCAAGGGCTGTGTTGCCTCTCCCTCCCCCCAGCAGAGCAGCCCATGGTCATCTCCATCATACCACAGCAGCACATCCTGGTGGGTTCTGACTGCAGTCATCTCTGTTTACACACTCGCCCTCCTTCTAGGTTATCCTTCACACCTGTACAATATACCCTGCCCCATAAAATCTACAAAGTTGATTGAGAAAGGACTTTGCCTACAAGGTCAAAGTAACAAAGCAGCCTCTGAAAACAAAGGAAAATCTGTTAACAGGAAGGAATGGTCTAAGTAATATTATATATTAATATCACAGCATGACAGGCACGTCGAGCACCAGCACAAAAGACCTCCAGAGGTAGGAGGAATGCAGTGCAGAGCACCAGAAGGATCTTCAGAGTCCCCAGCCTTGGGACACAATGATGTAACATAAGCCAAAGACCTGTCAGACATGACACATGATGATGCCGTAGGGCAGAGAAGACACAATATGTAACCCGTATTTTCTGCAACGTAGAACACACTTCTTGCTGTCACGACAGCCAGCTGCCTCACCTTCTGAACCAGCACGGATCCATCTGCTGGCTCACGAGTTTCTTCAGGTCTGTTCTCAGTATTTATACTATTCTAGTACAAAAAGCTCACAAAAGGAGCTCTGCAAGGAACAACAGGAAAAATAACTGCCCCCTACCCATTTGCAGAAAAAAATACAAAACACCTCCAGGGAAATAACTCCTGCTGACACCTGCAACCTGACACTGAACTCCTGTTATGCTCGGATGGCCTCGCCACAAGCAAAATGCCTCTCAAGAGCTCCAGCACAGCCCCACAGGCCAGAGGGGTCAGCCTGCAGCACCCCAGCATCAGAGCCACCTTCACAGCAGAGCAGCACACGTCTGCCACGCTCAGTCTTGCATCCCTACACAAATAACGTTCTCAAAGTTATTAGCCAGTTAAATCTTAAGTTAATCCAGTTAATCGTAAATTCAAGTCTATTTTAAACAGCATCTAAGGAGCTAAGTACGTGACATCCACTTGGCAGAAAGGGGTAAAATTTGAACTGCTGCAGGCCAGCAGGTCAAGGGCCGAGATTTCCTGTAGGTACAGCAAAGCCCCTCTGAAGCAGCTTACGCCCTCAGCCTGTGTATTTGGAAAACAACTCGTCTTCACTGCTGGTTTCCACACTAACATGCTGAAAGAAGCTCCAAGTTCCCCTACAGCAAGCTGCCCTTAAAACCCAGCTCCACGCACTGCTTCTCATCCTGTGCTTTCCTCTATTCACCACCCTCCAGCTCGTACAGCCCACGCCCCAGCGAGCAGCTGAACGCCATAGCGGGATGCTCACATGATCATCTTCAGATTTAACAGAGGTATATCCAACAGTACCATCACTGTCTATAAATTATAAATGAGATAATGGCTTTTTGAGATCAGTCTTTTCACCCAGAAATCCTAAGAGAGAAGAGAGAAGGCCACATCTTCGTTTTCTATAGGAGCATTAAGTTGCCCTCGTTCAAAGCAGTTTGCACTGACTGAAGCAAAACCCAGCACTGCATGCAGGAGCACCAGCTGCACTGAGACTGCCCCACCACACATCTGCAGCTGAGGGAGAACAAGCAGGAAAATGCTTCACATGTAAGACATCTCTAGAAATCTCTAGATTTAAGGTGACCAACCAACCAACAACAGATTTATCTAGAGTTTCAACTAACTCCTTCCTCCAAACACAGAATGTTAAAGCAATGTAACACCACTCTTTGGGATTCATTCACCACGCCACGTGGGTGAGGCAAAGCACCATTAGAAGCACTCAAAGCCATACAGTGCTGAAAATGAAGAAGCAGTGCCTGTTTACGTGCAAGTTTCCAAGAATGAACTTCCAGGCCTCATTCAAAACAACAATTCTGAAACATACTTCAGAACACCAAAGAATTTGTTATTAATGGTAGACCAACCCTTAAAGCAAAACATTCCCCACTGCATCCACGTCAAGTGCCCAACAGCTCTGCCTGTTTGCAGGACAGATTTCCAGGCACTCTCCTACACGTTATGCATCCCAGCTCCTTTGCACGTAGCAGGAGTACCTTTAAAGGAGGTCGGACATCTTGAAGGAAGTTCTGGCAATGCAATCTGACAAGCTGTTGAAGCCAGACAGATGTATCCCACTAACTCAGGAGACAATGTTGTCAGGGGAAAGCATTAATAGCATGATTTCGTTCTGCACTGGCACACGATAGCACCCACACACTGCAGACCACTTATGTGTTCCCTCTTCTTCCAAATTAATTTAAGGAAGGTGATATAACCATTGCAGAAATATTAACCCCTCATGCGTTAACAGTGTGCTGTCAGATTATAAGGACCTCACTGTTTAAAGCATAATCTAACCTGTGATGAGGATTAAGCACTTCTTTGGTTATCAACTACTCAAGATAGGAGCACTGCAGCTTTCCTGGCCAAGGCCTCTGAGCATCACACAGTACTGTGCTTCGGTCCTTAAAAGGCCTTCAGAAATCATTTATCTAGTCTTATGCCTTAAAAAGATTAATCTTTGGCCCTTAGCCACGAATTCTTAAGGATTTCATCCAAATTAAACAACTACAAATTTCCTCATCGTGTTCTAATTCACGTAGGAATTCCCACAAGTCCCAGCTTTCCCTGCTGCACAACCTCCCAGGGCCCACAAGCTGCTCTGAGCTCCTCCTGTCCTGGTCCAGAATGGCACATTATGCTTGATAATCCACAACCTGCATCGAGGAGCACACCACACCCATTTATCTGTCCTTTTTCACCATCCTCACGCTGCATCCCTCATGAGGCATCTAACACTTGCATGCACACAGGCCAAATTCTGTATGATAATCTGAGGGAGAACCTGTGCATCCAAACAGGTGAAGGACTTCTGAATCACTCCTACACTGCAGGAGTGCTGCAGTGCTTGAGGCGTGGTCTCACCAGGGCTGAGTATAGAGGGATGCTCACTTCTCTGCCCCTGCTAGCTGCACTATTTCTGACACAAGCCACGATGCCACTGGCCTTCTTGGCCACCTGAGCACGCTGTTGGCTCGTGTTTAGTCAAGCATCAACCAACACCTCCAGGTCCATTTCTTCCACACAGTCGTCCAGCCACTCTGCACAAAGCCTGCAGCACTGCCCAGGGTTGTTGTGGCCAAAGTGCAGGACACTGCACTCAGCTTCACTGAACTTCACCCACTGGCCTCAGACCAACAACCCAGCCTGCCCAGAAAGCCTGTTCTAGTGCTGTTACAAACTGCCCCAGTTTACCGTGTTTCAAGTTCAACACGAGCATCCTTCCTTCAAACAACAATTAAGCACTCACTGTACCTCGTACTTCTGAAAATGAGAATTGAGTTTCAAACATCCCACATTCCTGTAAGCTTAAGAACCTGAAGTCTCATCCAGGTGATGCACAGTGTGGACATCCTCCACGTTCCCCTCTTTCTCCTCCCATTTGTGGGGCCACTGCTATCACTGACAGCACCGTAACCAAAAGCCAATTTCCTGACCAGGATTAGAAGAGCACAGCACGAGCAGCCACCCTTCCTCCTCCCTCCCCCAGCTCAGAACAGACCTTTCAGTTTCTCACGCTAGCACGCTCACAACAAACTTGCTGCCCACTTCAATTACAGGCCCTGGAAAACAAAAAGTCCTTAAGCAGACAGATTTACAGCCAACAAGGGCAGCTCCATGTTCCTACATACCACACTGCACACTTACAGCTTCTGATTTGCAGTAATTTGGGCTGACAGCTGGACAGGTTCACTGGGACTCATGCAGCACTCACAGTGTTGGACAAAGATCCAGCACAGAGCCATAGAGATTTTGGACTGAGCACAGAGTTAAGTTGAACAGGTTCTGTAATACACCCCTGAATGTCACCTCCAGGAGCCACCGGAGGTTGACCACAGCCATCAGGTTTTATGCTGCTCTGTCCATTCCGGGTGTGTGGTCACACCGAGCAGCACGTACTGCAGAGGTGCCTGCGTCCCCAGAGCCTGTGCTTAGGGCAACGTGATGGATCTAAACGCAGAGCTTCAACTTTTCACAGCTTAGAAATAACAGGATCTACATTTTGTTTGGTTTCCCCTGCCAACAGTAAGTCTCAGTTGAGTAACTGAGTGGCAAAACACTCCAACTGCCCAGCAAAGCCTGCATGTGTCAGCATTAGGAGAGAGCAGAGCAGGGAAGCAAAGAGTTAAGGCCGGAGCAGCGTCCTCACATAACCCCACACTGCCACTGCCATCAGATCACCGCAGAGCACAGCAGCGCAATCTCACGCCCTGGAATGCAACGGGAGCTGCTGAGGCCGCTCCAGACAGCTGATGCTGCTGCAGCCCTAAGGAGGGAAGCACCAGGAAGGTGCTGTGGCTGCTGCATAGGGCTCAGCACAAATTGCTGCCACCAGCTGCATCCCGACCTGCTCTGTTCTCCTGCTCAGACTCACGATTCCCAGCATCGCAGACGCTGCTGATTCTGGAAGCTGAACTGCATCATGCCACAGTGCCTGTTTCATCACTCCTTCCCTCCTGACAGCTGCACGGGCTGTGTGCTGCCAAGCAGATCACCCCTTCCCTCTGCCCAGGGGGCTGAGGGATCCCTCCCCAGGGCACTGTGCTAAGAGGCCATCTTCCACAAGAGACAGCGACGCTTCAGCCCCATGTTACAATACAAACCCAATACTCAGTTAACTCTTGCTCTCAGAGCCAGGAATTATTGTCAACAATTACATGCCTGCATTAGAGGTAACAGCTTTTTCTGCCTTTGCTGTCAGACATGGCAGAGAATTCCTTCTTACCCTAATACCACCACCTGGAAGCCACTCTGCATAACGGAGAACACAGTAGGTGATTAACTCAGCTCCAGTTCTTTCACTACCCACCTGCCTACCGCCATCACAGACCACAACTATTCCTGTCTGAGAAGTGCATCAGGGACTGTTTTCCACCTACACAACATAGGAAGCCAAAAGTCACAAAGCTCTGTGTCACTGCAGAATGAGAAAAGCTAAAAGGTACATAGGTGAGCCACCAGAAACCTCACTCCAGACCGACCAGGGAGCGCTCTCAGCTCACCTGTCGACATGCATAGAGTTCTGAGCTCCCTGAACACCAGCAGCAGTAGTCTATCAGCTGCAAAAACACAAATGATGCTGAGATAGCAGCCAGGAATCAAAGCACCCGATCCAAGCAGCACCTCCCTGCTTGCCTTACCTCACAGAGTGGCTGAGTTGAAAGGGACCTCAAAGCCCACCCAGCCCCAACACCCACTGCGCTGCCCCCACCAGCTCAGGCTGCCCCGGGCCCCACCCAGCCTGGACCTGAGCCCTCCAGGATGGGGCACCCACACTGCAGTACAACACAGAGAATTCCAGCAATGAGCTCTTTCACACAATGACCCAGGAAACCTCACTGATATCATCAGTTCTGCGTTCTGGACAACTCCGCACTGCTTTCAGAGTGGGTGTTACTCAGAACATCCAGACATCAATACCTCAGTCTTGGCTTGATCACTTCCACAGACCCCAAACATAAATGGAGACAGGAGCAGGACACAATGAGGGCAACGTGATGATTCCTTTAAGTGAAGGCTTTGTTTTATAACTTCATGAAATCATATGCTTCATCACACACAGGACAGCCTTCTTCTGGAATCAGATCTCAAGTAGCTGGTCCACTCTGGTCACTTCACTGACAGCAGCACTCAGAGACAAATTCCTCCCATCAGCAAAGTATCAAATCTTAAACTAAAATCTGTCTGACTTGTATCAGAACCTTACTGAGACAAGCACGCTTACATAATGCAATGTAACTTTCTTTTTAGATCCATTTAACCACAAGCAAAACCCAAAGACAATGCTCCTGTGTGATTTCTGTCTAGCTTCATGCCACAACCAGCATGCCACGTGCAAACAATTGGCCTTTCCCACCAAAAAACAGGTCCTGAAGTTCCTGGCAACGCTCCTCTGCATCTCCCTGCCCCAGGTCATAGGCTGCTGGGATCGCTCCCACAGAACACGCTGCTTTCACACAGGAAAGGCTGACGGTGGTGTTGAAAGATAAGAGGGAGTGGACTGGAACAAGCAAGCTCCTGAACCTTCAATACCAACAGCCAGCACTCCCAACCTGCACTCTGTTTGGCATCACTGGGGTAAGAGTATGGTTACACATGAGAGAAAACCAGGGGCTCAGCATGAAGCCGCTGCACACACAGACTCGTGTCTCACACAGCCTGGCAGGCACGTGCCTGCCCGGTACCACACACGCTCAGAGCCTGAGAGAGCCACAAAGCTGTCGAATCATCAGCTGCGGGGAACAGCTCAGGCCTGAAACATGTCAGCTTGGTTATTTCAGCACAGAACCAAAAGAGATGAGAGAAAAGGTCACCATTTTCTGATCGTTCTCATCTCGTGCTCTATATGCAAATTATGAGATCACCCAATTCCACAGCCCAGGTCACCCCAGCATTCACTCGAGCAACAGAGTTGGAAATGTTTCACAGTGTAACTGCAGCCTCCCTGACTGTAGGGTCAAAGCTAAGGTTAAGGTTAATGGCAGTTCCCTATTTATAAAAGGGAGCTCCAAAGCACTCAGGAGCCCTTCAGATCTTGGAATTATTCCCCGCCCTGATGAACACTAGCCCTGTTCAAACGGTGCACCTTCTCCAGAAGTAACATCTCTCATTTTCTTTTCTAAGAGATGGGAGCCTCTTTTTCACCCACAGTTCAAGTGGAATTCCTGCCATCAAGGTATTTAGCTAGAAGTCAATCTGAAGCCAAACTTGGTCATTATTCCCCTGGATTTACAAGGCATTCTTGGGTGGACAAAGGACCCAACCTCCATCTCAGTCTATGCTTTTTGTTTTTCTGACAGCCCTACGTGATGGAATGGTCAACAACCCATGTCTACAGCTGGTACATTTACAGAAGTATTTGCCTAGAAATATAATGCTCCCATATTTAAGAGGAGCAACTCTGTGGCTTTAATATGCAAGATTTGTACCTAAAAACAAGCAAGGTAACTGAGTTGTCAAGGTTAATGAAAGGTAAACTTCTCCTCCTCTTTTCTTCCATGCATCTACAATGGCCCCTAATGGAACAGACAAAGCCCAAAATCACACCAGCCTCAGAAAGCTGCAGGTGAAAGAGTGCAGCAGTACATCCTCACAGGCATGCAGTAACTTCCTGCTCACCTCCTCCAGAACGTTGCCTTCCACACGAGCTCCAGCACCCAAAGCACTCTGGGTCACAGCACTGAAGCACTAACAATGCCTACATGCTATCTGAGCCGTCACCCTCAATGCATTATCTACCCTAGGACCACCTGACTTCCTGACAGACAAAAAGACCAAAGTGCTGAATTCCCAGCGCTCCTCTGCTCCCATTCTTACTGCACAGTGCTCGTTCTTGTCAGGGCTCTAAGAAGAGAAGAGGAAAATGCAATGAGACAAACTCTTGAGTCTGACTGTGCCACGTCCGACGCTCTGTACAAACCACCAACCTCCTGCTGGCTGCTCCCAGCACCGTACAGGCACAGCACCGCTGCAGCAACGCGCACAGCACCTAAGAAACACCGCAACCTTTTTTGATCTTGGAGGGAGAGAGGGAAAAAAAAAAAAAAAAAAGGCGTTGTTAGCGGCTCTCTGCGCAGACAAATCACTCGCTTCCAGCCAAAGCCCTTCCGCAGCAGGGCAGCATTTCCCTACAGCATCTTATTCTCTGGCCACGCGTTATCCTTAACGCCGACCTACGCTTTCAAGTCCGATCGATGCCGAGAGCCGACGCAGCGCAGCTCCTCCGCTTCCGCGGACAGCGCAAGAGGAGGAGGAGGAGGAGGGCCCGGGCCGCGCCACGCAGCGTCGGACGGCGCCGGGGAGTTCTCCCGAACACCGCAGAGATCCGTCCGTTCACTCATCGCACGGCGCCTACAGAGACGTGAAAGGGGCAG
The DNA here is from genome assembly GCA_013399175.1 of Odontophorus gujanensis. Classification (NCBI taxonomy): domain Eukaryota; kingdom Metazoa; phylum Chordata; class Aves; order Galliformes; family Odontophoridae; genus Odontophorus; species Odontophorus gujanensis. Next base: position 24,261 of record VXAB01013527.1, read on the forward strand.
GAACCCGAGCGGAGCTTCACCCGGATCCCCCCAGGGCCCCGAGCATTGCCGGGCCGGCTCCCCACCCCCGCTCCCGGATCCCCCTTCCCCGGGCCGGGGCCGTCCCCTGCCCAATTAAGGGCAGACTCGCACGGCGGAGCGGCCCNCCGGAGCGGCGACCTCGCCGCCACCGCGCCGAGAGCCGGCGCCAAGCGCCGCGAGGAAAAACTCGCTGCGTCATGCCTGCCTCCCTACGCTCCGCCCCTCCGCCGCGCAGGACGCCGATTGGGCCGCTCCGCGCGGTTCGGAGGCGGGGATTGGCTGAAAGCGGCGTTCAAAGGGAGGGGGCGGGGCTGAGGTGCGGCGCGGGAGGGGATTGGCCGGACGGGGGCTTGAAAGCCGCGCGTGCGCAGTGGCGCTCTTTCAGAGCGCGGTGGTTCGTCCGTTGGTCGCTGGGGCGCTGAAGTATCCCCAGGGATGGGGCGCGTTGCGGTGCTTCGCTTCCTTCCCCGGGAAGAAGTTGGTCCGAACGGTCAATCTGAACCTCTCCCGGTTGAGGTCTCAAGTTGAGGGTGTTTGGTAGAACGGCTTGGGTTGGAAGGGGCCTCACGGGGCGCAGGCCTCTGCTGCAGGCGGGGCTGCACAGTGCTGACACAGCCACCAGGTCGCGTTGTCCCCGTGATGACAGAGGTGACGTGGCGTGTCATCTTTGCATCTCTCCCAGCCGTGGCATTGCCCAGTGCTGGGTCCTCTACCAAGCCAGAGGACTGGAAGGAGTGAGGTAGGAGTGACAGCAACATGAATGGGACAGGAAACGTGCGCTTTCGACTTCCTTGTCCTTTCACTGCTTGTCTACAGCATTCAGGTATTCTGACAAGCACCAATTTTTACTTTGTTTCTGATTGATTTTGTTTCTTCCTTGGCACCCTGCTTCTGTTGATGAGGCCTTTCCCGTTATTCTTTTCCCTTATCTCACCTTTTGGACCTTTGTCTATTTGTCTCATTCCTGTTAACTTCCACTTGTTCGTTCTCTATAAATAGAGCTTACTGCCTCTGCTCCCAACCAGCTGGTTTACTTATTGCTTTTAACTGCAGTGGAGGTGTTCTGACCTAGGACAGTTTCTGTGCCTGCGCAGCAGGTGGGGCCTGAACCCACAGCTCATCTTTCCTGGTGTGTTTTGAAATTAGGAAAAACCTACAACTTTCTTTTCTTCTGTTGGTCCTTTGGAAGGAAGTGACTACTCCTTATGCCATCAGGGAAGTGCAAGCATTTCACTTTGCCTTGTCTGGGGTGCTTGAAATGGGCACATGAGGAACTCTCAGACCAGCTCTGTCCTGTCCTTTCTCCATGCACTAAGACAGCAATCTGGGATGCTGTTGCTCAAGCAGAAGCTTAAGCAGAGAAGATCTGGATCTGAGAAGGTATAGTTGCATTTCTCCTAGTTGGGATAAGCTGAAACACTTCCTGCAGTGCTCAGATTGTGGCTTCCCTGGAGCAGCAGCATTAGCAGTAGGGCTTTCCCTTTGCCCTTCCCTAGCACTACTCCAATATCTTAATTCCTGGAGTGCTTGCAGGTTGTCCTGTGAGCTACAAATGAGTTCAGAGAACACCGGAAGGAGTGACTTACATCAGGCACCCGTGCTCAGGGTGTTCCAAGCTGGTTTCATACCTCTTCACCAGATGCTCCTTCAAATCAAACATACTCCTTGTATAACCAGTACAACCAATAGTTGGTAAGTTATATTCACTTTATTGTAAATGAGTTACTGACAGATATGGCCAATGAACACAACACATCAGGTATGGTCTAGGTTACAAAAAAAAAAAAATGTGCCAGCACAAATAGAGCGTGTATATGCAGTGAGATCAGGAGCAGATGTTGAGGCTGAGAAATGGGAAAGCATCTGTCTTTTGATGCCTGTGTGTGCTTTGCTGTGATGGAGGAAAAGCTGCATTGAATTTCCTCTAGGAAACATAAGCCAGCAGTTAAGTATTTTTATGGCAACCCAGCACATACAAACCCATGAACACAGTGCTTCTCGGGTTCCAAATGCAAAACACATCTGACTTGTACATTCAGTTCCTATAACAGCAATTACCAGTTTAATTACCTGCTCAATCCTCCGGCAAATCAGCACCTTCCTGAGGAGGTATTTGAATGGCACCCGATGTTAGCATTGCGTGTGCTCCTATGTGTACAGCATCCACTTTGCTGCCCACAGAGGTTAGAAACTGCACTCAATTCCATCCTGCATTGTTCCTGGCCCCTAGTGGATTTTGACAAAGATCATGTTCTCCAATATTTGGTTAGAAACAATGGAAGGAGAAAGAAGTAATTCTCTACTGAATGATACCTGCAACTCTGGTCACTGGGACTATCTATGTTATGGGCTTCTGCCATTCACTGCTCGGTGTGCAGCTGACAGGGATGCCCTAGGGATCAGCTTATGTTTGTGTACCTGCCACCTGTTTGTGTTCACCGCAGTGGGAATCAATGCAATCATCATAAAACAAATGAGAACCAATAAAGTGATGCTCAAAACTGCCTTTAAACGTAGACCTGAAGTTAAGAGAAAATAGCAGCATCTGCACATCTTTACTTTTTGCATAATGCATTTGATGTGGATACAGGGGTGCTACAAAACTATTCAGGATGGCGTTTTCTCCTGGAGATTACCCCTTAATGTGGGAGCACAGAAGGTGTGAAGGTTTTAGAGGCAATCTGGCTGCAGAGCTGGGTATGGAGAGTGTGCTGTTCAGCACCATTAGGCACGCGTGGTTTCACCTCTGCTTGGACTGAAACAGAATGACTCCAACTTACCCTGTGCTCCACTGAAAGATGGCAAAGCGTGTTCTCAAAGCAGTTTTGGAACTGCTTCAGTCAGATTCCTCACCTGCTGGGAGGACAAGAGCTCGAGCCTTGGAAAGTGATGCTGGTTCCTTCTGCATTACCCAAACGTTCCCAGCAGAGCAGTATTCCGGAGGATCAGAGATGGATTGGCCTCAGACTCAACAGTTGCAGTTCAGTTGCTAGCAAACAGCAAATACCATCTGCGAGGTCCCAGAGCTTTTAACTGAAAGGAGTCCAGAAGGAAAACAACGTGCAGAGTTTTCATCAGGCAAACAATATCAGCAAAGGACAGTTTTCCTAAGTAATGAGCTCGCAGCACCTCCTGAAAGTGAAAAATACTGAGGGGCTAAGCTTAATTAAAACCATAATGGCAAACATAGTGCTAGGAAGACACTTTCTTGTGTAACGCATCGGCACAGGTACTTGTGCCAGGACAAGGAGTGTGGTAGGGGAAAGTGCCCTTCTGATGACACTTTTTTCACACTTAATATTCAGAACTGAATTTCAGAAAGCAGGTGTAGAAACCCTCTGAATACAGTTTTGCACCACTTGAGGAAACAGCTTTCCATGGTTTTGCTAGCTCGGTGTCCACAGCACATGCACAGCACTTGTGATAACGTTAAAACAGGGACTCTGTGCATGGTTGTTTGAAAACTGCAAATTCATTCTGGCTTCCTGCATGCTAATTTATGCAGACAGGCACAAAGCTGTCTGGCTGGAACAGAGCCAAAAGACTTTGTGCTAAATATAATATAGGAAAAAACAGTATCTATCAATGGCTCAACCCTTCGTTTCGGGCTGAAAACATTGTTCCTGCAGACTCCTGCTAGGCAGAGGGAGATGGAGTGGTGCATTTCAGATGCTCATACCTCCAAGGGAAGGCTGTAATTCTGGTGCTGGAACAGCATGCGGGCTTTCAAGTCACACCTGTGCAGTGTAGATGGCATTTACAGGTAGTGCAGACCACGTGAAATTCCACCCTACCACCGATGATCCCTTCCCACACAGCTCAGGAAGCAGAAGAGCTGCTGTTTCTGGTTTCTGTCACTCCTCTCCCCAGCAAAGATAAGCAGAGCTCGGCTGCCAGTGCCTGTGCTGGCAGCAGCGTGCAGCTGGCACCACCAGGTGGCTTTCTCAGTTCTGTGCCTCCCAGAAACACGGGGAGCACAGCTGACAGGTCATTATTCAGAAAAGATGACGGTTTGCAGTGAGAGCATGTAAGAGAGTAAGTTTGTCACTGTGTACAGGAACATTTCTATATGTGAAGAACAGCAGTGGGAAAAAAGCTTTCAAGTTTTGTTCCAAAATTTCTTGCAGGAATTGAGTTCTGAAGAAAGGGCTTTTCATTGCCCTTGAAAACCTCACGTGCTGTGAGCAAACTGCAAACACGTAACCTTTTGCTTCAGTGTTTGTACATGGAAAACTAAAGGGTCAGTGTACTGCCATTATTCTGGGGCCACATTCCCACTGGAAACACAGCACTGTTGGGAGCAGCACTGCCTGCACAGTGCCCCCAGCATCAGCTGAAGGAAAATGGGAGTGCCTGTCTAGCTTACATCACCCCAAACACACCTACACTGATACATGCAGAACAACTTGGCAAGAACAGCTAACACCAAACGGATGTTGGAGGGTTTAATTTCTTCCATCTACAGTTATAAAAATCTCCTCATCAAACATTACAGTACATTTACATTAGCAAAACCCCACGGCCTTCCTCACTCCTCAGCTTCTGTACAGATCTATACAATGCACAGTTCCAGTCCAGTTGTGCAGGCATCACTTTACACTGGAGCACAGGGGAAGCCTTGTTCTCTGGTCATCATTTCCTGCATGATGCTGCAGTACAGAGCACTTCTGGAACCTTCATCTCCACTGACCAACAGGCCTACAACTCCAGCCTTAAATAATGAGAACATCTGCTGCTTGTTTGTATAACAATCAACAGTTTATTAATGGATATGGTGAAATTTTAGCTATCCACCAAAGATGTGTAAAAAATTGTCATGAAAGTAAAAATAAATAAAGCTGTTTTTAAAATCAGTCTCGTTTTACATCTCAGTTCAGAATGCAACATTGAACACAAAACTGTCATTGAAGTTTTAAAGAAGTCTACTGATATTCAAATTACAGCTTTTATGACAAGTCTGATGAGAACTGAAGCTGATTTGGTTTAAAGACTTTCACATTCAAATACAGTGTCTCATTTAACACGATACTTCCTTTGACAGTGATGGGCAACAGTGATGACATATTGCTGTATTCTGACATAAGGCACTATGATATGAATATGCCATACACTTGCCTTATGTCACATATATCCATTGCTGACCAGTGACTTCTGTCAAATACAAAATGAAAAAGTTTCAGAGTACAGTGCATTTTAATGAAGGACATCGTGTGAAGTCTTCCAGCAAATGTTCTGAAGACATTTTGAAATACAAGCCTACATTGTAACATAAGCTTTTGTCATGCTGCTTTGTTTTTTGCGACATCACTGGGGGGGAATAGACTCATCATCCATCACTAAGTCCCAAAGCACATTCGCAACCATCCCGCTCTGTTCTATTGCAGTCACTGTTCTTGAGACAAACATGACCCAGAAACTTTGTTCAAGTTCTCCTACAAACGTTTATACATTCACAGCAGTCATTCACTTTCGTTCTCCTTTTGTTTGGCACCTGTTAACAGAAGAGGAAAGCACGTGTGATTTCATAGGGCACCTGCCCCACAGAACAGCACCGCTCCTTCTGGGTGCTGCAGCTTTTGTCTGACCATGATACCAGGACCTTGGGACCACACCATCATGAAGGGCACAGCTCAGGACTGCTAAACTCTACCCCAGGCTGAGGAAGGCCTGGAGGCCATTACTGCTTCTAACTTCATTGGCAGGGTAATTCTCCAGTTCACTCTGCTGGGAAGTTCCTAACACTGCCTCCTTTGAAGTACCGCTCCCCCAGAATGTCACCCTGGGAGCCTGCCCATCTGCTCAGGGGCCAGGTTTAATCACCATGATGCTCTTCAAATTGAGGCCGTAATTGAGGAAAAAAAGAACAAGGTAGGAATTCAGTTTGACTACTTTGCATTGACTGATTTTTCTGGCTCAGAGGCAGACCCCAGATACAGTAAGAATCAGAAAGCTGTTCAGCAGAACCACGGACTGCTGTGCCTCCCCTCCAAGCACTGCCTCCATGCTGGGCAATGACATCCAGCTCCAGAGAGCAGGAAGCTCCTGCCAACAACCCAGAGTTACTGTTTGTAACGTGTTATTACAAACACTGAAAAATCCATTAAATTCAACCAGTTTTCACCTCACAACTGATTTCCCCCCCCCTCCTGCACAGTGGTCTCAATTCCTGCCAGTCAATCATTGTCCTTTATGGTCAATAAAGGGAAATGGGTGCTTAACAGGGCATGCTTTACCTGGTTATCCTCACACACCCACTTTAAGAGGTGAATCACACTCTGAACTCCACAAACTACACCTACATTGCAGACATCCTTACTTTGCTATCCCACCTCTGCTGGGAGCACAGCCCTGCCCCTGTGTTGTGCTACCTCCTGTTCCTTAGGGCTGGGCTCTTCTGTGGCAGCCTGGTGAACTCCACAGCATTTTTGCTGGCAGTTTCCCATTAGGTCAATGAGATAAAGTAGCTCACAGATGGATCTCATGAGAGGGAGTGCTGCTACATGCTAAGCACCAGAAGCACATGTCCTAGAGAACAGGAGCAGGAACTCTCCTTGTAACTATCCTGAAGGACGTGTTCAGCTCTGTCTCCTTAACCTGGTATTTTGAAGGCTAAACTGTAATCTTAAGGCATTTTCTGCTTTTCTCACAAAGCCAGAAGCGTGTCCACGCTAGCAACAGTTTGCCAAAGCACAAATTCAGGAAGAAGACACCCCACTGCATGTATCTATACACACTCTGAACAAAAGACTGACAGTTAAGCATTTGGTTGGCTTTTACCTGCAGAGAAGCAAAACACGTTTTTGAAAAGTATAAAAAAACTTCCAAAACTTTAGAATCAGAAATGTACTATTAGTACCATGCCAGCCAAGAGCAGCAAGCTGTACACACTACTGATTGACTTATGACAAACATCAGAATGCAACATCCGTACCTGCTGGTGTGAGTACCAAAGCCTGTAGAATGTCAGAAAGGGAGATGATACCCACAATGCTATCTGCTTCATTCACTACCACCAAACGATGAACCTGCAAGCAGGGAAAACATTTTGAGAGGGATTTTCCTGATGTGAAGTAAGAGCTAAAGGAAAGAAATGCCCAATGAATGTAAGTAAAAAAAGAACGTTTGAAAATATCAGCAATACCAATCTCACACAGCAATACAAACATGCTTACCCTTCATAAATGAAAGCCACTGCTTGTTCTAAAAGGCACAGCAGCATGACAATAAAATCAGGCTTGAAACAGCAGGTAAGCCAAGACCTACATCTCATAAATACTGCAGAATGGGAGACAGCCCTCATCTCAGCACTGAACCCAGCTCAAGTGGGCACAGAGCTGTGCAACCGAAGGGTCATAGCTGAGCCACCTCATAAAGAGGTCATCCTTGGAAGGATGGTTGTCCAAAGTTGAGAGCTCAGTACTGCTTTGCTTCTTATCTGACTGAATTTGGACTTACAGTCCAAATATAACCAAACGCAATGGTGAAGAAAGTGAGAAGAATTTCTCATCTTTCCACAGAGGCGACAGCAAGAAAGCTGCACTGTCTTGACTTCATACAGATGTGAATTTATTGTAGAGGTCAACCACTTTGTTGCCAGTCAGATGAAGGGAAAAAAAAGTGGATCTCTAATATATTTGCAGAGTCACGCTCAGCTGACACTGAGGAAACTAAAAAGAGTGTGAAAGTGGGAGAATATGTTTTGCATTTTCTTTCTGACAAAACTATGCTGGTGATGTTTTCAATGTGTGTGTATGCACATACTCTCTTCTCTCAGTGTAATGAATTAAAAAAAATGGACAATGTAGTCAATTCACATCCAGTAAGATCAAGCATTTGTCTGGTGGCTAAAAATAGCCTCAATTACTGCCTCACTGTGGCTTTGACTGACTCACTTTTACAGTCTCACTATGTTTAGACTGAACTGAAGGGTAGGAGTTGTTCTGAAAACCCAAGCGTCTCAAGCTTCTGAAGATACTAACAAGATTAGCCACATTTGGAATCTGTGCATCAGCAATGCTGAAATTACTCAGTGTCAGGAAGCAGCTCGAGCTGATGCAGGAAGCTGCCTGGCAGAACCACCTAGCAGAAGTCCTGAGGGGTCATTCACAACATGGAAACTGTACTCCCATTAAACGTATGTACAGTTATGGCCCTGAAGGTGAAAAAAGTGCTGCAAAACTGAAGTCATTCACATCCATGTTTAAGAAGGTTCCCAGTACTAAAGTCAGAGGATAAACCACACAGAAAGAATGGGGAAAAAGCACTGCAGTCATTTACAAGAGTGATTGGTGAATTAGTTCTTGGTAAGACTTCATTTGCTGGCTTTGTTTCACAGTGTTTGTATCCTTTTAAGCATCTGTAAATCTAGAAATCAAAGATCCCTACATATGTAAACGTGAATGAAATGTGCATCTTCTTTGAGTAACCAAAATAACTTCAGAAGGATAAATGTGTCCTATTTATTAGTTTGGTCATACAGCTTTTACAACAAAGGGAAACAAAAAACAGGGCAAACTCACCTCAGCCTTCACTATCCTATCAACAATGGTCTCCAGTGTTTCCAGCATACTGCACTTTACAACACCTTCAAAATACTGAGAGCGGTGCTGTAGGGCTTGTGTCACCGTGATATCTAGGTTATTATAGGTTTTTTCAGCAGCAAGGTTCTGAAAAACAAGGCACACAACTCACTATCCAGTAATAAAGTACCCAACAAAGCAAATGTTTTGGCACCAAGTAGTCACACATTTCAGGGGTAAATTGAGGCTGTTCCAAGTCACATATTAAACAAAGCAGATGCTTTTCAGTTGCAGTTTTTGGGAACAGTCAAGCATGGAGCTACGTTACACACCATGGATTAATCAATAATAATAATTTGTGATTATGCATTAGCCCATGAAAGTCTCCTTACTTTGTTTTCTAACATTTGGCTTGACACCACTCATCCCACTTCCGCCACGAAGAAAAAGGAAAGATGAAAGTTCCACAGATTTCAGGATGCACAGAATATACTTGAAGAAGAAACCACTTTTTGTTGTCCAAAGGCCAGGTGATGACACTGACTACTCTGAACCCATAAAGTAGAGCCTACTACAAAGATCCAAGCAGAAAACAAATGGTAGGTTTGCTTCAACCTCGAGCTCCCTCTCCTGGACAGTGCTGGAACTATCACTTGATTTAAGTTTTTGCATCTCTTTTGGTTAATACAAAAGAATAACAAAACCAAAAATCCATTATCACTAATAAAAGTAATAAAGAGTTTGAAAGTGAACATTCTCAGCTTCCATATTACAAGCAGAAAACCTGACTTGTAGCAAGAGGACTTTGTCCAGATCCGCAAAAGCATTCTTTGTAGAGGAGGGATACAAGGAAAATACATTTTCTCTTACCCAAGTAGAAAATGAAGCTTACTGGTGAGGCAACACTACTGGCATCATTGAAACAGATGCAGACAAAATGGACAGCTATACATACATAAAGTAGAATAAAGCAGATGACCCTGACGACAACAGAAGTATTCACAGGATGCACTTCAGGAGCACTGAGACCACATACCTGAGCTCTAAGAGACAGGAGCCTGATCTAACAGAAGAGAAAAGCTGAGATGCGTTAGCCACATGGAGGATAACTGCCAACAATTACTTGTAGCCACGAGAGGCAAAAGTCATCCTACACTACCTGAAGATAGAGATGAGGCACGTAACACCAACATGCAAAATCAATTAAACTTCACGTGAAAAAGCATTTACTATCATGGTCACTCGAGTTCAAGAATTGGGTAAAATGAAACAGATGAACAAACAGAAGTGTCCTTCAGCAGAGCAGGCTGAAATGTTATGCAAGAAGAGGAACAAATACAACTATTCAGTATAAATGTATCAAGCAAAGATGTGTTATTTCAGATTCTTTATGTCAGTGCAAGCAATTACATATAACTGGTCGCAGATAGCCTCAAAGACACTCAAACTTCAGTATTAAGAATCCAGCTGAGGAACCAGGCTGTTTTCCTATGTTTGCTCCTCAGTTTCTATCAGCCATGTCTCAGTGGCAGCCCTACTAATATCCTGCTCCGCTCCCAGCAGTTGGGTTCTGCCCAGGGAGGACCTTCTGAGACATCACTTGAAGCCTCGCACTCCTGGTGCAGGGTTTTCCATATGAGCAGTACCTAACTAATGTGACTGGTTTACAGACTTTACATTTTGACCTTGCTTCAAATCAGAGTAAGTCAAAGGAGTTAGGATCCTGGAAAATAATGGGAACATGTCCTGCCCAACAAATGAATCTGCGAAATACAGTGAAATCAAAATAAACTGAACCACGTGTGAACTGTCACTGTCTTCAGTATGTCAGAAAGTCCCCACTTCTACAGCTACTAGCTGCTCTCTTTATGGCAGAGCAGGAGCTCACATAACAGATAATCCCCAAAACCACAACAGACATCTAGAAAAAAAGGGGCAACAACACTTGCATTGTGAAATCTTCAGAATTAAGAGCACTGTTTGCAGCCAGAGTAACTTATAAGCTTAAAACACTTCCATTTGGGACCATCCTCTGTATTTCTGAGAGTACTCTGCACAGTGTTTCAGACACCTGAACCCTTCATTAGCACTAGCAGGATGCTGCAAGAAGCAACTTGTGCACATGAACCTTTACAAATAAAGCAGCTCTGAGAAGTCCTGATCAGAAGGCCGGAACATACAGCTTGGAAGGTGCAGGGATTAAAAAACAGATTTTTGACTTTCTGATGACCACAAGAACAGAAAAGCCCTTGCTCTCAGAGGCTTAGAAATCATGGCATGAATCTGACTGCTGTGTTGCGCTCCTGAGGAACAGTGGCCTGAATGAGAACTAAACCAGAAGGAGTACACATGCAGTACCCTGGTGTAAGGTGTGAGGTGAACAGAATGAATGATACCACATGGCATTATAGCAGAGATATTTCATAGATGATATAGTTAAGATTATTGTAATGGAAAAGAGACAATCAAAATAAAGGGAAAAACTGCTGACCTGTGCCCTAGGCTCACAATAGGAAAATCCAAAGGAGTGATCTCCAACAAGAGATCCTTCCGCAGTGGTGGTCAACCCTTAAGTGGGGTCTGGGAGAGGTGGAGCCAGACTCCACCCCTTCCGGTCACACAGGTGCATTGCCTTCACCTGTGCTCCCACAGCTGACTCAGTGCTCACCTCAGGTGATCAATCAGTGGTTCAGGCCATGATTCAACAGTTCCCATACACATGGGCTCAGAGACTTGCACAGAAGAACAGGGTAAGTCATTTTAATCCACTGAAAAGTGGAAGTCCTAAGAAATGCCCCAACTACATGAAGAAATCTGCACTCTCTGAAAACAGACCACGGAATGGAGGCAGTTGGGGAGAGAAAATTCAATGTCAGAAACAGAAATCAACACAAAATGTCCATGCCCTCTTTTTATAATAGTATGACCATATCTTGTTTCAGGTAAAATCCAGAGCCTTAGGTGCCTGTGCATAAATGTAGTATTACTAAGGATAGCTTATGGGAAAAAAAAAAGCAACAAAACACAAACCCCATTTTGTGCACGATGAATTGAATTCAGTTGGTTAACTAAAGCCTATGGGACAAAATAACCCAAACTGACTCATTAGCAAATTAAATTCTAAATGCTCACTACATAAAAAACACTTAATAGGATTTAAAAGGTATACTTACTATTACATCAAATTTGGAATAAATATCTACAACTTTTCCTAGAAAGAAAAATATGTATTAATAAAGGCCTTCCAACACAAAGTTAGTTTTCTTGTCCCCTGTTGTCATTTGTTAACATATAATGACACAGAAAGAGAGAAGGTCAAGAAGGAAAGATGGAGACCAAACCAAACCCCACCATCCATGATGAATCAATCCTCCCAGGTCCATCCAATCTCTACCTTGCATAAATTATCTTCAACAAAATTTATCTTACCCCACTCTCACGTACACAAGGACCAACACACACCTGACTCATCCACAACAGGTAACGCCGATATCCTTCTCTCTACAAATATATTCAAGGCTTTAATGATAGGAGTGTCTGGATGTATGAAGGCAATGTTGTGGTATGTTCCTATTCCAAGTTCATCCAGATTCTTCTTCATAAAGGCAGGCTTTGGCATCTCTGACATCTAGGAAAGGCAGATGAATATGTTTACACAGTGCAGTTTTCTGCATGATAGATGACAGTTATCAGGACTTTTTTATATGTAATTAGGAAACACATATTCATTCATCCATCACTACAGATCATTAGAATAATGTGTTACTAGATTTACATCAAGCCAAAACAAGCCTATATCCAGAAGCATCAGGACTGCTCAAAGATGTTTTAAACTAAGATTACTCATCTAGGCCTGCTTATCAGCTTATTTTTGTTGTGGCCTGTCACTAAAATCTCTGGATCCTGAACTGTGTCATCCCCACTGAACCTGAAAAGAGAAGGCACCAAAGATGTGACATGCTGCGTGCTTATCTGGAAATCCTGTTGCTTTGCTTGGCCTCCTGTCCATTCCTGTGACCAACGTACAGTACAGCACGTCATGATGATCCTGGCAGGGAACCAGAGGGCAAGTGCCCTGTTTGCTTATTTGTTTTAAGATGATTAAAACCAAACACAGGTAATATGCAGGCTACAATGTATCACAATGTACAATGCATCTCCTCTGTTAGCAGAAAAGATGCACAAAGAAACCGTGAAGCTCTCAAACATGGAAGATCTCCATGAAGCTTCTGAACACACTGCTTAATATTGGAGAGGTCTACCTGGGCTTGGGGTGGGTAGAAGGACAATGCAGTTAAAGTAAAGCAGAACTTCAAGTACTTACAAAAAGCTGGAGGAACTTGAGGATTCTTTTATGAGTAAGTATATAAAGTGCATTTCCACTGACGGGATCTATAACTGGCAATCTGTGGATTTTGTTTTTGATCAATGAATATACAGCATCAAAAAGGCTGAGGAGAAAAAGCAATTTTTAAATGAATGGTAGCCAAGAAAGAGTAACATCAAATGATGCATATACAGGTTTAAAACTTACAGACAGGACACAGCTGATGGCATTACCTTTAAATGTTACAGAAGTTAAGGCAGTTCAAATTATCAACAGTGATACAGCTATCTAAAAGCAGTAAGATACAGTAACTTCCTGTGGTGAAGAAATATTTCTAGTCTTTTCTATATTGCAGAAACTGTTTGTCAAATGACTGCTGTGCTCACACAGTTCCTCCACTCAGAAAGGATGTTTCAGTCAGTCAGTGCAAATCAATTTTGCATTTAATTCACCTTAACCCCAATCTTCCCTAACATTCTCAAGGAAGAGCATCTTTATGGATAAGTGTACACATGCAAGCAAGCCAAAACAATTATCCGATCATTGCACTGCAGTCACTCTCAGGAGGTGTAAAGCACTCCTCCTGGCACTGCAAACTCTGACTTCAAATGTTCCAACAAATCCAAGACTTCTACTTCACGCATCACTGGTTTTGTCCTAGGAAAACTGTACAAAGACAGTTGAACCCCAGTTATAGTAGATCAGCATGGAGTAAAGTCAGTAAAATTTCTGTGTGTTCTGAGCCCTTCACAGGCAGCCTGTTTCAGAACAGAAGACCCTTCTGGGTCTGCCCTAAAGCTCACTTACTGGATCCTTCTATATCCATCCCACTACATCTTTGTTATTGTAACACATCTCTTGTTGTGCTTTTGACTGAAAGCAATCACACGATTTTGTTCTCATGGGAAATTCAGTGCAAGCAGTTCCACTCAGACACATTCCTTATGACTTTGTTAAATAACCTGTTCACAGCTTAACAGTGGCAATTCTACTGAGGATATGACATACAATTACTCTGAGCTAATCACTGCAGTTCCCTTCACCAGTTTACTTTAAATGGTACAGGCAATCCTATTCATTTTTTGTTTTCCTGAAGCAAGTATGGCTAGCAGGATAGGCTGAAGGATCACCATAGTGCCCAAAATCGTGCAAAAAGGGCAACGAATTCACCTGGTTGGCGTGTTACACTGAAAAAAGTTAAAGCTGTTCTCTTTGGATAAGTAGGAAAGCCTCATTTAAGAGGAAAAGCTCCCACACCATCTTGGTTCTATTACAACGGAGCTCTGCATAAATCCTACTCTGGTTTACAGTGGAAGCTGTTTGTCTATAAAAAGAAGTCTTACACTGAGTGTTGAAACAGTTTCTTTCAAGTCAAACAAAACGGAAAGGAAAATCCTACCTTGCATCTGGGGAGATGTTCACTAAAGGTTTAAATGTCTCTTGTAAATAAAGTTCTGTGCATAGAAAAACAAACCATTATCATTTCTATGTGAAAGCATCAGCAGTTTATAAAAGCACTTCATGAACTTCTTAGTACAAAATTAAATGAGCAGAAGAGACCAACACATGCGATGACCTCAGATACCACTCTTGTGCTTGCCCATCTCTGCCAACATAGAAGTGAAACTGAAATGTTAACAGGAGCTGACCACCACCAGGGGTCACTGCAACCACAGCGAATTATTCACCACTTTCGTCTTTGAGCAGGTTGGGTGGTGCACAGACTGCTCTACATTACAACACGGCCTAGAGTCAGTTTTGTCATAAAGATTCCTTCCTGTGCTCAGTGCTCCTGCTCACATCCACCTATGTCCAATGAACGTTCGAGTCATACCATGCAGCTCTCTCAGGCACGGCTTGCTGCTCGACTCTCAGCTCACTCAACACCTAGAGCCACCTATTCCTTTCACATCCTGGTTCAGTTACATTCCCATTCCAGGTGCAGCTATCACCTCTGAGGGCAGATGTGCCTCCTGCTGTCGTTCCATTTCTTGTTAAGAAAAATCGAGATGGTACCAATCGAGGAAAAACAGAGAAGCAATATATAGCATAATCACTCTAGCTCACATATTGTTCCAGGCAGAAAAAGGTAAACACCAGGAAGAAGCAGACAAGCTTTAGCCATTCCTGTTTTTATTAAAGAGTGTGTGGAGAAAGATGTTATGATTAATTAAAGACCCACTGTACTCGACCATACTAGTAGACTTTAAACTAGCAACTGAGTAGTAAGTGATCTTACCCCTCCAGGTTTCTATCTTGTGCTCTTCCAATTCATAGATCTGAACCTACAACAGACAGAAAGTATTAATTTTAAACCCCAAATAATTAACAATACTATTAAGCTCTGAATAATTCCTTTATTTTTCATTGTAGAAAATTGAACATACAGAATCCCAACTAACTGCCCAGTCCAGAACAACATTTCTTGGCAATATCATGAGAAAAATGTGCAATCCTGCTCAGTGCAGAGCACCATACAGGACTAATCACCTTAGGGGACAGGAACAATCTTTCACCTGCCCATGCTGTGGTCCACATCTCTTCTAGTCTCACAGTAACCATACCAGGGAAAACCTTCTGATAATGCCTCATACGCCTAAGCAAGAGCTTATCCTGATCACTTCTTATGCTAAAAAGCAATTTGTTTTACATTTGCTGGACTACAACCACACAAATGCACTTGGTTTAGCTCCTTCCATGCTGCTCACAGTCCTCTGCAATTTTTTAGATGTGGAAACTGCCTTTCTCTTCAGGTACCAAGCTGTAGACACTCCTAACAGCAGCTGTGCTTGCCATAGCCTAGGCCAAAGCAGCCTGTTGTCTTTTGCACAGCTCCTCTTTGCCAGGTACCTCTGTCAGCCCTGATGGAGCTGACGTGCATGCAGGTGGAGGGTAGGAGCCTCCACAAAACCCACTCCAATTCTGTGACCCAACAGAGACCACTTTCAGACTACATCCTTCAAAGAGCGTAAAGGAATGCTGAATTACCACACTACACTTGTAGTGCTCAATATACTCTTTCTGGGTGTTATAAATACTGGATTTTCAGCACAATTGCACTCAGGAGGAGTAGAACGTTCCCCAGCTGAATATTTATTATTTCCTTTTGCTTCTACAGGAGTGTGCATTGGTCACCCTTCAGTCGGACAGTTCCACGTCTCAGTCATTCACCCTTCCCCTGCCCAGGGGCTGTGTTCAGCACAACCTCTTCTATGGACTTGTACACAACAGCACGTTAGACAGCACAAACAGAAGTGACAACTGTTTGACTGTAAGTGACACTGTATGGGAAGATTGGTATTACTGAGTTGAGAGCCACATCATGGCAACACGGAAACCATAAGGATATGATGAGAGTACAACTGCTTTGTATTCCCCTCTGCCTTGTAAATCCCCAGAAGTATAAATAAGTAACAGTAAGAAAGGACAGTGCATCAACCTATTTACATCTGACAAGATATTTCATTGCAAACTTCAAGAACAGACATTATCAACTGACTTTGAGAAGCCTGATATATCAGAAGTCTGTGTCATCCAACTGCAGATTCTTCAGCTAGTGAAACACAGCAGGTGTATTTTAACTCCAAATGGGCAATTGGCATTGACAGGAACAAGAAAGGGATGCACATGTTTCTATGAACACGTAAACAAGAGAACCTCATCAGCTGACTGCCAATGGGAATTTTAAAATGACAGTTCATGGAAGTCAAGAGATCTCCAACTGATGGTGTAACTCAGCCATGCAACTAAAACCTTTGCATATGTTTAATTAGTGTAACTCATTCATTCTACACCACCACTTCAAAATGTGAGTAACCTCTGACTTCCCTCAAGGCTCTGTCAGCCAGCTGGCTGCTCAACTCCACACACTCCTTTCAGGACAACTCTGTAACACTTTGGAGACAGTGCAGATTTAATTTATGAAGGTATAAATTAAAAAAAAAAATACACGAGCTGCTGTGTAGCCACATATTTGACTTTTAGATACAGCTTTTTTCTCACAGTTTTAAACACTCCCCAGCCCCAAATACAATGTCGGCTGATAATGTCCATTTACATGGAGCTCTGATTAATACCAGCCCATGTGCTTTGAAACAATTTGGACAAAACCACACACAGTGATCAATAACTGTGCATTTCAGCTTCATGCTTTTTATATTATGACTCATTTTTAATAAATAGGTTATTGTAGGGCCTTCATTCCAAGAGCACTGGACAATAGCTGCAATACCAAATGGGGCTTGGCACCCAAATCCAAGGCTGTCATGGTGAAGCACTACACAAAACCTAAGAAATGGTAGTGCTCATTAAGGAAATTCCTCATGCTTACATAAGAGAAGCAGACAAATTATTTTACCTGCTCAAGCTCATAGGACCTTAATGGTTACAGCCAGCAATTGAATAGAGGTATCCATATACTGTTCTACTATCTCAAGCACTGAACTGCATTTCCCCTCAGAAAACTCAGTGAATGTACTCATGACACGTCTAAGCTTCCCAACACTTAAAATAATTACAATCCATCCTTCAAGCAGTTTGATATTGCACTTTCTGTACTGTATGACAACTGATAGAGGCTTAACATCATACTTACCATTGGAGATTTATAGTATCTATGCAGTATGTTAATGAAATCTGTAATTGTTAACATTCCTACAAAAAGCAATACAGAAAGAAAGTTCTTCAGACATATACTTAAAATACAGAACTTCAGTTATTTTCCTCCATTCATAGCCACACTATACAATGTAATTAACAACAGATCTGTGCATCATATTGCTTATTTGCCATGTATATAAATTTTCACGTCGGTACAATACTTCTGAATAAAAATATGCAAGTGTGAATTAACATTCAAAGCCACAACCTATGTGCTTCTCCTCTTCTTTCAATCTCACCCAAAGAAAATCTATTTCTTCCACTGTGGGACATAATACCCATGGCATTCCACATTAGTTCTGGTACTTAATGATTTCACAGTGCACCTTACTGAGAACACACAGAGAACCACATGAATTTTAGCATTATACTTTTCATAGTTCCTGTTTCCACATTTCTTTTTTTTTTGTGACTGTTTATTTTTAAATGCACAGGGAAAGCCTAGATGCACTAGATAACAAGCTTCAGAAGCTCAAGACCTCGAGGAGTCACTGTGATACTCAAAGCACAGCAGAACTACTCAAGCTAACAACACTCTGTGCCTCAAAAGAGAAAACCAAGAAACCCACCAGCGTCTCATAGGACATCAGAGCACGGCTAAACCCAGACCACCTTTTACAACAGTGCAACACACTGAGAATTCAAGTACAACTCAATTATGTCAGAATAACTTACCTACAAAACTCTGTTTTTTACTCTCCCACAGTGGAGCTGCTCTCACACCATTTGCCACCAAGGCAAAAAAGGCTTTCTTCACCTGCAAAGAGAACGAACAGCTACATAAATCTGTGCTCTTAGTTTAGCACACCAGGCAGCAGCAGAGGGGTTTCCACAGTTACTAGGAAAAAAGGCAGTTATGAGGAGGTAGTTGCTATTCAAAACAGAACAAAAACCACACGCACTGCCAAACAAAAGCCTTACAGCCTTTTACTTCTGAAATGTTTCAAGAACTCAGAAAAAACAGATCTGTTTCGTTCTGTTATGTGAATAAGCCACGTGAGAACCTCTGATGAATGAGTACCTCTATATCCACGGCATCACTCTTTGGTCCAAAGAGCACAGAAGTACCAACTGCAATCATGTGATGACTGTGAGCTGAACAGACAACACTTACATGATGACACCTTAAGATCCACAGACAGCTCCGTGCCAAGGGGCTGCTCTTCACTACAGTCAGGAATAAAAGGGTTTAACAGTCCATGGCATTTGTATCCAAAAAAAGCAGCAACAAATAAAAACAGAACTAGGCAAAGAGTAAACCTAACACTGTTAGGTATGGCCTCCACGGAAAAAGTTCGCAAAGCCATCCATGTGAAACCCAGTGTAATACAACATTCAGCATAACCCCCATTCAGAGTTTACCTGGTGTTATAATTTACCAGCTTCAATTTCTAGAAGTGACTAAGCCTCCGAGCCTGCTCCACAAAGCATCTTCCTGCAGCTCAGTAGTTCACACTCAGCATTTCCAATTCCTGGTGCTGCCCTACTGCATGCAAACCTCAGACTTCTGAAAGCAATCTGTATTCCTCACAGCCCCTCAACAGCCTGTCTGCCTTTCCCCTGCTCTCCCAATCTCAGCTCAGCTCTCTCCATGCTGCCCTCTGAACTCACTGATCTACCACACCACCCATGAACAGGAATAGTAATCCACATCCACTGCACTGAAACTGAAGAAGGAGTACGGAAAAAAATAAGACTGCAGTACATCTGTCATGCACCAATTTTCTAGCAAGTGGTTAAACAGAAAGGTGCCAGAGGTATAAAGGCTCTACTGACATAGGGAGGAGCTGAGTAAAACAAACCTCAGGAAATGCACCATGGGAGCACGCTAACTCCAGGGGAACACTGAAACCACAATGAAACCCTCCAGGCAGACACACCAAGTGCTCCCACACAGCAGCACCACGCTGTCAGCACAGCAAAAGCTACCAGCAGTATTCGGGGAGCAGGGAGGAGACAGAAGCAAGGTCACACAGATCAACTCCACCTTGGGGCAAAGTAAGTAGGTTTTAATGGTTCTTCATTACAACAGATGTTAAAAAAAAGAACAGAGTCTGCCTGAAAATGAGAAACGTCAGCTTCTGTACCTTTCCATAAGAATAGCTATCACACACTGTGAGAAGTCACTCCCAGCTCACGTCCCAAGTCTTCCCCATGAATCAGATGCTCAAGCACAGCACTAAGGTAACAGCTAATCTATGATAATGTCAACAGAATTATGCCACAGCTGCAAAGATGTGAAATGCCGAGTCAGATGCTTCAGGCAATCTCCAAAATCATGCTATCACTCCTCTTTCTCAGAGGAAACAGCATCGAAGTACATCATCTCGGAACACATCCGGATGGGAAAAATGCAGGATTAGCTCCTGCCCTGGTTCTTTAATTTATTGGCAAGTGGTTTGTGCCAAAGAAACTCAAGGATCTCCTGTTAGATGCCATCTTGTCAGGTTTAAAACACTGCTTTTGGAAAAACTGAGGCATACTGCACTGACAGAACCACTAAGAGAGTCAGGTTAAAACCTTAAATGCCAATGAGTTCAGCTCAGGAATGAGGATATTAAATGTTTTAAATGACAGATCACCACAATTTAGGAGATGCTGATACTCTAGGTATTCCTCCTAAACCACAGCTTAAGCAATGCTCCTATTGTTTTCTCCAGTTTCACACAAGGAAGTGTGATATAGTTACCTTCTAAATAATGCCAATGATTTAGGTTATATTCATACTTCTATCTTATTTAAATAAGGTCACAATGAAGCAAAAATTACTGTAATTCTTATTTGCTAAAACTGCTTACGAGCACAAGCATCCAATCCCAAACTCATACTTTCTGTGATTCTCCAGTTTCAGCTGCCCAAAGCACTGCTGGGTGGGCAGCCAAGGCACTGAGCTGTGCAGCTTGCCTTGGATCCAGCACACATAGACACTTCAGCAATGCTTGTGCAAAAAACATCCACAAGGACCTTTATTTCAAGTCACATACAGTCTGCAGCCTTTGAACATTTCCAGCACATCCCATCGTTAGACCCCCAGCAGTGCTGTTAATTCTCAACCCCACCTGCACTGCTCCTGTGTGAGCCAGCCTTCCTCTGTAGCTCCCTCATCTCAAGTGGAGTGCTGGACTGGCCTGACCTTCCCAAAGCCACCGTTCCATGGCCAGACCCCTAAGACTGCTGCTGTCCAGTGCCATGTACAGATGTTCTGGGAACAAAGCACTTTTTTTCCTCATTAACCACATAGTGGTTCTGACAAGCATAGTGAACCATTCAAAGATGGTCCTCACCTGCTCAGATTTCAAGGTTATCTGATGCATGCTGACCTTGATCACCTCAGTTCTTCATAGTCAGCAGGGAGAAGCAGTTCTTTCTGGACATAACTCACCAGCCTTAGGCTGAGACAAGCTGCATCCCACAACCACCACCCCACCCGAGTACTGCAGCAAGCAGAACAAGAACAAGCTTTTCTTACAAGAGGAACTCGCCATACCTGCTGTGAATGTGCTGAATAAAGAAACAGAATCATGTAAGTTAGACAAGACTTCCAGCAGTCACTGCTTCTGCAGGGCATCCAAACATTTTCATTTCAAGTCTTAAGCAGAGCACAGCCTCCCTCCAATGAGGGTAACTGCTCAGATGGAGTTAGACCCCTACACAGAAGTCCCATTGTTCCACACAGCAAATATTTGTAAAACATCGTCCTTTGCAAGCTAGCAAGTTCCAGAATAGCTTAATTACAGGGAGCTACACCAGGAATAGCATAGCAGACAGAGGATGTCACCAGGCTATGAAAAGTTATCTCACTGGTTTACTTAAGGAGGCATTTCTGCAAGGACACGTGTTCTTGAAAAAAGGAAGAAATGAAGGAAGAAAGTGTCCGAAAGGAACACAGATGAATGAGCTTGCTTACAAAAAACTCACACATACGCTCTTCCATGTTGTTTTACCTAACCATGTTACCCATCTACTCATAAATGACCAATGGATTTCAAACTCGCCCACCAAGACTGTCCTGTAACAAGGGTGACAGCTAACGTAGCCATCATTTGCTTTGCTTGCTTAGCAGGAAGGTTCTTGTACTGGAGAAAGGCTGTAATGGGAACCTGGTGGTGAAGGGGGAATGGAGAGCACAAAGCTGTGCTGAAGGAGGTATCTCAGCACTGCAGTCCCAGTGCCAACGTCAACTTGAAAAAGGTGGAAGATTAAAGAAGTAAGGGACACAGCAACTCAAAATCTGCCGCTATGAAGCATAGGAATGACAGGAAAGATTAGTGGCGTGAACAGCATTGAGAGATCTTCCAGGACTCTGTGCTATGGCTGTTATCCAAGGCCAAAATGATAAACGCTGGTTGTGCTCAGGAAGGGCAGACTGAAGAAAGTGCAGCCCAGGAGAGGCCCACAAAGAAAAGGCTGTTCCTCCACAGCCCACAGGGCACCACGCAGCTCTGTGTGCAGCACACAGAGAGGAACCCACGGTGGAGCAGCAGGTCTGAGGGAGCTGCCACGTTCAGGCCTTGTGCTGGAGCAGCGACTGAAGGATGAGCTCTGCATCATGTACAGAACCATGTTGGAGCAGTGTTTGAAGAGCTGCAGGCTGTGGGAAGCCCACAGTTTGGGAAGGACAGCACCCCATGGGAGGGATCCCACATAGAACGGGCAGAGAGTGACCACAAAGGAGCAGATAGGACCATGAGTTACAGACTGGCCACAGTCCTCATCCCCCTGTGCAGTGCTTGAGGAAAAATAAGGCCAGTTGGGTATAGGAAAAAGTGCTTAGTTAGCTTGTAGTTCTCCTGCTCTGGCCTGTTATCAATAGGTAATAAATTACAATAATCTCCCTCACGCAGTCTGTTTTGCCTGTGACAGTAATTGATGAGCAAACTCCCTGTCCTCATCTCATCCCACAAGATTTTCCTCACCATGTTTTTCCTCCCTGTGTTCCTGAGGAAGGGGAGTGAGAGAGCAGCGCAGTAGTGCTGAGCTGCCTATTAGCATTAGGCCACCACAGCTCCTCAAGGGAAAAAAAAAGAGTAGATTCCATGTTCAAGAGATAAAAGCATATCTATATTCACACTGAGAAGTGTAGAGTGACTGACACCATCTGCTCTGCCCTTGTATTGCAGTCTTCCAGTATTGATAGGGAACTTAGAAACAGGACAGAGACCAACTTTTTACACCATCTGACAGTGATAGGACAAGGGGGAACAGCTCAAGGACAGGATGGATGGAGCCCTTGGCAACCTGGCCTGGTGGGTGTCACCTCTGTTACAGCAGCATGGGATCAGATGACCATTAAGGGCCCTTCCAACCCAAGCTATAAAAGTGATTTTATGACTGTCACAGTTATTCGTATTTTGCACACTCACTTGAGAATGAAGGCACAAAAGCACAGTACCCTGAGTCCTTCCTCTCAGAGGCCAAAACACATTTATACTTCAACAGTTCCTACTTGCTAAGCACATCAGAAGTAAAACAGTCTCTGCTGCGATCCCTGCACTGCAAAAGAACCCAAAAACCTCAGCACCCTACACCCCATCCTTTTGGCTTAGGTGTGTTTAGGAGCTGACCGCCTTTCAGCTTCTTTTGATGCAAAAATCCAAAGAATGGGTCAACCTCACCCAACATAATCTGAAGTGTATTTCTGAAAGTAGCAGAGCTAGTCCTACGGACACCCAGATCTTGGCACACCTGGGAAACAGGAAAAAACAAAACTAAACCCAAAAAAAAAATCAAAACCCCCACAGCTGATGTATGAGATGCAAGCCTGATGTCATCTCACCGCAAGAACGTCTCCTTCCCATCTTGGGGAACTGTCCATCTCTGTTCTGCTCTCAAGAACTCAGCTGAGTGCTGTGCTCAGCTGCAGGGATCTCCTCCCAAGGACATGGAGCTGTTGGAGCAGGTCCAGAAAAGGCCACAAGGATGCTCAGAGGTTTCAAGCACCCATGCTGTGATTTAGAGAAGGCTTCAACAAGACCTTACAGCAGTCTTCCAGTACCTACAGGGTCCACAGCAAAGCTGGGGAGGGACTCTTCTGTCATCATGTATAGTGACAGGAGAAGGGGTAACAGCTCTACAGTAGAAAGGAGTAGATTCAGACAAGATATTTGGAATAAGTTCTTCAGGTTAGGGTGGTGAGGCACTGGTGCACGCTGCCCAGAGAAGCTGTGGATGTCCCATTCCCAGAGATCTTCAAGACCAACCTGGATGGGGCTCTGGGCAACCTGATCTAGCAAGAGATGTCCTTGTCTGAGACAGGGATTGGAACAAGATGGTCCTTAAGGTCCCTTCCAATTCACACCATTATATTATTGTAAGATTAAAAATATTTTAACTATCTCACAGAAGACTCTATAGGAATCCTTTTCTTCTCCAAGTCATCTGTTTCCACAGCATGAACATTTTCATAAGCTAGGTGGGAATAAAGGACTTCAGAATACATCTCCAGAACCAACAAACATCCATCACACTGACAATCCAAGAGTAAAATATCTCCTAATACACACCCAGATGGCTATGACATTTCAAACACCTTCACGGAGGAAGTAATTCTCCCCAAACTCAATCTGAAGCAAAGACTTTTCAGGGAGATGAATCCTGGGAATCTCACCATTAGCTCTCCAAGCAGTCAGAAGGTAATTTATAATCTAGGAATGGCACACACTGTCAGTAAACTGTTCATTTTCACTGAAATACATATATTTGTAGGGCTCCATTAATTGCTTTGTCTCAATGTTTCCCAAAGCGTCAAGCGAAACACCATGGGGGATATTAAACAATGTGAAATTCCAATTTTTCTTCAAATTAAGATTTAATTGTCCAACTTTAATTATTTTTAAGTTACATAAAAATACAGTTCTGCTAAGGAGCTGTTTTCACAAGTCAGAGCCATCTTCCATAACACAGATAGAGTCCAGTATTTATGAACTGGCTCACTGGAAATCTGTACACCAGACTACAACCAGCAAGCTCAGCACAATGACTGCTGTATTCAGGTTTATCTGCAAATTACTTTCTTTGCTCAATGAATTTAGAAGAAGCATTTCCTCAACAGATGCACTGTGCCTTACAAAAAAAAAAGTCTAATTAAGGAGTTAATAGCAACTTACACCTATGGCAAGGGCCAAGGAAGTCTTGAAGAAGGTTTCTTCTTCTACTTTTATCACACCTTCTGCTAAAGTAATGAAGAATTATACAGACCTGTTATTAACTTAAAGGCTATGTTTGCTCCCACATCTGAAAAACCCCAACCAACAGACATTTGTAAGCAGCTCCTAGAGCTCACACTGAATTTCTGGAAAGGTTACATGAATACAAATCAGCTGTCTTCTCCACTCACAGGGCATGAAATAGAAACGCTCTCAGTAGACGTACTAAGGGTCATTGAAGGCTTAACAGAATTTAGGAGCAGATGAAGTAACACCCTTCATTAGATGGATCAAGTTAAAACTCATGGGAAAGCTATAGGGTCTTATTCTCATGTTACAGGGTGCAGGTACATGTTCCACATTTCTACCCAGAGAACAGCTGGTCTGCCAACACATGTATCTTCCCCCATCCCACACATGTCCCAAGAAGACCCAATCCAACTGCAGACACCAAACCAAGGCCCTAACTGACACTGGGTACCAGTATGCCCATGTTGTAGCCAGCTATTAAAGGCTATCTTCTCTCTAACATCACACACAATTCCATCAAGACTTCGAGTCAGCCATTAGTCAACTCCACTGTCCCACCTTAGGTGTCTGCAGGGTACCTCACTACTTCCACGCTATTTGAGGGCAGACTGTGCCTTCTAGTTCGTAGTATGTGTATGGGAACCATTAGGTCACAGACTGAACCAGAGGAAGGAATACACCTGTGAGATCAGAAGGGGCTGACCCTACTCTTCCTTACCCCATTTAAGGGCTGGCAGCAGCAAGGGAAGCATCTCTACTTAGAGATCCCAATTTGGAGTGTTTGGTGAGCCCTTATCCCTGGAAAGCGGGGAGAAGTGATTCCTTCTTTATTACTGGATTGTGACCTCTGCCGTTCTTGGGTGATCCGAAACCAGTTTAAAGCAGCTGTATCTGCTATCACCTATCCACGCAGTATGCAATAATGGAAAATCATAGGCTTCCTTTCTAAGAAAGTAATCACTTCAAGCTACAATTTCTGTTACTACATGCCACGCTGAAGTGGGCTAGGAGTCAGAAAGAAAGAAAGCCTCACAGGCAGAACCACCAGGCCAAGTGCATTGGAAAGGGCATAAACCCTTTCACAGATTAAGAACTTGCCACTCCTGGCAGGAGTGGTGGAGGGAGAGCAAGAACAATGCATGATTTTCACCGAGCCAAGCACAAACGTTCCAGCTACACCCCGCCTTGACTAAGACATTTCCATTTAATTAGTACCTAGGAACTCACACTATCTTTCCTCGAGATCAAGGAGTGAGTGCCTCCTATTGGTGTTGAGAGCTGCAGGAATGGAGCTCTGATGCTTGTTATGTACAGGAACAACTCTAAAGAAAAACATCTTGCCAGTATTATCCTACTGATTCTGGCCTGATCTCAAGGGCACTTTTTTGTGACCTGCCTCAGCCCAGATGCCAGCTAAAAACCAATACATTGCTCTACAGAACAAGCAAGCAAGGAGGGATGTTCACACTCCTCAGAAATGCAGACATTAACTTTAGGAAATTCAAAGAGGAAAAACCTTGAAGCCAATTAAGGAACAGACCATCCCCTGTAAAGCTGTGAGAACTCCTGTTATGAGAGCTGGCCCAAAGACTGCTGTGTGCTTCAGGAAGCAAAAGATTCTAGAGCATTCTTTCCAGAAGTCTGCTCTGTCTCATTACCTTGGAGAGAGGGAACACTCCAGTCAAGAATGACCTGGAGGGAACAAGAATAAGAAATCCATTTACTTCCAAGTCAGCACAAGGAAGAGAAATACAAATCCTCTTCCACTCTTCTAATGTGGAATCCTTTGTATGCGCTGCAGAAGTTATATTTACTTCCAGCTTGTTACACTAAAGAAGTTTCCAGAAGATTATTCCAAATAGTTTTCAAATTTTGCAGTAGAAAAATAAGTACTTGAGCTATTACACACGTGATAGTTACCAATAAAAGCCTACTTCAGTGACAAAATCTGATCTATTACCAACTTCAGTGAAATAACCTTTGTTTAATTATGCCATCAAGTCAACCAACTGTACAGATTTCTTCAAGACAGAAGAAAAGGAAAGAGTCCTTATGATTCTGAAACCTTGTTCTGATGAATGTTTCAATAGAAAAATGATTTTTATTAGTTCACGAAATACCAGAGATACTTCAAAAATAACTTCAACACCTTACTGAGCAAAAAAACTTTGACTTCAGTGGTAAAACAATTTTACTAAGTGAAAATACCATTTAGTCAAAGGCTGGATAGAGCTTTTCACCCCATAGAAGTTTATACAGACTTCACGAGACACATCCAGCAAGTGTGCTATTATGCCTCTCCTGGGACTGAGGATTACTGCTTGATACACAGCAAGGAAGTCCCTGCCTTGCAATTAGCTTTTACCCTTCTTTTAGAGGGTTAATTGGTCTGCATTACAAAACAAGCTAATCCTTCTCAAAGACAAAACATTTAAACAATGAATTTGTTTGAAGGCCAAACAAAAATCTGGCTTTAAGTAAGCTTATAGAGCCAAGCTGCATAGACTGCTACATGCTATGGTGAGAGTCATTTCCTTCAAATATGGAAATGGAGCTCACCATAGGGTGGAGAAACATTTTTCTGTTGGAAAGAAAATATAACAATGTCAAGCTTATGCAATAACACTGAGAAGTGAAATCACACCAGTATATGATGGCTCTACCAACAGAGAAAACTCATCTGACTGATGGAATGCAAAGAAGTGCTACACTTTGTTGGCAACTGAAATCTAATACAGCAATTAATGCAGGAGATATTTTCTTTTCAAAGCGTTTTTGTCAACTTCAAAGAAGTCGAACTGCTTTAAGCATCACTACAGGCACCCACTGTGCATTAAAACCAACAAATAAGAAGCACACGCAGATCCGGATGACACTGTTTCCCCACAGTGTTGCCACATTGAATGCATTAACACAGAGTACTCAGGTACTGTGCTGAAAACACGTGGGTAACTAGTCAGTCTGCATCCAGCTTGGTGTGCTCCTGCAGTCAACAGAAGTGGATCACCTTCAGCTTATTGAATTAAAAAGAGCAGCAAGGTGTTTAATTTAATTGTTTAATTAAACAGCAGAGCATCCCTTCAAGGAACAACCCTTGGCAACCCAAGGCTACAACTGCAGTAGGAAACAGTGAAGGAACAGTTTGCTGTCTCTCAGTGACATGCAGCTGTGCTAGTTAGCACTTTCCCAGCTACATTCTTGATTTCTCAGGGTCAGTACAGGCTATGGGTCGTTTCAGGTAGGCAAACTACATGCAGATACACAAGTTTCAGAAGAAATATAAGCTGCTATACTGGGGCAAACAGAGCTGTGCCTGTTGTCCTCAGGCTGGTTAGCAGACCACAGCTCTGTATACTACTTATTTAGCTATCTACTGTTCAACTTTGCACCAAGTGGCACATTCTCCTGGTGAAGCATGCCTAGCTGAAGTGCATGAGCCATCACTGCTCTTACAACAGTGTAACAAAGGTGCCAGTAGCACAGGCTTACTCCTGACAAGCAAGACCAGACAGGTGCACCAGGACAGTCACAGAATCCCTCAAAAATACTGAGACTAAACATTTATTGAATGGCATTGTTTTACTGGCATTGCTTATGTGTCATAGGTCAGAAGGCACCATCTCCAGTTCTCCCTACAGTTAACAAGCTTTGAAATACTTTCTGCAGTATCTCACGGACAGTTTTCCAGGGTAAATGTGCGCTGTGATTTCTGCCCAGCAGAGGGAGACAGGGTACTGCAGTCAGATAGAAATCTGATGACAGTCTTCCAAAGGACAGCATCAAAAAACAATGCAGCTCCACTTTTTCATTCTTCCATCAATTGCTACTAGCTTACTTTTCTGCCTCATTTGGTGTAAGCCCTTACCATGCACTGTTTAAGAATTTGCACTGTTAAAAATTCAAATTGTGAGAGATCTGAGAACTTGAAGGTACCAGGCTTTTTTGAATGATCTTAAATTAGGAGAAACACTCATCTGGGTAGGAGCAAAACATCCAGGGAAGATATATCTACAAGATCATCTCCCTTTGGTAAGGCTCATGGACACTAGAACACAAATAAGTAGACAGTAGGTAAAACATTTTTCATTACCACTGAGTTAGTTATTTTCTTAAAGGATTAAGATTCATTAGATTTATTCAACACAACTACTTCTCCAAGCATTACCTCACATCGGCTCATTAAATGGATATGAAACCACTTCTTTATATGAATAGAGTTACTCAACACAGCTCCACGAGAAAGGCTGGTATCTAACAATATTTCCTGCAATTCATCAGGAGATTCGGGGAACCCAAAAGGAGTTAGGTGTCCCACCCTACTGGCTCCAGGATCAATCAGTTTGCGTAATAAAGAGGAAAAGTTCATCTTTCCAACTGCAACGATGATTGAGCTCAAATCTTTGATTCAGGTGACTGCTGAGAAGTCAATGTGGGCAATGTTCTCAACCTGTCACATTATTTTTCATTGCTGTGCAGACAGGCTTTCCAACTGCTAGACCATGATACTAAAGATCTTCTGCTACATGTTATTATCTGATATGCAAGATGGTTCTGGGAACATTTTGAGAATAAGGATCTATTTTGTTCTGGTCTTCTGACAGTGGAAGGCTGTAGTCTGAGTAGTATATTGCAGGCCAAGACTACTTAACACGCTTAGTTAAGCTAGAACTGGAACACCACTGAAAGGAGATAAAAAAAAATCCATCTCAAAAAATACTGATTGCAAAATCCAGGAAATAAAGAAAGCCATGATGCTCTACCACACTGCAGAACAGTTTACTCGGTTTCTATAGCAGGCAGCTATTGCCATCTTTTGGCAAGTAAACTCTTCCCACAGAGCCAAGAGTCTAGCAGATGATGATTTACTGATTAAAAGCAAAAAGGAAAGCTGAAAACAAAAATTTTCTGGAGAACGCTGTAATTTGTATCATTAAGTCACCCATTTTAGCCTAAATTATCACACCAATATAGCAGGAACAGACTCAGAACACCTGAATACTTTAACTATTGCACAGCTCTTCACATAAGATATCTTTACACAAATTGACAATCATGAAGAATATAAATCTGGGGTTTTCAGAATCTGGCTAGTGGTCATAATTGCCAACTTTATCCTCTCACTCTGTTCAGCCAGGAAGTCTCCCCCCACCCCCAAGTTCCTCCACTTCTGTAACACGAAAGATACAGCTGAAACAATATGGAGCTTCTGTATTCAAAGTACAGCGTTACAAGAGATAATAATTTAACACTCAGGAAACATACTCCCATTTAAAAAAAGAGAACTGCAAGGAAAAGCAGACTGAAAGAAGAATACTCACTTGTAGCGTAGTGTCGAAAACAACAAGCTTAGAGCTTGTTGGAACAATGTCATAACACTTGTGTGACCTCATGAATCGCACATAAATGTCACTTTCCGATTCTTCAAGTGCTGTAAGTAAAAACATTTTTTAAGGTGATTTAAATAAAACAAAAATGTTAAAAAGCATGCCAAATCAACTCAACACCATTGCAGAAGGACGTCCCTCAAGCAAAACTCGAATTCACGCTTTCTGATCTGGACAGACAGTTCATAGTTTGGCACTTTGCATTTCACTCATCTTTCCCTTCAGGTTAAACAGCACAAAGTGCATTGTTCTCCGTTGCTGAGAAGGGATTTCAGTATGGAGCAGTTACAATTCAGGCATTTGTTTTTTAAACTAAATATTGAATAAGCATACTAAGTACCTGAATTATGACTACATACAAAGCCAGTTTGAAATTTAAGTAGTGTCAGGCTTGATTAACTCAAGCTCCTCATATTAGGAAGGCTCTGATCTCATTCCTGTCCAGTCTACTTTTCGGAGTCCTCTATTTTCTTAAGATGCAGCAGGCAGGTTTCAGTCACATCGCTCTACCCAAACTATCTTACAAACCACATCACAAATGTCACACTGTCACTTATGAAGTCAGGACCCATTTGGGTGGGAGTGTTGGTTTTTTTTTCCTGTTAAAAGTGTACGTCTATAGCCAGGATCCAGCATCAGTTCATATTAAACTCAATCAAGTTTTGCCTTTGTCAGAGTTTAGATGCATACACATGCAACCTCTATACTTGCTGTGTATGCTCTTTATTGTTATTAATTGTGCTCTAAAAGCAATTCAGCCCTCCAACATTTGAGTTACAGCAGGTAACTCAAAAGTTAACACCTCTATCCGACATGCAGCCTTTAAACCCATAAAAATACTTGGGCACACGCTGTGCTTTTTCAGAGTGAGAAAAACCCAAACTGGAAAAAGCTATGAACCAAAGAACTCTGCATTAGGCACCCATCAGCCTCAAAACTTCTTGTTTGATATATTTGCTCAAACTTAGTTATGTACAAATGGAGAAAATATTGGTTATTTGCAGAGTGGAAATTGTACAAAGCATCCACTGCATACCCAGAAAAGACCACAGGCATAGATACCCAGGGAAATTATTCTCACTCTGAAACTTCCTATCGATACTGTTGCCTTAACAACATTACTTTGTATACAAATAAGTGTAGTACAGGTAGAAACAAGCATAGGAAGACATCAAAAACTGACGAACTGCAAAGTGACCAACTATTTTTAGCTGAAGAAAATCTTACGCAGAACACATCACTGCTCGATACAACTGAATCAACAGTTATGCAAATGTAACATAACCATATAGCAAGTGCAGTGATTGCACTTAGATTTGTAGTGTCACACACTGCCAGGCTCAATCAGTTGGGGCTGTTAATGGCAGCAAGATTAAGAACTCTGTATGGAGCAGCACAGTAAAGATCCGCCAATAAAACCTCTCACACAGCACACACTCCTACTCTGCAAACACACACTGTCAGCCTGACCTCAAATCACCATCACCCACGTAGCAGCACTGCCCGGTCCCACACACCCTACCTTCCCCTGTTTTGCCTTCCACTTCAGACATCTGAATTTGGCCTGTCACTTCAGGAACCACATAGAAACCAGCTCCCTCACTGAGGATGGAAAGCTACAGTTGGAAGTCTTCAGACACACACGACAGCTGTGTGTGAGCACTGTGTTTAACACTCAAAAATAGCTAGGGAACCAGAATCTCAACAAGGATCCAATTGTCCAGCTAAAACTGAGGTTTATTTCTACAGAAGATCCTTACACTATAGAAGAGTATAATGCCTTGTTGTGTTAGCTACCAACTAAACATACAGAACATAAGCAGCGCAGACCTCCTCATATGTTATAAACTGGTTCATCAAGTGCCTACTGGAAAGGCTACTGCAAGACCTTACAAACAGTTCAGCTCATTGGGATTACTTAGCAGCTGCCTTAGGCCAATTCTTTGTACAAACTGCATGGGAGTTATCAGCCTACGCAGCTGCTCAAAGGAGCAAAGATCTCAAGCTGAAGACCTGGTACAACTTGTGAGCATACTTACACATCCATCCTTCCTGTACAGCACAGGCAGACAGGGCTCAGCCTTCTTGGCAGTTCCTCTCACCTTCACGACCTTACAGTATGTTTATATACAACCACCATCGTGCTGTAAATGCAAACAATCAAATATAGATACCCTAATCTTCATTAAGATATTTATAATGTATTACCTATTTATCTTCTAGGTCTGGCTTTATTTGCTTTTGTTAAACACCCATTCTTCACAGCTGTTAAGCTCTACTGCAGCCTTATCCAGTAACTGCAAAGCAGTACTCCCTCCAGACAGACAAGAACAAATGCATTCTTGCTTGGACTTAAAACCCCACTCGGTCTCTGCACATCTTCTCTGCATGGAAGACCTACCCAACAAGCAGGAACTGTGTGTATATGCTGGCTATTCTTTCCTTTCATCACAAATGAGTGACATGCTCGGGTGTTGATAGCGCAGTGATGCATACTGCATGTACAAGAAGCAGTACAGTCTCTGCTCCTGTCTAAAGTGACTGAGGTATCCAGAATTAGATCCGCATAAGGAGCCTCATTTGCAGTAGCCCTCGCAGCAATGGATGCCCCAAGTTGTGTCACACCACAGAAGCACTACATGCTACAGTAATTTTGAGAACAAGATCTTAAGTGCTTCTCCTTGGAAGCTGAACTGAATTGTAGCAGTGCCAAGCACTAGCTGTCTTAGCCATCCCTATCAATTTTCTTCCTTCCCCCTTGGTCAGATGGCTGATGTATGCCTCTCATGCTGATTCTGTAACAACCCTTGCATTAAGTGTGAAGATGGAATGGCACCAGACAATTACAGTGAGCCTGGTACAGCAAAGGCAGTCGGAGAGAAGCCTTGGGGAAATGCATCTGCTGGAACTCAGCTTATGTTCACACCAAGAGTCAGGATGCTGCCTCCAGCTAAACAGCAGCTCCCTACAGTTCATTATCTGAATGTTACTTGCTCACAGACAGCAGATTCCCAGCAGGAACCATCTCAACACAGAGTGGGGATCAGGACAACAAGAGCGTACTATGACTGAGGGTGCATTCCCATGTTGTCATTCCTCATGAAAGCCCACTTCCTGGGAGATAACTTTTGCATAAGTCTTCAAGTGGACATTCTCCACGTGCACTCCACCCCCAAAGTCACAGGCAAAGGCAGAAGGGCAAATCTCCAGCACTTCCTTCCACAATTTCTGATATGCAGAGCAGAAGCTGCCTGAAAGGAGACAAGACTTTTGGAAGATTAAAGCACCTGGAGTCAACTGATTTGATCCCTGTCTTAAGGCTTCTTTTAAGCTCATGTACCTCTGTATTACCCTTTAAAGTGTAAAATACCCACCTATGTATTTTTCCCAAAGCTACTCCCCTACCTTAGGTACTTACGCACAAGTAATTTTTACTCCTTTCTTCTCTCCCACTCCTCTGTAACATCAGATATGCTTTAACCTTTTTCTTTTGTTTTTTTAAGGCTAAGTATTATTTAGAAAAACACTGATAAAACTATTGAGCAACGCACACAGAGATTGCAGTGGGACCTTGTCTAAGTTTAACCCTCTAAACAGCGTGCACAGAGCTAGCACCTGAATACCATATATGAAAGGGAAGCTTCCCCAGCATTCCTGAAGCCATTCCTCCTCAGGTCTTCTGTACAGACACCTTCAGTTCTACTCATATCTTCACCACCACACAGAGCACTTTCCAACTGCAGCTTCCCCCTCAAAATTCCAAGGCACTCAAAAGAGAAGAAGAGAAGTGCATGCAGATGGAGAACAGGAACATGCAGTAACACACATGGTCAATATATACTGAAAAGCCTCCATATACTGCGGCACAGAAACCTACAGGAAGTTTCTCTGAGGTGCTTACAGCAAACCACAGCATCTTTTCTATGGTCTGTCACATCTGACTGACCCAGCAATGAGATTCTAGACCACACGTGTCTTCCAGCTTCAGCAGCACAGAATCACATCTTAAAACAAAACCAGTACCTATATTATAGATATATTACGCTCCTCATATTTCTGCACTGGTATCCAGTCACACCAAGTTTAACATGTAGTTTCAGGAGCACCTGAAAGGAGGGCACTGTGTCCCATACAAAATGTTTTCTCTCATCTTTCAACCACGTCACTGCAGCCAGAGGAAGGCTCCCTGGAGCACTGCTGCTCCTCACCATTAGGCTGAGAGCTGTTAGCTCGAGCAGGTCTCACTTACTTGACAAACATAAAGAAACCTTCTGATGGACCTGAGCAATGGTTTGTGCCACTGATATTTCTAAGATCACTCTGAAATTAACTGCTAGCTTTAAAAAAGCAGAAAAACACACCTTATAGAAGCATGTCAAAAACATCCTCAGCTAACTACCTGGCTGGACAAACAACCTAGAGGAAGCCAAAAAGCTATGAGTATACACATATATATACAAAAATCACAAGCGATTTTTATCACCATCTGTCCGGGAAACTACAACCTGAAAAGCTTTGCTTCTGTTGCTACAAGAAAGCCCTAAGTAGTCCCATTGCCCAGTGCCACATACTTCAGCTTGAGTACTGGTAGAACAACCTACTCCTATGGCAGATGAAAGGAAAATGGGGATGTGTATGGTATATGGTTAACAGAATGAACAACGCTAAGTAGTATTGTAGCTGAGATACTTTACAGATGGTATAGTTAGAAAGATTATTGTGATGGAAAGAGGCAATCAAAATAAAGGAAAGCCCTCACTCACGTCCTACACTCACAGTGGAAAACTCCTAAGGAGTGATCCCCAGAAAGAGAACGTTCCCCAGTGGTGGTCAGCCCTTAAATGGGGTCTAGGAGAGGTGGAGTCAGACTCCACCCGTTCTGGTCACACAGGTGAATTGCCTTCACCTGTGCTCCTGCAGCTGACTCAGTGCTCACCTTAGTTGATAAATCAGTGGTTCAGGCCATGATTCAACAGTTCCCATACAGGATGTAGGAACATCACAAGCACATTTCTATTCCCATGTACTAAGGAACACAGCTATTGAAAATTACAGCCTTTTCAGTTACTCTGTCCATACTCCAGCCCACACTGAAAAAAAAAATACCACGTTTCCAGCAACACACTGATCACCACATTCCAGATAGCAGTGAATAAGAAGTTTCACGTTAAAGACAAAAGATATTCTCATCCCAACTTTTAATCACAGAATCAATCCAATAGTAACACATTAGGTAAAGTTTATTGACACAATTAAGCTGATTAAATTTACTAAAAGGTGTTAACAAAATCACTCTCCTATTCCTTAACCAGGTAAGGTAATTCAACATTTTGTTAACAGAAGTTTACAGTAATCTGCATTAGACAAATATGTATCACAGTGAAAACAGCAACTGGAGAGTTGCTCATATACAAGAAATGGATTTCGTAACACAATGAAGCAGTAAGAGGGCATGGCTGCAGTCTGCTGAGCTGCCAACTCCAGAGCCAGGAGCCCCAAAAACAGCGGACCAGAAGCAAGACACCAGGAGCAGAATCAGTGTCAGACTCAGCAGGAAAAGAATACTGACCTAGCATAAGAAGGACGAGCACAGAATAAGAAGTGATGTTTTACTGTACCATTTGATTTATGCTCATGCATGAGGAAGCTATCCTCAGAATATAACGAAAACAAAACCCACAACAACTAAACACTGCCAAAAAATCATCTGACTGATGATGCGCGTGTTACAACCTAATGGTAACAAAGAATGGAAAAGGTGGAAAGAGATGGTTACAAAGATGCCTATTGTTAGTGGCAGGAGATAAATCATTACATTTTTGGAACCAGCTTGGAACAGCTTTGCTGCAAACACAGCAAGCAAGGCTAGCAAAGGACTGGCTCTGATCTTAGGAGAAGTGAGTTTAGTCTTATATACAGAAAGCAGTGGACTATTCTGTGACAAGCCAAAAGGCTTTCAAAGGCAAGAAAACAGAAGAGGATGCAAAAAAGAAACAAGAAGTCTTTTCTTTTTGAGAGATGCAGAGAAATAGAAGATATCCTGGCAGACCACACAGTAAACTCCCAGAGCAGCATTATTCATGCAGCCACAGGCTACACCACACACAAGCTGCAGATCAGATGCTTCCCACCCCAGTGTAAAAGAATGCATGAGCTGGCAGCTAAAGAAAGATCACATCAAGTTTACAGATGTAAGACTCTCTGATACAAAGAAGTGATAGGAAGTGCCTCTACAGATCAGTATCAGCAGTTTCTTCAGTGATCCAAGATGAATTTGTTATTACAGTGAGAACACAGAACTTCTGATAGGAGGAGGACTTCAGAAAGCAGGAGCATGCACAGATGCTATTAGAAAGCCTAAGCCATGCCTTCCTAGTGTAGTTCATCCCACAAATAGAAAGAGGTTCTGGAAGTACACAAAACAAGGGGGAAAGAATAGGTACATGAAGAAGTGAAGAACTATACGTAGAAAAAGTAAGCTTTCCATGTCTTCCTAATAATAACAGAAAGCTAAAAGAAATCACAGCACACCTTAAAGTATCTCAGCTCCAAAGTTATATTCTTGATTGCTTAAGGTATTTTAACAAGACTTAAGATTCCTTGCATCTACACCTTTTTGCACATAAACCTACCTTTTAAATTCTAGAGTTTGTGCAACTGTTGAACCACTTCAGATCACTGAGGTAATTCAGATGCCGGTGTCACAAAAGGCTGCTTGATGCAGGACCTTATACACAGCCAAGAGACACCACAGCTATATAGGTAGCCAGCTGCCATGCTGCTTTAGTCTGTTGAGCACAAATCAGGGGAGTGACTAAATAAAAAACCACCAAGAAAGAACTACCCTACTGCTATTCATTCCATTCCATAAACTACAAGTAGGGAAAAGGTTCCCTTTGCTTAACCAGAACAAACCAAACAAAAACATACAAACTCACTCCAGCTGTCACAGGGCCATTAACTCACGCCAGAAGCTGGTTAAACAGAAAAAAGCAACTCTGGGATTTTGTACAGTCTCCTCCTTCAAAGAGCCTAAAACACGGAATGAGACAAACACCAGCAGCTGCCTTAGTGCAGAAAAATATAGGCTATCAGACCCTAAGACAGCTTCATTTCTCTGGCTGTGAGGCTTAAATATCTCCACTTCTCCAAATTCAGTAATAGCAAAGACATGTAAGAGAAAAGTAATACAAATAACTGCCGGGAAAGATTGAAGAGTTTGATTTCAGCCTTCCCTGTGCCATCGTATGCTTCAAAATCCTGCACTGAGATCTGCTTCTAAGCTTTGGAGTGAAGACGCCCTGGTGAACAGCAGGAGAAGTTAACACTTCCTTTATCCTGTTGCTCCCTGCTGGCAGGCTGGATAAGCAAACAAGGTGAGATCTGAGGCACACAGAAAGCAGTGAGCAGCTTAAGAAACTTCACATTCCACAGCTAATCATAGCAACTCTGAAGCTTCTTGTCCAGGCAGGCAGAGAAAAACTTGCTTGTTTACAAGCAAAAGCTGCACTGTTTGGGAACTACCTGGAGAACCAGGTAAACAGTACCAGAAGTGCACTGTGTAGCTCTGGGATAGCCCGCTGTCACTTAGATCAGGGTCAGGCCAAAGCTAAGGGTTTGCACTTCAACTACAGCCACATCACTGCACTTCTGTGAACAGAGGCAGCAACTTCAGCCTACAGCCTAATCATGCTTCTGAGAACGTCACAACAGAGAATAAGGTTTTGGGTTTGTTTGTTTTTTTTTTCCTCCTCTTTCTTTCCTTCCCTTGCCACCAGGCAGTATGATTTTTCCCTAAGCATCCCAAACCAAGATCTAATTTAAGGCACGGCCCGTTTGGAATGCAAATACACTCTTCAAGATTGAGAGATGCCAGCCACAACCCGAGAGACCAAAAATGGTATTAACCCTCTGAATATTAACATCAGAAACGTTCACTGGAGAGCAGAATTCAAGAAAGGTTCAAGGCAGGTGACAGATGAAAGAATAAAACAGTCTGTATTCTTAGAAGTGCTACCTATACAGGAAGACTGGCCACAAAAAAGCACTAAACCTACTACACACAGTCTGCATTCACTTTAGAACAGAGATACCCATTTACTGTTAAGAGTTAAGAGAAAACAACAAGCAGCTTAACCAAAGCATTGTCCACAAGACAAACATCTTCAATACGAATCTAGCACAAGAGACAACTACGTATTCCTAATAAACAGGACAAGAATCTAATCTGTAGGAGACCTTTCACTGAAGATTAACAGTGTAAACTGAAAGCACAGAATGCTTTACAGGAAGAAATGAACTTTCATGTGTAAGCCTAAAGACTTCAGGTCATGTTTGCTATAGAAACAGCTTTGTCAGGTCTAACAGAACATGTCATAAGGAAGCATTTCAGGTATTTCTCAACCTAGCTTTTCAACTGCTGGTCCCAAATCTAGAATGACTACTGACAACATCCTAGCTTGAAGCTCTGAATCACTCAGTACTAAGACCTTTATTTTTCAGTAGTTTCTCCTTACACATTTCTTCTTCCCTCCCTATGTGTGACAACACATTCTGAATAGCTATTATTGCTATATCTTATAATTTAGGAATCTGTATGCACACTTCAACAGATTATGAAGTCTTCTGGCTTCAGTATACCACTGAAGAGACTTACCTAATGGCAAGCACAGCTTAGAGCTATACAGAGAACTGAAGTAGGTGAGATCCAACACACATCAACACGCTACACACAGGTAAGCTTTCTGGAACCTGGTTCAGAAGCTGTATTGATTGTTCTCTTTATCAAGCATCACTGCAAATTCACCCAAAGCTGATCTTCCTCTGAACTCATTTGTTTTTAAATTAAAAATATATATACAAACTGAAAATTTCAGGGTGTTCAAGCAAGGTGACAACATATAACTGCACGTGCAAAGCATCCACCTTCTGTACTACTGCACTCAGAGCCTTCAATTGGAGGCAGCTGCACACCCTTACACTGGGTGTTCCATTCTACCCAATTCCAATCAGCACTCCCTCCTCCTCCTGAAGTCAGGATACCATTCCAAGGCTCACACAGGAAGCATTTACATCCACCTGTTCTTGTGCCACTGTTGTTCTTTACCTAGTTCTCCTCCTTGGTGTTTACCCCTTTCCCACAGGGTGTTTTCATACATAGCATTATCACATCCTTTCACTATATTAAATGAGCAAAAGCCTTCAGTCTCTCCTCCTCACAAGCTCTATTCTCTGCTCACACAAATGATCTTTTTGAAGTTCACTCCCTTCTGCACTACCTCACGTAACTTCTTTCTCTACACCAATAAAGACTGAGCAGAAGAGAAAAATCACAGTATATGGAATGGCTAAAAAAAAAAAGTTTGATTCCATATCTGCAAATATCTAATACCTGAACTAAATCACAGAGAAAAGCACAATAATCTTGTCCAAAAACAAAGGGAAACATGCCTTTGAAAAAAACTAAAATAAGTATCTGAGAGCTGCTTTAGGGTAAAACTGAGGATTGTCATCTAATCTCTGCTACAGTTACAGAACTGCTGTGAATTGTGACTATCTGTAGAACAGCTCTATGTTAAACAGCAAAACCCATGTGAAGTTCAGAACCTAAAAAAATCAGCTAGACTTATTCAAACAGCATTTCTGAACTACCATGAAAATAACCACATCACATTCAGGAACATGTCAGACATGAGCGACTTCTGAAAGGATAGAGTTATTTAAGCTTCCCAAAGCTCTGTCTTGATGCCAAACAAGAATAGATGCCAAATATCAAATTCAGCTCTGCCCTGACATAGTTATGTTTGTATTAAATTGATTGGATGATGCATTAATATGAGACATTTGTGTAACCCCTCCATGGGCAGATGTTCTCCTACCTCCCTGGCTTTCCTTTGTCAGTCTGCTCCAAGTAGAGCCCAGTAAAGCCCACCACTGCATGCATCCAGAGCCAAACAGCCTCAGCACAGATAGGCATGCTTCTTTGCTGCTTTAAAGTGACCTCACCTAAAAGTAAGGCCCCACGGACAAATACTTGTGAACATCCAGCCCCAAGTTATCCAAAACACAGTACGCTTCACAGAGTCCTATCTTAAACAACAGTCATATCTGTTGCAAGTGATTAGAAAGCAGAAGCATCTCATGATTATTCAGCAACGATTACATTGAGCCAGCTCATGAGAATACTCCACTGTCATTCTTACCACATTGGCATTATTTCAGTTTAAATCAAGTCACATTCATTCAGTATTCAGCCTTGCCCAAAGGCACCAAGTTTTCCCAAGAACGCTGACTTGACCACAAAAATCAAATTTAGCAGTTGAAGTTACCAGACCACCAACATACCATCAGGATTTCAGCTACACCATCATCCCTTCACAGGCACCACAGTCAGGTAGAGTATTTCAGACCACCACCTACGATGTTTGGAGTGAGCAGCAGTCACCCAAAGCAGACACAGGAGACACCATCTTGTAGTCATCCCTAAGGGAACACTGATATTACAGCTGCCTCTTCTACCATTCCTTACTGAAGTACTCAACTCTGCAAACTCAGCATCTGCATATGGATACGACAGGGTGTGCTCAGGGCACCTGGGAGGAAGTGGAGGTGACACTGTCCAAAGTCTTCTACCTTACACCAAGCAGCGGTTTACCGACTGCTGGTAGCTAACCATGGCTTTCCCTAGGAAGATTATGTTTGCAGACCATGCAGGTGCAATACAACCAAGACAAATCAGCTCCAACACTTCCTATAAAACTCAGTTCTCAGTTGCTTCAACTTGGCCAAGTTAATTACAGGGACTCACTGCTGCCACAATATGCCTTTTCCCTCCAACTGTTTCTAGGAAGTCCCAGACAGAACGGTTCCCCTGTTTCCAGGAATGGATTGGGGAAAAATAAGTGCTTTTGCAAGCTGAATTTTTATGAAAGCTTTTATCAAGGCCAAAAGCAGAGGATTTTCAAGCAAATCCTGTGTAACATGGCTGAATCTTCTGCTGTACTCAAACACCATTTGCCAAAGTAATAACACTCGATGTGTTTGTAACAGATCTTTTTCAGGAAAAAACTCCACACACCACTATGAATTGGTTATTTCCTAGTCAGCTCTCAGCAGGGTTTTCTCCGCTGTAAAACTAAACACTACAGTAAGAGCTGCATCTTCTGTAGGAGCAGGAAGCATCAGGATGAGATGGAGCTGGCAAGCACTGGGCTGACTGAAAAAAATAGGCGTACTCACACAAGGAAAAAGATAAGCACAGAGACTACACAATTCCTCACCTAAGATGACAAAGCTCCCCAAAGTTTGTTTTGTGCTCCTCCAAGTAAGGCTTGATGCAGAAAATTATAGGTTAAAAAAAAAAAAAAAGAATTTCCATTATGTATATTTCTTTGGGAATATTTCTATGATGTCACCATACAGCAAAAAGACAGACAAGGGACATGAGGTTGCCCAGGACAGCACAGTGTTTGATCATAACTTCCTGCATGAACTACGAAAGCTAACTTATCTGAAATATTCACAAGTTCATTCTTTCACCCTTCTTGAAAGTTTTGTCATGGGAAAGCTCATAATCCTCTTGATATTCCTTGCTGAAAAGAAGAAAGAAGCTGAGTAAATTTGGTAGGAACAGATGCAAATATGCAATATTACACCAAAATCAGATATCCAGAGCAAAAAAGGCACCAACTGACAGGACTTTTCTCTCTCCCCATTTGCTATTATGCCTTAA
This sequence comes from Odontophorus gujanensis, assembly GCA_013399175.1. Classification (NCBI taxonomy): domain Eukaryota; kingdom Metazoa; phylum Chordata; class Aves; order Galliformes; family Odontophoridae; genus Odontophorus; species Odontophorus gujanensis. The sequence goes on from VXAB01013527.1 coordinate 66,077, forward strand.
ATATTATAAAACAAACGAGCTCTAAAGCACAAAATGATTCCTCATTTAAGACCACATAAAGTCCACTAATCTCAGTTATCCTCTTTACATAATAATTTCTTGCTCTGTCCACCTACAGTCCTCATAGGCTGTGAAAGAGGTGATGCACAACACCCCCTAGCATTATCACCATGTACCCCAATATCCTAAAGCACAGTTCATGAGCAAAATACCACTTCTCAGCTCTCAGGGGCAACAGCTCTGACAACCACATGATTATCACTTACCAGGAGCAAATCCCAGCTGCGAAAGAACTCTGCACCTCTGGTACTTTGTTAGTAATACTAAGCACAATAAAGCTATGCAATAATTAATACTTGCCAAACTGAATAGCTGATCCTCCAGACTTAAGATTCTGATGCTTAAACAAAATCTAGCATGTGTATTAATGAGCATTTTCTTACCAACTTCTTGCAACCATTTTTGGCTGGCAGCGACACACTGTCACACCTCCATCCAGACACTCACTTGCCAGTGGCAGGCTGGCAGATAGGAAGGGCTCAGAAAGAAAGCACTTCTGAGAAGAACTGCAGAGCAGGGAAGGAATGACTCCAGACACAACAATTAGTTGAGAGGGGATGCGATTACTGGTGAAAGTCTATCTGAAGGGATAGCCAGAAACAAGCACATGACACGAGAGATGAAGAAAGTGAGATGAAGAGCAGGGCTTCACCATGAGGAATTCCACCCTCATGCAAACTGTTTATCAAATAACTGTCTGAGTGCTACTTTGTGCAGGGAAGTAGAGCATTCAAGAATGAGTGCACCGTTCCATGACGCTAAAGCTATGACTGCTGCAGTCTGCAGAGCTCCTTTTTCCAGACTAGGAATTGAGCACAGATATACAAGAACCATGCACTGAACTCCTGCCTTTGCAAAGGCTCCCCGAGTTCAATGCACGTGTTTTTCTGGCATCTGCTAAGTGTTACTTCATCAGTAGCTACTGGAGAAGAAAAATAAGAATGTGGAGATGTGCAAAGTCCTGAAGCTAGGGAGAAACAACCCCAGGTACAAGGACAAGCTGTGAGCTACCCAGCTGGAAAGTTGCTCAACAGTGAAGGGCCCAAGGTTCTGGCAGACATCAAGCTGAACACAAGCCAGTCATGTGCCCTCGCCACCAGGAAGGCGAGCATCATCCCGGGCTGCACTAGGCAAGGTAACCCCTGCAGTGCAAGGAGGTGCACCATTCCCTCTACTCAGGGCTGGTAAAGCCACACCTGGAGTCCAGTTCTGGGCCCCTTGAATGCTAGAAATGAGGAAATACTAGAGAGAGTCAGAAGAAGGAACATGAAGACAACAAAGGGACTGGAGACCCTCTGAGAGCCAAAGAGAGTGGGGACTGCTCAGCCCAGAGACAAGGAGCTCAGCAGGACCTGAAAGGAAGGTCTGAAGAAGATGAAGCTAGGCCTGACACCAGGACAGGAGGCAACGAGTGTGAACTGCAAAACAGGAGGTTCCCTTTGGACATCAATAGTTGCTTATTTTAATGACTAAGCACTGTTCCAGCATAACAGACTCATGAGAGGTCTCACAGCACTAGCCTACTCCAGACTACAAGAAACTCCCTCCCACAGATAACTTGAGAAAACACAGGTAGGCCATCTCCATCCAAGGAACGCTGAGCAGGATGAGTTCAGAGCGTCTCATAGTAATAAACTTTCCTGTTCAAACAGAAAAGTCTCCCAGTTATAAGGTACTCCACGCTTCTTACAGGAGTTTTTAAACTTCTCTAGTCTGATTATTATGAGGAAAAAGCCCTTCATGAAGTTCCAAATAAGTCAAATACCCACTGGCCTATGTTGTCCTTCTCCTCAGTGTCCGTCCCGCCCCACTGTAGTGCAGTTGCTCTGTTAACCACCATCTCAGAGATGAAACTATTTGCTCTTCTACACCCCATAAGAGCAGTATTATTAAGCCAATGCTAGAGCAAGCCACTAAGACACAGAGATCCCAGAGAGTCCTGTCACATACATTAACTAAACGTGCTTCACACACAAAGAAAAAGACAACCATCAGCACTGATTTCAGGGACAAAAGCATCGTGTGTAGTACTGTCCACATTAATTAGGTATGAAATGTGGAGAAAAGAAGAAAAACCCTTTATTTAGAAGACATCTCATCACACTAGACTCCACACATTTCGTTTCGTTGCTACTTACACTATAAATCTTCCCTGCATCGTTTTTTCCCCATGTAACTCTCTTAATTAGAATCCAAATTAAATGAATGCCTTCTGCGCTTTCGCATCCTCATTTGTGTAACCTCTGAGGAGAATGACAAGCAGAAATCCTTCCCAGCATACTGGATGGCATTCAGTGAACAGATTGAGCCTCGCTTTGCAGCTTTTTTTTTTTTTTTTTTTTAATTAACCTCTATGTTTCAAGAGAGTCGGAGCATAATTTGATACACGAGATAACTATCAACTGACACAGAAACTGGAAAGCCGGAAAGAGGAAATACTCAAAAGCAGAGGCAAAACAAGTTTCACATTTCTGGTTTACCTTTCAGTTGAGGTATTGCTGGAGAAAGTTCACTTGGAGATTGGCAAAAGATCATCAGTTAAACTGTGGCTGCGTACACTTAATTAAACCTTATCAAGATCTCAAAGCTGTTTCTCAACTTCTGAGCGCTACTTGTCACCCAGCAAGAAGAAATGATCCCTATCAGATGCCACCACACTCCCCCCACCCCCAATATTAGCACAAGCTACAGCAACTAGTGCAAAAATTTAGGTCATAAAACACGCACTGCAACTAAGCCGCTGCATTTCCGCCTGCGTTCAGTTTGCTGAGACTCCCCTTCTACAGGCATCCTCCTGTAGAGCCATCCTGCAGCTCAGGTCTGATGTCCAGTCCACACTCAGTCCCATGTACATCTTGCCCTGTGTTCCCTTTCCAGGCACAGGACTAGGTTTTCACTGAAGCAAGCTGGGTGCTTCCTTTCCAAGTTGCTGAGGTGTGTGACGTGGCCGCAGGCGTGCCACCAGGCACTGCCTTCTGACAGATCCCCAACAGCTCTCGCTTCCTGGGCTCAAGTACCCCCAGGAAAAAGCTTTCTATTTCCAAATGAATTCACAAACCAAACCTTCTCCACAACTCACCGCACTGCAGTGTTCCCAGAGACACACAGACATCCAGCCCGACCTGGTGCCTCGCAGTAACGTGCGCTGATGTTGGAGAGGTAGAGGTGTTTCAAAACTGACTTTTTGGGGCTGTTTCTCTCTGCCTGACATCCACTACCACAAGGGCTTAAAATGGTTCAACTGTTAGCAAGTTGGCAGTTTTTGAGAGCCACTACTTACAGCAACCAGACTAAAAACATACATTAGAAGTAAAATCAGCAACGTGAGTTCTTGATAAGCATACGAGGAATGTGCAGCTAGAAGTGTGCGACCAGAGACAAGAAAGCTATGGCATAGCAACAAATGCTCACACTGAACCACGTTCAGGGCTCAATATTTCGTTATACATCCAACTTTGTAACCACTCCTACAGAGAAAAAGGAGCAAAAGAAGGCAACCCTCCCCCCCGCCCCCCCAGAGCTCTGTTGGCAGGAGTTGCTTTCTCCATGCACAGGAAGCTCAGGGGCTGAGCTGCTGCCTCCCAGCACAGCCCCACAACGCTGTTGACCACCAAGGCAGCTCAGGAGCACAGCAGCCAGGGTATTTACCCCGTACAGCGTGACTCAGCCCGCTATTTCCAAAGCTGCCCTTAAATATTTGTCCTACACTCTACCCCGGCAGCGAGCGGGCAGAAGTGAACGCATCGCTCCGAAGTTTGGGCCGCCTCGCAGCGCTGAACAAGGAAAGCCGCGGGACGCCGGGTGAGGACGTGCCGGCGAGAAACGAAGGGGGAATACGGGGAAACAGCGGGCAGAGCCCGGGCAAGTCCCGCAGCACAGAGTGGCTCGAAAAGAGCCG
>VXAB01013527.1:70487-203681 GCA_013399175.1 Odontophorus gujanensis
CGGGCGCTCCCCGAGCGGGGGGAGGGGGAAGGGGGGGACCGCCGTCCCGCGCGCCGCCGGCGGTTGCGGTACGGAGGAGGCGGAGCTGAGCTCCGTGCGCGTGGGAGCGGATGGAGTCCGCGGTACGCTGAAGGTCACGCGTTAAAAGCGATCAAAGCGGACGTTTTGGGGGGTGTTTCATCAGAATTTTAGTGTTAGCGCCGGCCTGGTGTGCTTCTATCTAGGGATGTTCCAGTGGGAAGGTGACTATATCCAGTTCTTTACCATAATGATGCTTTGGAAGGGAAACCCTAAAGCATTTCACTTCTCCAAAAGCAATGCCTCCTGTTTCTTTCCGCGGAAACTACAACCGATGCAAAGAGCACAATAACACCCTTTGGTGGAGCAGAGCCTCAGCCACAACGCGCTGCTCTTCAGCATAGGCAGCACCGTTAGCTATGCACCTTCACCAGTGATGAAGAAGAGCGTGCGTGCCACGCTCTGGGCACCATTTTTTTTTTTTTTTCCTGCGTGGAGGAACTGAGCAGCACGCCTTTGTTTCGTGCGCGCTTCCACCTCTGACATCGCGGGCCGACGTGATAAAATAGGAGGCATTACTTTCGGAGCAGGCGTTGCGGTTGGGTGCTCTTGGAAGATGTGCGGGATTTGGATACGTGTTCTGACTGACCTCTCACTGAAGGTCTGCAGGCAGTTCCTATTAAATGACAGCGTTTTTCAGGCTATTATAAGTGCTTTGGGAGCTGTTTTTAAGAACCTTAAATAATTATATCCCACGTTGTCTGCCTTGAAACTGATGAGTTTTTTATGTACTTTGCTAAACACAAGAGAGGAATAAGATGATGCCTGATTGGAAATAACTGTCCTGATTTGGTGTCTTGTATAAAACAACAGGTATTTACTCTGAGTTATCATCTCCTGAGCACCATACACGAGGAAATACAATCCCAAGGTTATTTGTAGGTGGAGGTGACATTGAGTCTTGAAAGGCGTGCACTGCATTTCACTGCTGTGAAACGGGGATGTGTTTACAGTAAGCCAGGAAAGCCTATTTAATGCAATGAGCCCCACTGTGCTGGGAACCTCGGAGCTTAATGCAAGATCAAGGCTTTACAGAGGCAGAAACTCCATCTAGATGAGGAGTATTATGAGAAAGTCAAGGTAATTTTAAGGCAGTAATTAAATATATAGCAGGGATTTGTAGTGTAAACTTCATGCTGTTACGTTCAGACTGATCAAAAAAAAACCAACACACACACACACAAAAGAAACCCAGCCACCAGCAAAGTAAATTGAGAAGTTAAGGCTGAAATTCCATCCCCTGTTCTGCCTCGGTGTTAGGATTTATTTAAACCAGTCTGAGAACAAGCTGCTGATCATGGTGTTCATTCTGCTCATCACATTGCATTCTAGCTCTTCTTGTGCTTGTAGGCAACACAATGAGTCGGAACAGGAAACTGATGCAGCTGAAAAGCAAACAGACCAAGAGGAAAGCCTGGGCTTTGTCCAGATCAGTTCCCAACCCAGCTCTCCGTGCACTTGCACTGGCACAAGAAATGCTGAGGGCAGTGGTGGCAGTGGGACCATGCCTGCTGGAAACAGCCTGCTCATGTTCACTTGGATGGATGGTGAGAACAGTGTTCACTGGGACCTGCTGCAGCAGTATACAGATCAGCAGATATCATCAGCAATCCTTGACAGTGCCTGTCTCTACAAACTCCGTCTGCTGTTTTACGAAAGGATTACCAGGTAAAGGTAGGAAAAATCTGTCTTTCAAAGCAGCTGTAATTCCCACCGAGCTGGTACGATGTGCTGGAGTATTTCAGTATCTGTTACGGCTGCTGTGCTGCCACAGGAGGTTTCTATTAACTATATCCTTGGGATTTGTCCAGATTAGTATTTGAATTATTGGTATCAGAGTGTGTCACGCAACCCGTTTTAACTGTTTGAGTTGCAGTGAGTATCTGCTTTGTGTACTAAATATTACTAAGGAAAATAAACTTTGTCTCAGTTTAGAAGAAAAATATTTGCAAAATCAAAATTGCCTGAATGCGTTTTTTCTTTGCCACGTTTCAGTTCTTACAGGATCATTATTCAAGCCCAAACAAAGCAAGGACTTATGACATAACACTGAACCAGCCTGAAAACAGGTGATGTACTCTGTAGAGGTAAAATCAGTCATGTCAATTAAATATGCACTTACATATTATCCAGAAGTCATTTTAGCCCCATGTCCTGTAGGAATTCCTTTGCTTTCATAAGGATATTCCGAGCATTTGAATTGTGGGAGTGGTTCAGGGATGTGGACAGCAGTTACTCTCAGCATACAACTACCTCTGATGTATCTTCCTGATGGTTTGACTCCCTGAATTCACCATATCCACCAGGATAGGGATCTGTCAGTGGCAGTCATCAGATCAGAGCGATTATCTGAGTCTGAGTGTCATCTCTCCTGAGCTGGGACACATTCTGTGTGGCTTTTCCTATAGAATGAGTTACCCTAGGTTGCTGCTACTGCAACCAGGGGAGAAGCAGTTGTTTGTAGGCTGTCATTCGTATGATCTCTTTTAGACAAGAGCTCAGTGCACATGATCTGTGTGCTGGGCTCCAATCTCTGCACTGACTAGATCTCTCCACCTCCAGTCAGTCAGGTTCATTCTGCCTGGAATATCTGTATGCAAGGGGAGGTGGGTGGAGGGAGCCAAGGAACTATAAACTAGTCAGTAAACTTTGATTCCAAAATGGATAGGAGGAAAAATACACCAATTTTCAGATATTAGAGGAAGGAAAGATCTCTGGTAACAGCCAGCGTGTATGAACAACGCCAGGTCAATCTCAGTCACTTTAATAACAGGCTAGAAGTCTTGGAGTAAGCAGATGGCAGTGTGAGTTAACGAGGCTATCAGCACTATCTCATGACACTCTCCTAAGCAAACCAGAGAGTCCAGATGAAACTGCTGCTAAAGGTCAGAGCCATGCTCTCAAGGAAGGCAGTAACATTTCTTTATCTAACTGGGAGGGTTTAACAGAGGATTCCATGGAAGCTGTGTTCTCTCTAATATCGTTCAGTGTTTTCACTGGTGACTCAATGCAGAAATAATCAATAACCATGTTTTCAGGTGATCCAGTACTAAGAGAAGCTGTACCTTTTTGGGTAGCCTTACAACTTAGATAATCTTGAGAATTCCTGAAACGCTTTGGAAAGAAGGGTGCATGTTGGAATGGGTAAGTACAAAGCTATCCACAAGTAAGAACAACCAAAAATAAAGTGAGAAAAGCCTGGCTTTTAACAGTCGTGCAAAGAATGGTCAAAGAATGAAACTAAATGTCAGACAACAATGTCAAATTCATGGGGAAAAAAATCTTGCTATCTCCTAAGTTTTACAGGTAAGGCATGGAAGTCCATTCCATGCATTTGTTGATTAGATATCAGCTAGGATAGTGGATTCAGTCTGGGGCCCTGAACTCAAGAATAAACAGAGAGAACCCACAGAACAGCAACAACAGTGATAGAGGAGTTGAGAAATCACAACATGTAAAGAAAGACTTGAAGACCTCGAAAGAAGAGGACCAAAGGGAAAAACAATAACAGGTTCCGAAATGTAATATATCCTTGCAAGGAGGAAAGTGACAGGGAAGCACCATTGTGCTGGGGGTGGGGTGAGGGGAATGAATTTTTGGAGTCCTTTCTAGACTTCTTTTATTTCTATTTCTTTCCAGTCTTTACAAAAACACAATGCAGTCTTAATATGGGAATTTAATGAGAAATCTTTGTTTTGTACGGAAGTCGAAGTTTACATACAACCTAACAGATCTGTAACTCTGCTTTGCTTCTCACTAAAGCAAGCATTATTTGAGTAATAATAAAGATGACTCATTAGTCTTTGATGATAGGTAGCAGTAGAAAAGAAAAACAGCTGAAAAATGCTGCTGCAAATCACACAAAGTCTGCACGGAACAGACTTCAGCATTGCCACAAACACATCTGTCCTTTAGTAAGAAGTAGGTGTTCTCTGTTAAATTGAAGGCTGCCCCTCTCCAGGCTCTGCCTGACCTTCCTCCACCGCTCTGCTCTGCTCACTGAAGGCAGTAGCATCGCTGAGACTGATCTGTGCCGGGTGCCACCTGTTCAGCAGTAAAACAGAATGCCCTTCGAAGTACTTCAAAAGGAACAAAAATGTCTTACCTTATAAAACCTAATGGATTGAAGAGCAACAAGAAGGAATTCCCATCTAAATGCAAATCGAGGCAAACCCATTTTGAATGCAAGAGTAAACTACAAATGGTAATTTTCCCACCGTCGCTAGTGCTGCTTACAATTACAGTTCTATACAACTCAAGTAGTCAAACAACCCTTCTGCTGATGAGCTGTCAATGAACAATTCAGATTTTTTCTAAATGTATGCCATGGATATGCTTTATTCTGTAGTGGTCTGTTTGTGCAAAGTTAATTTTAAAAATGTACTGCTTGCTTTTTGTTTAATTTAGTCTGGTTTATGAAGTGGAAAGAGACAAAAATATCAGAACAAAAAAGGGTTTCATCTGCTGGTTACTGTAAATTATGATACCAGTGGTCTACAACAGCTGAAAGGGCTGGGATCAGCGAGAGTGAGGTTAGGATGCCATCCTGGTGAAAAGCATGACTGTAGGATGGGGGTGTGAGTGCCTGCTGTGTGATGAGAGGGTCAGTCCCAGTGCAGCATTCCAGTCCTGGTTCTGCTGCAACATCCTCCTTACCTCAAAATCCTTGGAGTCCCACAGTGCCCAGAGAGCAGCTGTGTATGTAGTGTAGTTTCTACCATTTATTCTAAGGAATCTCTGTTCCAGCACTGAACAAATTAGTAAGGAGGGGGATTTCTCACATGAAATACTGGATTCAAGCTTTTTCTTCCTGTACCTGGAAGAAATGCAATTATGTTTGCTCTAGACTCAGCTTTTAGATATGAGATGCTGTAGTCATTCCAATGTAGTATGTAGAAACGAAGACAGTGACAATGCAGACATTACAATATGTTTAGAGCACAGTAAAAAAAAGTCCCAGCAATGCCTGGCACTGAAATTGTACTCAGCATCATTATTTTATCTTCTCTACTGGATCCTGACTGGTGGCAGCTCAGCACTCTGTCCCTAACCTACAGGGTCCTAAATGATTGAGAGACAGGTATCCTGCAGCACGTATGAAAGCAATGGGGCAAGTTCTGTATATTCTCTATGTATTTCTGTTATTGTATATGAGATTAAGGATGACTCCAAAGGTTTCTTTTTACAACAGCTCTAACAGACTTTGCCACTTGAGCCCGGAAGGTTTTTTTCCTTCATCCCAATGCCATCAGAATAGGAATCCATCAGTAGTCCTAACGAGGAGTCTGTTGGCATGGAATACAGATTAACTGTGTATTGCTTTTACGTTTCATATGCAGTAAGTAAGCCTGAATCTGTATCCTCACAAATTACAGAAGCTATAACATTAATTACTTTACGGAGTTAATTATTACTGATCAGCAGTCCCTGTTGGGGATCTTTAGTAGGTTAAACGGATAACATAATTGGAACAACAATAAAATTTAGCCTTAAAAAAAGCAAGGAGCATAGGAACGCATTCAGCACTAGGAAACATGTTGAAATAAATGCTGTACATTTATAGCAAATCTTCACTGCCATTACAGCGCAGTGTTGAAATCTTATTACCCTGAAGACATACAAACTGAATGTGGCGACTGATCTGACATTTTTAGTGGAAAGCCCAACCTAAGTATTTCTGTATGGAATAGTCCCGATCTGTTCCGTCACCGACTGGATTGAGAAACAGGACGGTTTTATGAAACTTCTTTTGATCCAACATCAGAAACGAAGAACCTGTCGCACGTGAGAACACTGCCCTGTCACACTGCTGCTTTGTTTGAGCAGAAAAATTGCTTACCAGAGACACGAGAGTTAAGCAATTCTAAAAACATAAGCTTCAAAGGAAGTAAACAAGCAAGTTACAGCCCCGATCCCCAGTTCAACTCTTAACGAGACAGAAGTGGAGAAGAGGCGGCACTTGTTTGCACAACTCTTATCTCTGGTGGTATTTCTGAGCCTGTCTCACTCTGCAGCTCTGATAGAGTTTTGAGTCCGGGATATCAAAGAAGCCTTCTCTAACTGAGCCTTTGTGGGCAATATTATTTCCTCAGCTCGTTCCTGTAGAATATAGGTGGAGGCTGACTCAGTGTTATGAGCGTGAGGTGTTACTAACCAAACAGCATGACAATTAAAATTCTGTCCTTTTTAACACAAAATTAAAGGCAAAGAAAGTTCCACACGTGGGATGGGCTGACTAGAGGTTGTTTAGAAGAATACTGATATCCCAAATGGTGCTATTTCTGCAAACACGAGGATGTCCCTTAGCAGCTTAAAGTATTCCAAAGTTCTTAAATATTCTTGTTGTCAGTGTTTGCTATCATATCTGCTTGAAAGGAAACACTTTAATTTTTTTCACGTTCTCTTTGAAATAGGACCTCTAATCTCACTGGCTGGGGGAAAGGAGAAATTATCGCTGAAGGAAATGGTAGTAATAGGTAGTAAGCATGATTAAAGTAGATGCATATAGTTGTGACAAATGTACTGGGTTTTTTTGTTGTTGTTTAATGAAGCTAAATCATTGGGAAAAAGCAGGTAAGCACCAACTGGTTTGAAGTGGATGGAGGAATAAGTGTGAGCCCACCTGACGCTTCCTTCTCAGGCACTGAGTACAGAAGGATTAGCTGTGTTAGTTAAAGTTAAGCACCTAATTAAGTACTGTTGCTGGATGGAGGCCAGAGTCCTGCAGAGTGCTGCACAGAGCAGGGGCCACTGAGGATAACAGATTAAAAAAATATATACAAAGAGGCAAATTTGATTTGAACAAACATTTACTATACACCGTTTCCCTTTCTTCACCTTAATGTGGTGTTTCAGAGCCTTGCTCGTGGGTAGTGGCTCACTGTGCACTTACTGCCCCAGCTTTCAGTGATAGTATTTCTTAAACCTAAAATTAAATAATTTTTCCCTAAGCAAGCCTGAAGATAGCTGATGCCATACTTCAGACTTGAGTAAGGCCTGCACAATTCTAGTAACCTGTTAGTGGCCTGCTGTCAAAATGGCATTTCCATGATCATCAGCAGATCTCGAAGCCTGGAAGCAGATGTGCTGAACCTAGACACGAGCAGGATGATGCAGGTGAGATGCTGGGGTGGGTTACTGAAAGATAGAGGCAGGCTTCAGCTCAGAGCAGGATCACCCATGGTCTTGACAAAACTTTTAGCACCTGAAATACACCTGGGCTGAGCAAATGATTCACTCTGCAGCACGAGCTGTACTACGAAGTGGATAACTACTGGATAAACAAATGAGCTGTGCACTAGGCAGACACTTTGTACAGAGCTTATCTTAATTGAGGATCTTAGTACACAATAGGACACTGAGTATTCGAAAGCTATCTCAGAGAGGCAGGCAAAGATAATAAAGTATATTTCAGTGCATTTCATAAACTTCTTTCAACACAGAGTCCGTGGTTGACTTGTAACCTGCAAATAGATCATTTTTTGGACAAAAAGATATAATTCAGACGGCACTTAGTCTGCAGAGCTTAAGGAACATGGCCTTCCTCTGTGTGATTCCCTGATCTACTGCTGATCACTCCGGGCAAAATTATTGTGCACTGCTTCTCTTTTTTAGTTCTGCATAAAAGAAATCTGCTGTGACAGCATCATGCAATAGATATCTTCCTTCTCTCATGCATGCTTTCCCTTTGGTCAGCCTCTTAACTATATCTTTCCATCATTTCAGGTACACTACAAGTGAAACCAGATCTTCCATGTACTGCTTGTGTGGTTTGATACCATCTGAAAGGTACTGAAGTAAGGACTGTGTTGAGCAAGAAGCGTATCAACAGCTTCAGCTAAATGTTTTATGACTACAAACTATACCATAAAGAGACGTGGAAATACCAGTAAGGCTTATCCATGTATTCCGTGAACCAGAACTGGAAAAAAATATCAAATCAGTCCACTGTTAAGGACCTGAGATACACCTCCAGCTTGACACCATGCTTATGTTACTGCAGAGAGTTTATGCAAAAGTGGGACACAAAAGTGTGTTCATGGTTAGGGGATGCTCACAGTGGGGATATGGGAAACAATGGGTGTATATGCACATAAGTTTAGATACAGATTCACTATTCATCAGTCTGTGTGAGCAGATTTCTGTATTAACGTAGTGTGGTATCCCAGCTATCAGTATCACCAAAATGGACTTCTTAAATTGTCATTACAGGTGGGGAGACAGTTGAGCAATGAGCAAATCTAGCCTTCCTGAAGCCAATAGAATAACTATCACTAACATATATATGTTTTATATATACACTAAATTGTGTATGTGCTCTCCAGAGACACTTCTTAGTTTCTGAAGCACAGTTAAGTAGCAGACTGGAAATTTAGTGTCAGTTTCAATTAAATGGAAAAAAGAATTGAAGTTGAATACTAAATTAAATAATGCAGTCAGTAGTTTGAGATTAAAGTGGTTATTTCTGCCAGAGTGGCCATATTTCAAAGTCAATCAGCTTTAGGAACCAAGAGCATCATCCTTGCAGATGGAGATTTCAAACCTCTGTCTTGTGCTGGATGTCACTGGGAGGCAGAAAGTGCTCCTGGATAGCACTACAAAGGGAAACTGCTGCTGGGTGATCCCAAGGACACAGTCTAACCTTGGCCATTTGAGTGAAGTGTTGGAGTTTCAGCTGGGTTCTTCTGAGAAGATGTCCAAGTAAGGCCTTGTGGGTGAGAGGTGGCATGGGACATTCCTGAAAGAAGAGCAGCTGATTTGGCTTTGACATTTCTGTGGTTGTTAAATTCTTTTTCAGTTTGTTTGGGTGATATTTTGAGCTCTTGGGAGAAGCACACCAATTTCAGAATAGAGGCTTGGCTGTAGATCTCTAGAACAGTTAAGTATTTATTTAAGGTTGTTCATCGACTTCGGTAGGCATTTCACTGATTCACATTTTTAAAGTAATTTCATGGTTAATTGTGATAAAAAATGGTAAAAATGAGTAAATCCAGTGCACAACATCAAATTTGGAGCATATGTGTATGTATACTAATCTGCATACAGTCTGCAGGACACTATGTCCTGTGATAATTCTTAGAAAGATATCAGTTCCTGAGGATGTCTGACCCATTTCAAACTAAGCTCTAAAATAAACATAGGAATCAGAAAAACAGCCTGCTTTACAATGGTCTTTTGCATAAATCTTGATGTGCTCTGAAAACCTGATGGCTTTCTGTAAGTTATATATATATAAATACATAATTATTGTCTGTAATATGAAAGGCTGCTGCTAAAATCTTAAATATTACATGCTACCTTTAGTTATCTTAAGCCAATTATGTCTCTGGTTCTAAGAATATCTGTATTCTGAAGAACTTTGTAATGTGTCTGTGTGACTTAAGGAAGTGTTACCCTGCAGTTTTTATAAATGGTGAAACTGAGGCACCGGGAGACCAAGGAACACTCTGTGATAATCATATAAGAGATCTCTGATGGGGCGAATAGGTGCAGCCAGCTTCCTGAGCTCTACAGCAGGCCCTAGCTACTCATGCTGTGTTTTTCCCTTGGTTCAAACTCATTTTCTGTTACAACTCTGTAACTGAAGAGAGAAGAAATCTCAAATTCAAAGAACAATGGCCATATCTGGGGCTATGAGGAAGAGAAAGAAGAGTGAGGAAATGACCCTTTTCTTCAAAATGTGACCAATATATTGGTAAAATCTTGGGTAATGGAGGAACCTATTTGGTGACCTGCTTGTACGATGCCCTTCTGCACCACAGTGGTGCTCAGTGGCACCTTGCCATCCCTTTCTGAAGACATTGCAGGACAGAAGGCTGTGCCCTCTCCGTAGAAACTACTTCTCAGTGCTTCTTTTCCTAAGAAAACAGCTTTGGCTGCGTCCTGTCCCTGTGTACAACGTGGCTGCTGGGATGCACTCGAGTGGTCATCATCAGCATGCTTAGAGGAATGGGGAAGAAGAGTATATATCTGGTGTCTTCTTTCATAAAATGCTCATACTTCTTCATCATTAGCTGCTTCCATGTGTGTCCAGAGCTGGGTGCTGAGGCAGTGCGTGCCATGAGTATTTCCATGTAAGTATGGTCCAAATGCCCACAGCTTGTAAGGCCAAACACAGCAGCAGGCAGATAGTGATCTCATAGCTGCTGCTCTCCTTGCCACTTGGTGATCAGCTGTTTGCTATTGTCACCACAAATTTTCTTCTATTCTGATTCTCGTGCTCTTTCCATCATTTACTCTTTATTGAATCTCTCATGTCTTCCCCAATTCATTTTCCATCCTCTGTCTGTGCATCAACTTTCATCTCCACTCGTGCTAGTCATTTGTAAGTGTTTTAAGAGACAATAAAAACTTGTACAAAGACCCCAGCTGAGCAGAGTGGCCAATGTGCGTTTTGCTTTAAGTGCTCTGGTACTGCTGACTCCAACCAGACCACCAACGTCCTTAACACTGACCGCACTTTTAAGTGCTTTCCTGGATCGAGGCCATCTTCACACTGACTTTAACCAAAACAAAATAGCACCTGAGATTCAGCAACATAAATACATAGCAACCTCAACCAAACTCAGCGCTGTAACCTTCAGATTACCTTTCTTCAATGCCTCCTGTCATCGCTAGCTATGTTATGGCTACACTTAAAATCCATTCTGCAAGTACATACTGGACATAGAGCTTAGGAATGATCCTGTTTGAGCCAATGCTTATGGTTTTAGAATTTGCACAGCCTGTTTGCTAGATCAGGCTCTTGGACAATAAGGTCCTCAGGGCAAGAGTCATGTTTACTTCTCTGCTGAAATTATCTGCGCTCATGTGCCACAAAACAGCAATTAGTGATTTCTGTTCTGAGCTACAAGGAAGAAGGATTTCTGCGTGCCAGACACCCCTCCTTGTGCAGCTATGAGCAAAAAAGTGTGTGAGATGATAAGCTCAAAAACAGAGGTGCTAACCTTGGCACTGGCAGTTGTCTGTAACCCTACACACACAAGAAGGCCGATCCTATGCCCTATTACTTCAGCTTTCTGTGCTTCAGCTTACAAGCCCAGCATGGTAGGACTTCTGTCCTTTGTTAATCATAAAATACAATTATTCATACCTCGAGCATCACACAAATCATTATTGTCCTCCTAAAAATGTCTTCCGCACGGCCCCGCCCTCAGTGCCCGCTAAGAATGCTGTTGGGAACCAGCTCAAGGAATAAATATTTTGCATTCATTTTGGGAGCACAATGGAAACATTTTTCCAAGCTGCTGCCAAGATGGTATCTAGTCCTCCCCTGAGTCAGCAGCCCATGCAGCTGACTTTCAAATGACCAAACTTGGTTGATTGTTATCTCAAAAGAACCGCAGACACAAGCTGGATTTCTACAGAGCTGTGTTGCTCTCCCCATGTACAAGCTGACAGTGGCACTAAAATGCGATGCTGCAGTGCAAAGCTGTACGGAAGGGAGGGTTGCTTGTGATGTCCCAGCAAAGCTCTCTTCTAGTGGAAAGACTTTGCTTTGTATTCCCTGCTGCTTTGTGCACAAGCACACGTGGTGCTTCACTGTCATCATCAGAAACAGTTGGTAAGAAACTGGCAGCAATGCTCTGTGAGGCTGCACCTGTACCTTAAATCAGAAATTAGGTATCAGGTTGTGATCACTAACAGAGCTCGCCCTTAAAAGAAGTTCTGGTCTCACAGCAGAGTGACAGGATGCTTGTTAAATTAACAAGTTTGAAATTGAGAAGTAAGAAGTGACACGAGAATTCCGTTCAGTGGTAAAACCATGCTGTAAATCCTAACCCCTCCTGTTACATCATATTAAAAAGCTGCCTGCTCCTGTAGGTGTGTGAAGCTGGATGTTTGGCTTTAGCCTTGTTGCACCACACATAGTGCAAGACATAGAGTAATAAAGGTAACCTTGCTTTCAACTTCAAACCAATAACTTCCCATTCAGGATTCTCGGGTCATGAGTTTGGAACTAATGTGTACCATAGAAGAAACACACAGGTGATCTGGTTTTAATTGCCTCAGCTACTTACAGTCTTACAAGCACTGCCAGAGCAGCTGGGAATTGATGGGACTCAGCATTTTGGCTGCTTATCCTTTCTACCTGGCCTTTCTCCTTGGGCTGTAGGACTGGGAGGAACAGGGACTGGGGGAGTTTATGCTATTAAGATAAATTCAGCACAGAGTGCACCCATAGATAGCTGTGTAAATTAGCGCAGCTGAAAAAGCCACGAGCTGACAGCCATGCATTTCCTCAGGGCGAAAAAAAAATAAAATAAAATTATGCAATATAAATTCTCTACATGCTATGATTGATTGCCAAGAATCTGAACACTGCGACCAGAATACAATTACATTAGGAAACTGACATTGCAGGAGGTTGTGACTGTATTTTTTTCCTCCTAAACCAAATGAGTAACTCTAGAAGAAACAAATTAACCAGTATAAAACTAGCAAGATGTCTGTTATGTATTTTAAAAGGGGATAAAAATATCAAATGTGGTAAAAAAAAACCACAAGACTAATAGGGAGGAGGTAAAGGGACAGAACAGAATATTAGGAGAATGGATCTGTTCAATTCCAAGTGAGTTTACTGGCTCATTTATATTATACTTCCCACTGAATCTCACTGTGGACTTTCCAATAATGTGAAGTCATTCTGCTCAGTGGAGCCGCCCCAACGCTCTGCAACAGCAGACAAAACAAATCAGGTGGGCTCAGGATGTTTTCCCCATTCATGCGATGTGTAATTGTTAAGTAATTAAATTATATGTAATCACAGAGCTGTTGATTTACTAGGTTTGCAGCTAATCAACCGTTGGACAAGTATATTGCATTTTTACATTAAATGCACTTTCACACAGACAGCAGCAGTTGCATTAGGGATAATGTTGCAACCCAGCTGGCTTGTTGCAGCCCAGAGGACGTATTAGAGAACAGAATCATCTCCCAGAAGGAGTTGCTGGTATTAAAGCACTTAGAACTAGTCTGGACACAGCAACACTGCCAGAGCTTTCTCACTGCTAAATGACAGCCTTGCTGGCTCTAGGTTCCGTGATCAGTTTACTGTGGTATAAATCAAAGCTGAATCAGAGTAATGCCTTGGCACTCATTTACTTCCTTAAACCACACGAATGGTGAAATAGAGAGTTCTTGCACATTTGCAGTCTGGATCCCATTTCTCTCAGCCTGTGTTTTTTTTTTCTTTGTTTGTTTTGTTTTTTTAAGACAACATCAGAATCAAAGAACATTTTCTGTTCTCTTCATCAGATTTAAATCTCTTTAATCAGCCAGCCCGATCACGGTGCTCTGGTAGGTGGCATGGCTTTTTGGAGAGAGCCAGACGGGAGGACCTGCTACACATATCCTGGTTCCCAGGCTGCCTGCCAGCAGCAGGGTGTGATGTAAGAGTCTTTCACACCGAGCGAGTTAACAGCCCTGTTTTTGAGTTTACTACATTCTGGCTGGGAAGCAGCACGAATAGCCTCGCAGGGAAATGCTGCTGCTGAACCAGCAGGTAGCTGCAGAAGCCATTTTCTCTTTCCCTCCATGTGTCTGCCACTGGAAGGGAGAGGCCTGGCTGCAGGTGGTACCTCTCTTCCACAAGCTGAGCAGCAGTGACTGTGTAAAATGGGTGCTGACTGTACCTTCCAGTTTCTCCTGCATCCTGCGTGTGTGACTTGAAGAGGATGTGATGATGCAAGCTTAGAGAAGGTCTCAGACTGTCTTCCCCCTGAGACACTCTCTTTTTAAGAAAATTCTGGGAAATTACTAGTCACAGAAGTTTATTAGAGAGCAGTGATTAACCATAAGGAAAGGGCTGCTTGTAAGTCTGTTCTGCTTTTGTCCCTTCTGAGCAGAGGGAGCCCTGCTCCTGTTTTTCACCAGAAAAGAGTTCTGTTTGGAGCTGGCATCTTACTCTGACCATGACTTCTCATGTAGAGAAAGAGGAAACTCATAAAGGCCAGGAAATGATGTACCACAAAAATGCATGTGTTTGCAGGAGAGAGAATACTGCTGTTTTCATAGTGCCTTATGCATCAGTGGAAGAAGAAAGGACAAAATGAGGAGAATGCAACCACACTGAGCTCGACACACTGCATTCCTCCTCAAAACGGGGCAAAGCAGAAACAGGGAAAACGTGTTGGTTACTGAACTTGCAGCACCTCTGCATTCCTTTCATGGTTAGTAATGTCGCATTAGAGGGGAGTTGTCATTCACCACTTAACTGCCCAAAGGTTACACTGTCCAAACAACACAAGGCCAAAGTACAAAGTCATGAACTGTACAGCAAAAAAATCAAGTCTCTCCTTCCCTATTTCATGTGGGGCATGTTAATCTTTTGGCATAGCTTTCATCTCTTATCAGCTGATTTCTCATTCTAACCTCCTATCTCGACCACCAGGAACACCTTTGAAGGCAGGGGGACACCTGCAAGAGATGCTGCCGTGGCCCTACATGGTTGCTTTGGGCACCCAACAGAAAGGCCACAGTCAGAAAGGAGTCCTTCCAGCTGGGAGTGGGGCAGAGTGCTGACCAACCCACTGCAGAACTGATTTATCCTCTCTGAGATACGGAGACAACCAACATAAGCAGCTCAGGGTTTCTAAAGTTAGGTGGGATAAATCCAGGCCTGAGTGATTATCACAGACATCCATTTAGCATGGGGTTGACTGCTGAGGTCCGCACACTGCACTGAGATGCTCCCTGTAGAAGCAGCGTCTCCCTCTGTCAGTGATTTTCTCCTGCTGTTTATTCCCCTTAACAGAATAAAAGGGTCAAAAATCACAGTGAGATACACGCTGGGCTGCCACCAAAAGACAAAAGTGCTGATTACATCTGCTGGGAAACAAATATATTTATTTTTTCTTCTCTATTTTTCATCAGATTTAACCATTCAGTACCACAGCCTCAGCTGTCTAAAAAGCGAGTACACAATCAGCTTCAGATGCAGGGGGTTGTAAAAATGGGCCAAGAGTAGTTCCAAGTCCTGGTGCCTATACTCATCCACTGGTCCATTTGTTGTTTTTTTTTTCAGCAGTGCTTCCAGCTCTGGCTCCAAGCTCTTTGCTCTTGCAGTGTATACTGCAGTCGTGAATCATTTATAATAGTTTTAGGATCGCACACATTATCATCACTAATTAAACAGTGTAATGAGATTTAAGTTGACAGAGCTTTTGTAGATAAGAGTCAACCTCTCAACTGTCAACATAAAAGCTTCTCTGTCATTAAACTGAATGTCTAACAGAGTGTCCACTGTGAAACCATTCATCCTATCATTTATAATGCTTTTAAGATTTTTGGAATCATTACGCCAATAAATGGTGATTGAAGTAAACAAGAAATGGACCTTGCTTTTTGCAGATCTGTTTATGACATCTTCACTGTGAAAACAAGTATTTAACCCACTACTCAGAATAACTGAAATGTCTGAAATGCACTATTCAGGGTGTTGTCACATTTGTAAGGGAAGGAAATAACTCAGAGGGACTGAAAGATGCAACAGTTCTGGGTGAACCCCATCGGGTTCAGCTTCACACCCTCCTGCAGGCACAGAGCCCTGCCCTCCCAGCATCTCCTTCCATGCAAAGAGGCCTCTGTGGCCTCTGCTGAGAATTAAATGCATGGGGCTCTGTTTCTCACTGACCTGTGGCTGCTGACACTGCTCCCAAGTGAAACGAGAACCTAATGACTCACTGCAGCCCTGTGCACTCACTCTTGTAAATGAGATTGATATGAAACAAAGAATACAGAAACAAAGAATACAAAACAAGGAAAATCAGGTGTTGTACATCCTATGTATCCTATATACGTTCTTCTGCATCTGTTGAATGGAAGATAATTGAGTTCAACATATTGAGTTTCCATCCAGACTCTCTTGTACAGACACAGAACCACAACAGCTAATAAATGCTTTCCAAGAATTCTGTTTCTTTATTGTCTCAAGCAGCAAACCATTAAAAAAAATGAAAGATCTGTCTTTCAGTCACTGTCCTAGCAGATACAAGAGGCTCCTGGGTAGTGGCCAAACAAAAACCACATTCACACGCCAAGGATATGACCAGCAGACTGAAGCCTACCACAGTCATCTCTGTGTCCTGCAAGGCCCTCAGTTTCACAACCTGTGTACTCCGAGACTGCTCCTTACATGGAAAGGGAGGGAATGGTCTGGAGAAAGGTTACTAACTATGAGTGTAGGATTGGTATTATTTTAGATTCTTTACTTTTGCATAACCGTATAGACAGGAATAGACAGGTCTTTATTTTGCAAGGAGTCTGGCTTACTTTGTCTAGAACAACGAAGTTAGCTTTGGATACAATAGGATTTAATGAGCAATGAGTGAAAATGTCTGTAAGAGCAAATGGTCACAGCACCCAGACACACATGGCATAACAGCATCTGTGGAGATGCTGGACATGAAGGAAGAAGTGTGGGACTGCTGGCTTAGTGTAACCAGGAGGCAGAGCAGCACAGAAGAAGAGAACAGCGATTACTGAGGCTGGGGCTGGCCAGAGGAGAGAGGGGGAGGCAAAGACATGCAGTGCAGATGTTACAGAGGAGAGTATCAGAGGTTTCATGTTTTCCTGGAACTGCTGAGTTCCTGCATTCCCAGGGGCTAAAGAAACCACTCCTACAAAGGCACTGCTACCACCTGGGGTCTGCTTAAATACCCGGGTTGTTCTGCCCTTCTTTACCATGAGCTGGGGCACACGGCGTGACAGCAGCCACTGCCATTAGACTGCAGTTGTCCCAGTGATCTCAGACTTCTGAGGCAGCAGGAACTCAAAACCCTGCAGCTCACGCTGTGCATTGCTTTTTGATCTTTTTGATTTCTGCTCTCCTTGGCTGCTAGCCTTCTCATCTGCTCCTTTCAAGCGAGATAAAAGACAATCCTAAATGAAATTGTATCCTTCTCTAAAGTGGCACCTCAGCAATGCATGCAGGACTCTGTAGCCACTGTGAAGCTCATTTGAGCACAGTGCAAAAATTGGTTGCTGTTTGGTTAACTCACAAGATGAGCTCCCACCTCTGGATTCCTAATGCCTTGCCAGCTGAATGCTGAGAGCTGAGACAAGTCTGAGGTATAGGGCACATGAAATTGTTCTCATTCCATTCTACAGGATGGATGCATCTGCTCTAGCTCGCAGTACGAGAAACAATTACACACACCACTGTACATTTCCCGGTGGAAAAGTGGACACAAGCTCTACTTACTGGTTTTGAGGTAGCACAGGGAGATGGTGTCATTATAGGAGGCTTGGCTGCACTTTGGGATGGAGGCAAAGAAAATCTCTGCCCTGTGTCCGGAGGAGAAGAACAGTGAATCCGTGTTTCTAGTCTCTCAGGCTCATGCTTATAGGACTCAAGAGGAAACGTGGGCTGCTTGGTCACTTGTGTTGGGGTAGATGGAGAAGAGGAGAGGCCAGAGGCTGTAAAAAAGAATAATTACTAACGATCAGAAGAGAAGCAGGCAGAAATCTCAGCTTTACAGTAAACCTATATATATTTTTATCACCTTTCCCCTGGATAAAAGCATATATATCACCCTTATTTATAATAGGGGATTAAAACAAATTGTTTGGCTGGATGATCTTGTACAGGGAGGCCTATGTGCAAGACAAGAGAGCCCTATGTTTCTGTGCTATTAACTTCCCATCCGCTTCCTTATTGCTGAAGCCATCCTAAGCACTGGTGTCACTTCCTTGTTGCTATTTTAATGCTTCTGTGAATCTCAGGATTACCTCTATCCCATGGCAAGTGGCATAAGGGCTTGAATGCATACTTTTTCTTCATTCTGATGATTTTATCTCATCCAGCATTTAGAATAAAATTAGGAGGAGAGGCAAAAAGAAATAGGGTGTATTTCCCATGTGCCTCAGCCCACGTTCTGTAGGGTTCCCAGCAATGTCTTCCTACAAAGTGGGTTTGTTTCCTGCAACCTCTGAGGGGAAAGATTATTCTTTTGTGCTGAGAATCAATATCAGCAGCAGATCGTTTGTCTTGTGAGCATCCTGTTTTTGTTTGACACACATATCTACCCCAGCTGTATTTTAGGTTGTGTTCTTAGGGCAGTTCTGAGTTGTGATCAAACAGATCATTTGAGCTGTGTTTATTATCCATTTAAGAATAAACATCCACATCTAATTAGAAAATTCATTACAACATCTGTGTTTCTGATTATATCTATGTATATGTCAGCAAACAAAGGAAGATTCTTCTTCGCCAGCATGAATCAGTGCGGATTTAAAGGTGTAAAAATTGGGACTGGACAGAGCTCCAGATTTTGAAGTTGGGTGTGGGCACCTATGTGACCTCTGAATTGAGTTCACTTCTTGTACTCTGAAAGATCTGTGTAGATAACCAATGAGTCCACAGGGGGCTCAAGTCATCACAAAGGAGCAGATGGATAGCTTCTGATAAGCAGGAAACCCCAAGCCATCCAAACAAAGGTTCAAAACATGATAACGCATCTCCGAGGCAAGTTTAGTTTGTCTTCTTAGTGTGAGATTTCAAGGTTCTACCAGAGATTTCTGCACACCTCTGTTCCAAGGCTCTGCACTGGCGCAAACACAGCTTCCACTGGTCCTCACTCACAAGCCAGGGCAAAACGTATTAGTACAACTCACTTGGTCCTCTAGCACTCCTGCAATCAAATGCCTGCAGAACCAAGAACACTGATTGAGTGAACCCTTGGGAATGTTTATATCCTGCCTTGTGTTGACCTCAGAGGATGTTCATTACCTCTTGCCATCCCCATTCTGCCTCACAAACAGCATTTATTGAGAATACTCTATTTTGGGAATGTAAGCGATAAAGCTCGACAGTAAGTGCTGACCATGGAGCTGTTTTTAGGAATTGCAGCTGCCCTCCAAGGACGTGTTCATTTTGTTAGAGCTCTGCCAACTGAGCAGGAGCTATTACAAATGCAATGGAGGTGGGTGTTGCAGGCACGGCTGCACATTGGCACACCACAGGGAGGGTCAAGGAGAATGGCCCCAGTGTTTGGGATGTCCTCAGCTCTACTGACTTTAGTGAGATTGGAGAGTGTGCCACGTGCTGAAGGACTAAAAGGGGCGTTTTTGCTTGCAGATAGAGATGGATAGTTCTGGGGAAGATGATCTTCTGTGTTTTTATGGATCTACAAATGTTTCCTGAGCACTTAGTCTGGGGTTTGAGGTGCATGGTAGCTGTAATTGATGCAAATGTAAAACCACTAAAAAGGAGAAAAACACCATTAGATCTTAAATTCTTACTGCTGGAGTGTGTTCACTGTGTGCTAATGTACCAGCAAGCCTACAAACGATTTTCAGGATTAACAATCTCTGCCAAAAGCATTACCAGGCATAAGGGAACCTGACAGGGCTGCTATACAAGGGGTGGGGGGACAGCTGAAGGGCACAGGAAGATGTGGATCAAAGAAGACCGCACAAGTAACATCTCTTACATCCCATGAAAACTCCTGTAAATGTGTCACGGCACAGGCAGTGAGGTTCCTTGCAGACAGTGTGCCTTCCACTGTATAAGAATGCCCTGTGATGATGAACCTCCTCTTGGGAGCAGCTTGGGGCACTTGGCATGAGTTTTTATAGATGGCAAGTATCTGTGACACCAGAAACTTTACTGGGAGCACTTTGATCCCTAGAACAGTCTCCTTCTCCTGAGCTCCTAACACAGAAGTACTCAAAGCAAGGCACACCCTAACGCACTCAAACTTCACTTTTTATGTGACTATTTCCGCACAGAGGTGGAGAGAAAATGATCATGGTTTTGAAAGGCTTTAGATTAAATTATGTATCAGACATATCCATATTCGCTATTGAAAAGCTGACCTCATAGCATTACTGTGGTACCTATTTTATTCACATTTCTGTGCTACTGAGGTTGAAGGAAATTACGCAGTTTTATGATATTTAAAACAAAAGGCTCCGCTGCTACGCTGCAGCTCCATGTCCAAAACCCTACAAAGACTTTTATAAAAGCCTGTGACTTTGAAGATTGAAAAGCTCCAATATATCCCCAAGACAAAATCATTTCAGGAGTAACAGAACTCCGTGTTAACTGAATCCTACTGAACTGCCATATAAACAGATGGAATAGATATAAATATATGGGTACATGTGTGTGCAGTCACTGTGGCGGTCTACCACAGAAGAAATGGATCAAGGAGACGAGATACAGCTTATATTCCGTGTTAAACAAGAAGGCACTAAAAAGCAGCCACCATTTCTAGATTCCTCTGTAACAAAGCTGAAGAATTCAGTGCGGGTGAGGATTTCGCAGAAGAAATAGCCTTTGAAGCTGCCTGCAAACACCACTGCTGCTGATAATGAGATGAGCTGTTGTGGCATGTAATTATCTCTAATGCTAATGTTTCTTTCATCAGACAATGAAATGTGTAATCAAGTGTGGTATTTTCATGTCTGCAAACTAAACAGCTCTTCCTTTTTTTTTTTTTTCCATTAGATTAATGAAACAGTTCTAGACAGAAAAATAAAAGAAGAGGGTAAAATTCTGGATTAGCTGCTGTATCACTGGCCAACAGAAGGCTTTGTCCCATATCTTCTGTTGATTGCCCCGGTCCGGTTTTATCAAAGAATCACAGAATATCCTGAGCTGGATGGGACCTACAAGGAACACTGGGTCCAACTCCTGGTTCCACATGGGAACCCAAACCCAACCCTGAATCTGAGAGCAGTATCCCAGAGCTCTGTGAGCTCTGGCACTCAGGGCTGTGCCTGCTGCCCTGGGCAGCCCATGCCATACACACTGCCCTCTGGGGCAGAGTCTTTCCCTCACCCCCAGCTGCCCCTTCCCTGACAGCTCGGTCCTGTTCCCTTGGGCCCAAAGGATATTCTGAAAGACAGTACTGAAAGCTTTGCTGAAATCCCCCCAGATCACGTTGACTGGCTTCCCTTGGTAACCTTGTTGGAAAAGGAAATGTAACAGGCCAAGAGTTTTGCTTTGTTCTGGTTCACCCAGCTATATCCTTCTTGCTGGCAAAACAACACCAAAAAAAAAAAGAGGATTGCTTTGTGATCTCATTACTGGTGAGTCACAGGTCCTGATGTTTGTGTAATCAAATATTCATATGAATAAAAATAAGAACATACGAAGGTAGTGCACAATCAAATCTATATAAAGAAGCAACTTACATATCACAGGGTATCTCTGCTCTTCTTCCAAATCTATTTGTGAGACCGGAACAACTTTAAATAGCACTAGTCTTACTTTTGATCAAAACGAGGCCGTTTCCAGTTGTCCTCTCCCTATGACAGGGCTGCCTGCAGCAACGGCCCAACATTCAGTTCTATGCCTGCATTTGCACAGCTCCAGCTTGGCTCTCGCTCACATCACATGTTGGATAGAAGAGCCCCCAGAAAACACCACTGTAACAGCAGAGCCCACAGCTTTGGCCCAAGATAGCATTCAACACTAATCCGCATTTAGTTAGTCACACACGTACAAAAATAATGCTGCTACCACTTGTTTCCTTAGATATGTGCAACTGCTTCCTTTAAATTGAAGCCCTTATTTTGGATGGTGTTAAAATCTCCACCCACCTCCTTGAGCGTTCTGATGCAAGCCAGCCTTCCAGTGAGGTATAGCAGGAAAGGATGAATGCTGAATGGCCATTTGTGGACTCCCAAGAGAAGGGTGGCTGTCCTCCTGCATCCCTGGCTGAGGCCCACAGTTAGCACTGTCACCTTCACTTTATGCCTGACCTGGCAGGATGCAGCTGGTGGCTCCTGGCAGGAGGATGCTCACAGCCCAGGGGCTCCTGCCAAAGCCTCCCTTTCATTTATCAGCTGTGATATGCCCAGAGCTCCGGTCTGCCCCTCTCCAGAAAGAAACACAGCCACGTGGGCCCATGGATAGCACTACAGACGATGAACAATCCTTTGCATAAGGGTGGGCTCAGGTCTTGTGAAGAGCTGCACTCCCCTGTCAAGTGGGCAAAGGACACAGCCAGAGACCGGCTGTCAAACATCTCATTCGTGCTGATGTGCTTAGGATGAAGTTGTTAAAGCTTCCAAAAGTTACTAGCAATGATAATCAAAACACTTCAGCAGTTCAAATCCTCAGAATCATGCTTTGGTTTTCTTGTGCCCTGTACCTGAGCAAGCAGATAATGCCATGGATAGCAATAACACTGCTTTCCAGGTTTATATACACAGTGTATTCACTTATCACTTAGACTGAAACTTCTCAAAAAAAGAAAAAAGGAAAAAGAAAACCTGGGGAGTTTCCATTTGCAGTGGCTCCAAGTGACACTTTTTGTCTGGTTCCTTCCCAGGACAGCACTGACCTTTCATTTGCATTCCCCAGCTGGCAGTGGCACAGAGGAGCAGGCAGGCTGCGGCGGCTGAATTTTAAGCAGCCAGAAGCAGCAGTGGATCTGTGCTGAGCCTGCTGCTCATTGGGCTGATTCACTCCTCAGACACAATAGCACATTAATTCTGACACGTAAGCAAATCGATGCAAATTATGTGAAATGCAGTTTAATGCTACTTAATGGCAGTAAAGCTAGGAAGCTAGGAGCAGGTAGAGGGCTGCTGGCTGTGCTTATTCACCTGGTGCTGGTGATATGGACACCAAATATTGTACAACATGCTAGTTAATAGCAAAATAAAAGTGACTTTACTAGCAACTATATCCAGAAACATAACTGGCAGTGCCTGGGAAGTTTCAGCCCCCTGCTAGCTAATGGTGCTTCCCACCCGAGGACAACCACAGCTCCTGCTGCCAAACAGGCAGCCCTTCCCAGGTCCCGCACAGACACAAGGAGTGGGAGGCTCAGGTGTGCACCCCTCCAGTGCAGGCGTGTGAACAAAACCTGTACCCATCACCCACACATGGTGCAGGCAGGTTGCAGCTTCCCCCTTTCTCAATCCCCTGGCGAACTTCCCAACCCTGCTGCCCACGGCAGAGCAATGGGAGTTTAAGCCTTCCCAACTCTGCAGCACGGTGATACAAATCCAAACAGTCCTTCAAACGAAAATCCATTCTCTCCATTCAGGCGGGTCCATACAGACACATGACAGCCATGCAACCCTGGTTTCTTCTCATGATCCAAACCAGATGACTTAAGAGCAGCTGCCAACCCATGCAAATAAGCCACGTGCAATAGCTGACCCTTATCAACACCACGATAATGCGGGAGGAAAGCCTGCACTGCCCTCCCAGCTGGTGTCAGTGCATCGAGCAGGCACAGCCCTGCATCACATGGCAGGGATTCACATGGGCACTTGTACTGCGTGCTGGTCACGGCCGGCTGCTGGGGAAACAATGCCCACAGCAGGACTGCTTTATTTCCTTCATACACCACCTGGCATTTAAACTCTCACAGAGTACTCTGTGTTCAGCATCACGGGCTTTAATGAAATAACTTTGGGTTTTATTTTAGGACACCGGGTCCAGCTGCTACAGCAAAGATCCAGCAGCTCTTTCCACATTAACCTCAGGTATCCCATCCCAGGCTTTCCTTGCTGCTTTGTTTCCAGTTGAACTATTGCAGAAAGCTGTAACCTACATTTCCTTGGTGCTATTTCAGCAGCCAGCACTGTCTCCTCCATCACATGTAAGGAAAGGCTGCTACATCCATCCCAGCTCTGCCCCAGTGCTGCTATAGCCATCCCAGCTCTGCCCCAGCCCTCTCCACGCAGCTGCTTTGCATGACAGAGCTCGCAGACCACAGGGTTACCATCACTGTGCTTGTCTTATTGCTGATGGTACGCACTGTGTGCAGC
This sequence comes from Odontophorus gujanensis, assembly GCA_013399175.1. Lineage (NCBI taxonomy): Eukaryota > Metazoa > Chordata > Aves > Galliformes > Odontophoridae > Odontophorus > Odontophorus gujanensis. Next base: position 94,302 of record VXAB01013527.1, read on the forward strand.
ACAACAGGTAGCACAGGCCTTGGCCTGGAGGATTTACATTTGGGCAGTTGGAAGGAAATCAAGGGAGGAGAGAAGGGAAGGGGAATGTTGTATGCACAGCATTTAAACACGAGGTGGGAAGTAATTGCTTGTTCTGATACTTCATTACATGCTGAAGGTTGCATACACAGTCACTGCACTAAATGTCAACATTCAAAGAGCAGTTGCTTGGGGAAGTGCAGAATGGTGCACACTGCTGCCTCTGGGGAATGGAAAGATCAGATCCCTGCCCAGCATTAAGGCAGGTGCTTGGAATGTGCCATGTGGGGAGGTCTGGAACAGCACAGTGCACTCTTTAGGACTCAGGTCCTGGGACCTGTGCTCCACTGAACGGCTCTGTTTGGGTTATCCTCAGTTTTCTGCTCTCCAGAGCTGTACTGAAGGCATCAGTTACTGCTGGATTGCAGCCTCACAGCACACTTTTGCTGGTGTTTATTCTCTGCAGTGCTTGCAGGGGAGCTGGGGTGAGAGTCTTTGCAAAGTGCTCCAGATGCTCGGGACAGCCGTTGCTAGAGAATAAAACCACACAACGTGCAATTTCTTTGCTTCTGAAGTTCATGTTTTACAAAGCCTCTGTTCTTCTCTTATTAAAAGAACAGAAGTTTCCCTCACTCCAGCTCCATTCAGAACTCAACAGGAGCCCAAGGACGGCTGCAGCCTGTGACATCCGCCTCTCCCCACGATGCCTGACTCAGGCTTCTGCCTCATCACAGCTCCCATCCTGCTGACCTGGGAATTAATCTCTTTCTGCACATATGGCACAGTGCTCTTGAGAACACCTACCTGAGCCTTCTGGAGAAATGACAAATGACTTTGTGGCACTTGCCTGATTGAAAATAGATTGCTGCTGTCCCGCTCCTGTGCCTTCTGCCACTTGGCAGCACAGTTCCCATTGCCTTCATTGGTACTGCACTGTGCTTTCAGCTGAGCTTTGGTGCAGAACACAGTGTGGCCTGGAGAGTTTCAGCAGCACACGCTCACATTTTCCAGAGGGCTGGCCAGGTGATTTTCCTCTCCAGGAAATCCTTCCCCTCCTTTGTCACCCAACCCAGCTTCACCCCAGGTCACTACTACAGCGTGCCTCCAGCACATGACAGCAGTCACATTCCTGGCTTGTTTTACTGCTCAGAGCTGGCATCCTGCTGCAAGACATCCGAAAACACCAGTAGCCAAAAGCACTCGGCGTGAGCACTCATGTCCAGAGAGTGAGCACATAAGCAGCAAACTCTACAGAGCAGGGGACACCTTCATGTCAGAGATTTCCCCCACTTGGGGGGGGGGGGCAATGTGATCTATTTAAGATCTACCATTGCTCTTTCCCCCTGCCTTTCCTTGTCCACTTACAGGTGTCTCCTTCCCTTCTCCCTCTGCATTTCCTTCTCCCTTGAAGAGACTTCCTTGAAGTTTGTTGCCACTGAGACTAGGACAGCAGGACCTGAAGGATCAGGAATCAGGGATGCATATGAAGGCTACAATATGAAAGTTAATATTGCCGATAGATTTCAAGGGGAGAAAACAGGAACCAACCAGCTGCTGTGCCAGAGAAGTGTAGACAGATCTTCAGCACCTAATCTCATTATATTCTTCTGCTGTGGATAAGTATAAAGGCTACGTCCATTACTAAAAGAAGGGCCTGCATTAGAGAACAACTTGTGGGCAGTCATCTGATGGTCTGCTCTGTGGTTTTCTTTAATTTAGTGACCAAGGAAAGGAGGTGTATGGAAAACTCCTATGAGCTTCTATTGAAGGCCTTAAACCCACCTGCACACAGGCATACATGAAGAGGAGGGAACCACTGGCTTTCTTGGTATCCTGGGCTGCATTTGAAAGAGTGTGGCCAGTAGGGTGAGGGAGGTGATCCTCCCCTCTGCTCTGCACTGCTTCGAGGCCACATCTGGAGCACTGTGTCTAGCTCTGGGCTCCTCAGTTCAAGAAAGGCAGGGCGCTGGAGGGAGTCCAGCAGAGGGATACAAAGATGATGCGGGCCTGGAGCATCTCCCTTACAAGGAAAGGCTGAGAGACCTGGGGCTGTTCAGCCTGGAGAAGAGAAGGCTGAGGGGGGACCTTATTGATGCTTATAAATATGTAATGGGTGAGAGTCACCCACGGATGGATCCAGGCTCTTNATGATGCGGGCCTGGAGCATCTCCCTTACAAGGAAAGGCTGAGAGACCTGGGGCTGTTCAGCCTGGAGAAGAGAAGGCTGAGGGGGGACCTTATTGATGCTTATAAATATGTAATGGGTGAGAGTCACCCACGGATGGATCCAGGCTCTTTTCTGCAGTACCCAGGAACAGGACAAGGGGCAACAGGCACAAACTGGAAGATAGGAAGTTAGGTATGAACACGAGAAAATCCTCTTTTCTGTGAGGGTGACAGAGCCCTGGAACAGACTGCCCAGGGCAGTTGTGGAGTCTCCTCCTTCTCTGTAGACATTCAAAACCCTCCTGGACTCTTTCCTCCGTGACTCACTGCAGGGAACTGCTTTAGGGATTGGACTCGAAGATCTGCAGAGATCCCTTGCAGCCCCTAGGGTTCTGTGATTCTGTGAACCTGAGGGCAGGACCAGACCTCCTGGAGAAAACAGAAAGTTTCCTTCCAGGGTAGAAAGAAGGTATGTGCATCCCTGCTGCCTCCCCTCGCCGGTGCTGTAGGGGCTCAGGGGGTGCACAGACAGCCTTGAGTGCTGAGTATGCAAGCACTGACTCGGATGTCATGGAGCAAAGCCATCACTGCAAAGGCCACAGTGAGCAACTGTCAGATGATAAAAGATTCAGACACTGCTGACCAAGGCTGGATTTAAGCTAGGAGGGAAAGGTTTGTATCTGATTACCAACCCACCGCAGCAGTCACTTCCCTCCCTGGCTGCACTATTTTGACCTTGTTTCTGAAAATACATGATGAGCTGTTTTCTCCTCTTAATAACTCACTGTTGTGCTGGAAACCTGGTCGTTTTCAGTTGTTACAGTCAGACAGTGCTGCAGGCTGCTCCTTGAAGCACAGGCAGCTCAGGACAAGACCAGCTCAATCCTGATCCCTGCATATACCCCATGTACGCAGGACTCACTCTCAGAAAGTCAGTCATATTGAGTTTGCTTCTGGAAGTGGACTGTGACAAGTTTTCAAGTACGTCTGCAAGCATCAAGTTGCTCTGTATTATCCCAGTTTCCTGAGCACTGGTGACGTGGTGTTTGATGCTGACATCCAGCTGCTGCTGCCCACTGCAAAACTAGCCAGGTCATGGAATGGTTTGGGTTAGAAGGGGCCTCAAAGATTATCCAGTTCCAACCCCTTGCCATGGGCACGGCTGCCAACCACCACACCATACACCAGCTCAGGGCCCAGGGCCTTGTCCAACCTGGCCTTGAGCACCTCCAGGGATGGGGCACCCACATTCTCTGGGCAGCAGTGCCAGTGCCTCACCACCCTCTCAGTGCAAAATTCCCAGACATCCAATCTGAATCTCCCTCTTTTAGTTTAAAACTGTTAGCCCTTGTCCTGTCATTATCTACACAAGTAAAAAGTTGATTTCCTTCCCATGTATAAGCTCTTCTCAAGCACTGGGAAGCCATGAGGTCTCCCAGCTTCCAGCTTTGCCAAAACCAGTCCAGAAGGAGCAGTGCTGCTGAGTGCTTCCAGCCCAGAACCAGGGGATGTGAGACTAGGAGAGACTGCACCTGCCAAGAGAACCACGGCCTTTGCTTTCCTGCACCTCTGCTGTTTCTAACAGCTGATTATGTTCCTGACACCTCCAGAAAAATCACAGATGACACTGCAGAGACAGCGTGAACATATGATCCTTAACTCCTACCAGACCACGGCTTCACAGATTGGCTGACAACTTCAGGAAGTTCTGCACCGTTGTCCTTTCAACAAGTGAAAGGAGGACAGAGAGCACTGAACGGCGCTTGTGCCCCTCCAGGTGCTTCCCTGAGTTTTACAGGCTCTTGTCACAAAAGGGAGCCACAGCAGTTTATTTGCCCCGCTCATACCATCACCCCACAGTGGAAAATAGCTGGTGTTCAGACATTCTTCTCGATGCATAAGAATGCAAAGCCCCATCCTGGAGTTCTGCTGGACCTCAACACGACGCAGGTGGGAACAGCTGAGCTGAGATGGACGTGGGGCACAAGCTGAACCCCAGCCCAGGCAGCTGATGCCCAGAGCACCACGTGGCTGGCGTTGGCCCCACAGAGCTGGAGCCTGAGGTGTTCACACCGTGTGTGCAGCCAAGTGCAGGATGTCTGACAGCATTTGCCATCGTGATGATGCAAAAGGAGCTCAGCCTGACTGCACGGCATGGGCTTCGCCAGGTTCGCTCACCCCGTGGAACCCTGGGGCTTGGGTGTGAGCAATTTTCTAGCACAGCCTTCAAACCTTACAGAGATAAGAACAGCAGACGTGGCCGTGAGGGGAGCCCTGCTGTCCATGTAACTGTGGCAGCAGCAAGAAGAGAGACGGGAGCTAGATGTGCCAGCACTGGCCAGTGGGCAGAGCCGGAGAAGCGAGAGGTCAGGAGCTTCACCAAAAAGGCAATTATTTGTCTTGCTCTGAGTGCATTGCTTCATCTGGGTAAATGAAACCACAGTGAAATTAAAGGGCTCTGATGGTGAATCAAAGTTACCGAGTGTGATGGAAAATAACCAGAGCTGAGCAGGGGACTGGGGCACAGCTGAGTGCTGCAGAAACAAAAAGGGTCGGAACCAGCGCAGGGTCAGCCACTAAACAGACAAGATAAAGGTGCAGGCTGTGGCAGGCCCTCAGTGGTGTGCCGTTAGGAAATGGGTCCCTGACAGACAGCATTGAGTCACTTTGTCACTGCGCTGAGCTCTGACCTTGCTTCCCTGTGCCCTGTGTCCTCCCATGCTGATGGGCTCTGTCCTGCAGCAGTGAGCAACATGCAGACAGAAATAAGTCCGTGCAGGAGCAACAGAGTGCATTACAAACAGTATTTTAGACCTTTTGATCCGACGTGAAAAATCCCAACAGCGGCATCCCAACTCCTCTGCTCAAACCAACAAAAACCACGCTGTTTTCCTTCACGTTGGTGCGTTCTTTTCTATCCCTTTCTTGCTGGAGTTTTGCTGACATTTTGCTCTGGCTCTGTTTTCAATTCCGCTGAAGATAAATACATGCCAGCAGCAGGCCACAGCAACAGTTGCTGCAGATCCGGTGTCAGAGTGTGACAGGCATGCGGATGGATGGCTGCTGGAGCTGGGGACGCACGCTGGGGACCTGTGATTCCCGGTCACATGCCAGAACGTGATCCAGGAAAACCTTTCCCTTGATCTCCTTCCTCTCCTGTGAGCTGTCAGCTTTCCCCCCAGCGCCTGGAGCCATGTGGTTTGACTGGCACAGGGGTTTTCTCTAAATGAAATGGAGCCAAGAGAGGAGAATCTTAGGTTGAAATCAGGGGAGCTATCTGACAGCAGTGTGTGTGAAGCTGAGGGTGCAGGAAAGGCCTCTGAATGTTTATTTACAGCCAGCCGCAGCCGCTTGGTCCCTCCTTTACTCATTTCTTGGCTATCCTGTAGAACCTTCAGGTGGATCCAAAAGCTTTTTAAAATCCAAGATCCTTCTTTGTTATCTGTCAGACCCTCATCCTGGGTTTAATCTGGAAACAATCACCCAAATGCACTGGCAGAAGACGAATGTTTTTACACCAGCAGCAGAAACAAGGACCCTCCAGGGAGCCAGCTGCTGTTCTATGGGGATTAACCACTGTACAGATCCCTTCCAAGCTGCAGTTCTCTTGTTCTGTGGAGTTACTGCCAATACAACCACCTTAAAACACTCAGTAATGCATGTTTGTACTGCTTGGCCTCTTAAAAGTGCTAATCCATTCGCTCAGAACAACAGGCATTTTTCAAAACCAAAGCAGCTGGTAGTGGAGGATTTCTAAAGCAATGCAGAGTCATAACTGGGCACTGAGAAGCTCTTCCGAGATGCATTCTCTGGCCACAGAACTACTTAAAATGTCACTTTAATGCAATAGAGTTATTTATATCTCTGGTGTGCTGCACATCAATTGATCAAATTGCAACTTAAGAAGGGTCTGAAGTGCTTGGAAGCACAGTATGGTTAATTAATAATGTAAAACAAAGTCCAGCAGAGGAAGATCTCACCGGGGGAGTTTATGGGGCTCTGCAGAAATGGGCATCCATTAGGCTTACCCAGAGCAGCTCCTTCCCCTGAGAGCCCAGGTGCAATCTATGCTTTGAGCCACACATTGTCCTTTGGAGTCAAACCTATTGTAGCATTAACATCAATTATGTAAAGCATAACCCATAATAAGATGTAGGCAAAAATAGCAGCCTACCCATCCTGATTTATCAAACTGTGCCTTATACGCTCCCACTCAGAGGCTGGGTATGAAATACAGTTTGTAATATGCTTTGTTTTGCTCCTGCATGGACTTATTTCTGCTCTGCTCTGACGTGGTGTGTCTCTAGTCTGTAACGTGGCTAATGGTGGCTTTGTTCTGCTTTCCCTTAAAGGCAAACAGGTCCAGAGGAGGCCTTGAGGATGCTCAGAGGGCTGGAGCACGTCTCCTACAGGTACAGGCTGATAGAGCTGGGGCTGTTTGGCCTGGAGAAAAGAAGGCTCTGAGGAGACCTCATTGTGGCCTTCCAGCACTCAAAGAGAAAAAAACAAAAGCTGTGTAGGGGCTCTTTTATCAGGGAACGTAATGATAGCATAAAGGGTAATGGCTTTAAACTGAAAGGAGGTAGATCTACATGAAGTATAAGGAAGAAACTCTTTGTGATGAGGGCAGTGAGGCCTCTGTACCATCTGTATTTTCATTCCCCTTGGACATGAAGCAAGCTCACTCCAGGACCCCTGGAGCTCCCCAGTGGCAGCCCAGCCCTCCAGCTCTCATGCAGGAACACGGAGCTGCCCTGCTCAGCTCTGCAGCAGATAGATTGAACTGTTTTGAAATGCCACAAAACCTTTCTTCCTTCCTTTAGCATCTATAAGACATACCCATTTCAGAAATAAAGTGTTTTTTGTTTTTTTTTTTCTAAGGCCCAAGCTATTTCTATTTCCCCATACTGCAGGCCATCCCCAGGGGATTTTCATGGCTGGTACTCACGCAGCCCCAGCCCTGGGCCCGTCCCCACCTCCGCCTGTGGGTTCAGAACATGCAGCTGGGGACTTCTGCAGTTTCCAAACTGAGCTGCTGCCCTTATCCAACAGTTGTCTAAAAAATTCCCCTTGGGGATGCACATGAGATCATCTATATGTCAATAACTCCAGGCTACCACCCAGGAGGAGGGCTGGGGCTGTGTGTGCCCACCCCAGGCAGGAGGGAAGAACATTGGGCCTGAACATGGCCATGGCTGCCAGAGAGACCTATGTGAGCTGCTCCTGAACTCCCCATTTCTTGGGGTGTTTTACACACTAATCCAATTTTAACTTAAACACCATTTCGTGCATTGGCATCCCACAGTGCTCTGCTCCCTTTCTTGGATGTTGCAGTACGAAGAACAAGAGCTGCATGCCCAAACCTTTGCATGTACAGTCAAAATAAAGTGAGTATGGAGATGAATTCTACTCTAAGTACTTGATCTTTCATTGATATGACTCAGGTAGAAATTTGGGATTAACCTTAGAAAATCATGCTGTAATTACACAGCTATTAGAAGAGAAGACAGAGAAGGGAAACATAAGAGGAAAAATGTCATTTGACATTTCGAAAGAAGGAAATAAGTTCAGCTCCTGTAGGATTTTACGTGAGAAATGTGCAATGGCAATCCCAGGCGATTGTGATTCTGGACACTTCTCTTTCTCCATCTTAGGACAGCAAAACCCCCTGGAGCAGCATGAGCCCTTTGTGCTCGAACAGGACATTGCAGACCCCTTCCTCTGCCAGCCCTGTCAGGCACACGTGGCAGCAGGCTGGCACACACAGTGCATACTCTCCTACGGGCACTTTCACCATCTCCAAATCCAGCACTGAGGCTCCTGCTACAGTAAGAAATAGCCACACACTTCTGCCCAGGGTCTCCCTGCTGATTGCCACCTTCTATAACTGGCTCATTTGCTCCTCATGCTTGGATTTCAGTGTTAATCTCTATAAAAGGCTGTAGTGTTAGTAGGACAGAATGTCTTGGTTTGGAAGGAGCCTCAAAGATCATCTAGTTCTAACTCCTTGCCATGGGCAGTGTTCCCAGCTGCTAGAACAAGCACTGGATCAGGTTGTCTAGGGCCCTGTCCAACCTGGCCTCAATATCATGAGATATCTAAGATATCATAACAAACCTGGCATATTGTTTGGACTTAAATCATACAACAACAGGAAAGCCTAACCATATATATTTTGTATGTGAAATAAAACCATTGAAAGCCTACAAGTTTGTGACCCATAGCTCACAGAGTTCAGGTCCCAGTGATACTCAAGCACCATACGAGTTTGGCTCACATCGCTGCTGGACCCATTTGTTTGTACTTCTTCTGGCAGGGCCATGCTTTTCAGGTGCTTAAGGAGGCAAGAAAAGAAACCAGCCTTGAGGCCCCACCTGGAAGCCTCTCATACCTGGAGATGGAAGGCTGAAGTGAAGGAAGCCATGTGTCACCTGATGAGCACTGACGGGAACAGAAATGATTTTGTGTGCAGACAAACGGAGAGAACTCACCCATATAACTTCCACAGCCCATGAAATTGTGAGCTTGAAATACGTGGAAATGGACAAGAAAAACCCAACAAAACAGAACAACAAACCACAATCAACAAAGTGAAAAGACTTTCAAAATCCCTACTCCTTTCTTTCTAGTCCAAAAGTTGCATATTTCCCCATTCTTTTCAGAAAAGGCTCACTCAATTCACTGTTTTCTGGGGTAGAAAACCTATTTCTGTGTTTTTGTTTAGAGAAACAGTGCATTAGTACTCATGCTACCTACACCTTTCAGGAAATGTCAGCACGTCTTTGACTTTTGGACTCAACTGTGTCCTGCCTCTTGCTTCTCGGTGTCTGCATTGGTAAAATAATGCCCATGAGCTCCCACACAGCTCCTCCTGCTATGAAATACCTGCAGCAGATGATGTTTCCAGAATCGACCCCAGAAAGAATCAGATCTCCACTGGGATGACGTGAGTGAGTGATCTTCTGAAAACCCTACAGTGCATCGACCAAAATGTTACATTCAATCTCAAATGAGTGAGTCTTTCCATCCTCTATTAATGTATGTCAGATGGTGACAGGTTAGATAAATCAAATTTGGGAAGATTGGAGGTAATGGTGAATACAGTGATGGTCTTGCAAAAGGAGACTCTTCATCTAGATTTATTGCTCACCAAACACAGCCCCGACGGACACCTGTGCAATACAGAGCTCTGATTCCATGGGTTTTGCCTGTTGGGTAAACAGAGAGCTTAAGGGAAGAACTGTGCTTGCACCTGGCACCCAAATCTATAGCATTAATTGAAATATATGACTCAGTGCTTTAATGGAGCTCAAGGCTGACCTCTGTCAACCTTGCTGAGGATTCCCTGAACCACTGAAAATTGTTCTGGCATCTCTGCAGGGTTTTAGGAAATTGGCTGCAAGCACCTGAAGGTGAATGCTTTTATCTGATTTAACCAAGATCACTCAGCCAGCTCTGATTAAAGAACAAAATCTGAAATCTTCATTTCCCCTCTCTCTCGTAAGCGATATACAGTGAGGCCCAGACAAGGGAATCCTAGCCATCTGAAAACACGAGCATGTCTACGCCACAACCAAGAGATTTGAGACCACAGCCACTGAGCCTGCCAGCACCCTGGGGAGGTTAGGCAGGTGTCTGAAGGCTCCTTGCCACAGTGATTCCTGATTTAACTGAATTAAAGCCTACTCTGTACACCTGCTAGGCAGCTGTGTGCGATCACATTGTCAGAGGCAGGCACACTGACACAATCCATCCGGCTTCCTCTGGGTGGTCACAAAGTGAATTAAAATGCACAGTTCTCATCTCTGCATTCAGCAGTATCTGCCCTCACTGTGAAATTGAAGATGGTTCCCTGTGTCTGTCTGCTTTTCCCAAATGTGTGATGCAATGTCATATTCAAAGGGACGCAGTTCCCACAAAAAATCCCACTGCCTGAATTTCTCAGCTTGCTCTGGCTCACCCCTCTCCCTGTTGACATGGCCAAAAACCAGTTCAGAGAAACAGGCTTTCACAGTCTGCTTCTTCTGGGCATCGAGCAAGACTGTTTACCTGTTTCCCAAACTTGAGCCTGCTGGTTTTCCCCTTTGCTTCTGTGACCTCAGAAAGAGCTATAACAGTGGGAAAACCCCAAAAAAATTAACGTGGGAGATTTGAAACCACTGCAGAACCAGAGCCAGCTTTTCTGCCCTGGTGTCTAGACTCCACATTGCCCCTTTAAATGTGGAATACTCAAAAAACTGTGGGCTCTTCTCTCCAGGATGGGCTGGACATGAAATCACAAGGGATGGGTGAGCTGAAATTTCCTTCCTAGATGAATGTCCTTGCTGGTTGGTCAAGTAGGGATAGTCTCTATGACTTTGCATCCAAAAGAGGATAAAAAGGGTGTGAGCACATCACAGAGTTAGCAATTTGTTCTCATTTCAAGGGAATCTTCATTATTTTTCTGCCTTATCTTTCTGACAACCCTGATGGCAAAGCTCTTCCACTCTGGTGCTCCAAATCTCTTCCTGAAACAAAAGGGATGCACTATTAATAGCTGTTTCTGATGAGCTTTTAAGAGCAAGGAGGAAAGCTGGCTGAAGTTCCGCCTGGCCTCCATGGGGCAGTCCAGGTACTTCCCCCAACCCCCTGGGATGGCAGCAGCCTCTGAGTGTCCCAGCAGCTTCTCAGAGGCTTCACATCCCTCACAGAATCTGTTTGTAGGACATGGTTATTCACTGCTTGGCCTGGGAAGACATTGAGCTCTCCAGTCCTCCCATGGAGCCTCAGACATTACCAAAATTAGCCCTATGGCCCACAGCACAACAGCAACGTGTCTGGGTGAGCACCCAGAACATCAGCTGGAGCTGTAGGACAGCTGAATTTTGCTCTTCCACATGTGCTCTCATGCTTATTCAAAGCGCAGAGCACCTGGGAGAGGACCAACCAGGTGAACAGAAGCCCACTGTGGTTATTAGGACCAAAAGTGTCACAGTGTGCATTGTGTTGCAAAGCTGAACCCAGGAAGCGTTGCTGGGAGATGAAAATAACCTGAATGAAATACACGAACCTACTGATATTCTGTTTGATGCTGTGGAAGTCATCATTTGAAACATGGTCCTTTTCACAACAGGTAAAGCCAAAATGATTGTTTATAAAAGAAAATGCTTATGAAGCAAGCGGTAAATTAAAAAATAAAAGGAACTCGTTACCAAAATATTACGACGGGTAACTAAGCCCCTGTTCAGCAGAAAGTCACCCTCCGTCCCTCTAACTGTCACAAAATGATTTAAATTGAAATATATATATATATATATATATATGCAAAACCCTCTGCAGATGCAGGTGGCCACGTGATGAGCAGTGTGTTCTGAGGACGTGGGTGGGCATAACTGAGCACAGAATGCTGCCTGTGGGTTTGCAAACCAAAAACTGATACTTAGGCAGCTTAAAGTGTCCTAGAGCAAACACCCCTGTGTTACGAGTCTGTAACCCAAGCAGACACCATAGCTTGTCCTGCCCTCATGGGTCTTTGCAAGGCAGGTGAGCCGTGAGCCATACGATGCAAATGTGCACAACAAAAGTAGATCAGCAATGTTGGTGTGAGTTAGAAGCATTCATCTCTCTGTGGCTCAGGCTCACCCTCTTCTGTAAAAAGGTGAAACAAATCCCAAACACACTATTGCTTCCCCCCTTTAAGCAGACCATCGTACATTACTGTAGATAAAGGAAATGGATCAGACTCTTCAGAATGCTACAATAAAATCTCCATATTGAAATACTTAGGCAAAAGTTGTTCTGGGTAAGTAGTGCTAAGAATGTTAAGGTCTTAGCAATTGTTCTTCTTCAATCAGGGCTTTTTTGTACTCCTGCTACAGTCTCCCAGGACATCCCCTTGTTACCCTCTTACTCTATGGAGAATAATGACTGTTTTGTGCTCCTTGCCCTTCCTGGTAGAATCATGGAATAAAATCACAGAATCATAGAACCATTAAGGTTGGAAAAAAACACAAAGATCACCAAGTCCAACCACCAACCAACTCATCCTCACCATGCCCACTGACCACAACCTGCAGTGCCACATCTGGAACACCTCCAGGGACAGTGACTCCAAAACCTCCCTGGACAGCCTGTTTCAGTGCATTGCCACTCCCTTGGAGAAAAAATTCTCCCTAATATCTAACCTGAACCTCCCATGGTGCAACTTAAGGCCATTCTCTTTTGTCCTGTTGCTGTTACTTGGGAGCAGAGGCTGACCCCCATCTTGCCACAGCCTCCTTTCAGGCAGTTGTAGAGAGCAATGGGGTGTCCCCTGGGGCCCCTTTTCTCCAGACGAAACCATCCCAGTTCCCTCAGTCACTCCCCATAGGACTTGCCTTTGCTAGCATCAGCTTCCTTCACTACCACTGCCAGCCTGAATTCGTGAGAGCTGATTTCTTCCCTGTGAATGGGTGCAAAAAGAAAATAAGAAACAGCAAACCTGACTTCAGAAGAATCACTGCAGGGGCTGAGCACCATCCCCCCCAGTACAGCCCCAGTGGTGACAGACCTGCTCCCAGCCACAGAGCAGACTTATGCACCTCAGAACCTTGTTAGAAACCTCTGCGTGTGAGCAGGAGTCAGCTGGGGTGAAATACAATCCAGCAGTGCAGTGAAGACAGCTCCAATTTGCATCTGCTACAGTAATTCCTCTTCTTGTAACAACTCATTTTCCTGCGCAGCCTCTCATAGCAGCTTTTAAAACCACATCAGTCAGATTTCTTTTGTCAAGCCTTTGCAGGAGGTTCAAAAGAGGTCTTGGGAGACTGAGGGCATGGAGAGAAACAGTGCATCATCCTATCATTTCCCTGCAAAATAATACATTTTAATATTATTCAGCTATTTCATTCTCAAATCCTTCAGAATGCCAGAGCACACACAGCTGGGGTGCGTTCCTGCGTTTCTCATCTCATCTTTCTGGTTAACAAGAAGGCATTTCCTTGGTGTCTTTGGAAAGGATATTATTGCACAGAACATAATCAGCTCCCCCTGCATCTTCTTGTCCTGACGCGTTCCTTTTACTGGTAGATAATGGAATAAATCTAAGATTTCCATGCTGAATTCCCTTTTCCAATCTACCAGTCAGCATTCCGGTTTTGCCTCTCCACCGCGTGCTCCTCAGACTCTTACATCACAGGGAGTTAAGCTCTTGTGTCTTAGTTCCTTCCCTTCCAGCTGCCGTCTCAGCCTGGAGGAGCTGTGGCACTCCGAGCACGCAGGGCTCAGCTGGGGTAGGTTTGGGCTGGCTGAACAGCCTGAATTTTAGAAGCTTTTCTCCTCCTACAAGCATGAAGACATGGGTGTCACCCAGGGCTGTGAGTAAATTTGAGGTCAGATTTTGCTGAAATTGTCCTGCCCATCACTTCTAACCTCACCTGTGTCTGCTCTACGCTTCACACCTCCCTTCTGCATCATCAGCCTCCCCTCTGCATCATCAGCCTCCCCTCTGCATCATCAGCCTTTTTCTTTCTCTCATTGGACCTTGACAATTCTAGTCAGAATATGGGGAGACTGGAGTGAAGGAGGGTTTAGGCCAAGAATACAGAGGCTGGCCAGAGGAATAACTGGGCAGCAAACAGATTGCCCAATGAGGGAATTAATAACAACGTAGGATATCTGAGGCAGTGTGGGGAGCTCAGAGTGAGGCTTCCCTTGCAGTTATTTTCACAACTTGATGGGATTGACCGATAACACCAAAACCAAACAAAACCCAACTCATTTGCACATACAAGTTTTCTTTTTTTCCTCAGCTAGAGGAATGCAAATGCCATGCAGCCTTTCCATTGTCTCACATGGTTTGGTTGATTATCACACCTCTAATTCCAGTTCACACACTCCACACAGCACGTTCTTATTATGGATGTGCTGCTGACACGTGCAAAGGCTGATTAGATAGTGAGACAGAAGCCAAGGAAATAATACAACTCCGCTTATTAGAGATTTACTGTAGGAACTTGTGTTCACAGCTTGATCTCTGCCCTTTCTGAGCAAAAATGTTTCAGCTATGAGTGAAATCTTCCAGATAGATAAAACACATCACAGTACTTTTCAGGTTTATCATTCTGCCATCTGTCAGATAGTGAACTATTCCTCACTATCTTTATTGTAGCCCTTACAAAGCTACCTCCCTAATCCTATCAGTGGGATGAGAAATGCTTTTGCCTTCATATGCTTGTCTCACCTTGCAAATGTACCAGTTCTCTGTAGTCAGACCAGGAAAAAACTGCCTCATGAAGACCAAGCTCACAGTTTTTCATGAGAGTGGCCTGAAAAGAGAAGTCTTCTGGTTATGTGCCACAGGGGACAGTCTACACAGGTGAATGGATGGACCTTGTCCTGATCAGTTATGGGCTCTGCTCAAAGGCACCTTTGTAATACAGAGGTCCAGTCAGACTCCAGGCCATGCACTGCAATAGGTAACCATGGGTTTCTGCAGGATCAGCCTCAAAGAGGACTCCAACGAACTATAAAAGATGTGGAAAAGGATGACAAGGTTGATCTAAGGTGTGGGACAACTTTTCAGATTAGGAAAAATGAGTGAAGGAATCAGAACTGGGGTAAAGATGGCAAACACGGAAGGGAGCATCAGAGGAAAATGGCTCAAAACAAACGTAAGGGAATATTCCTGACACGTCACGCTCTTCAATTGCGGAACACTATAGGTACTACAAGTCTGGTTTTGAAAAGTCATGGAAGAAAAGGTTTTGAAAGGTCGTGGAAGGAAAACTCATCAGGGTTACAAAACACCAGCTCTAGCTCAGGACGTGAGCCACAAAGTGCAGGAGGTTGGGAGAGTGTAACAGGGAACCTCCTCATATTCCTGTCCTGCTCTCACACTCCTCCATGTATCTGTGTTACAGAAAGAGACTGATCTGGATGGATGGTTGGCCTGGCTTGGTACCTCCATGATTCTGTTTGACGTGAAAATGAGTTTCAAAGCAAAGACAACAATAATGTATTCTACCTCTAAACAAGAGGTGCCCTTATTGCAGTCCCAACTACAGTTATCATAAAAAACTTCATTTTCTACTGTTTGTAAGATGATATTAATATACAGTACCCCTCTTTTAAAGAAATTGCGTGATCTACAGCTGAGTGAATAACACAAAGAGTTACCCATATTGGCAACCAAACATCCCACTCTGCAAGGCAGCTGTGGGTCCATAGGTGCTGGTGCTCAGCTCCCAATAGCCAAAGGTCTGTGACAAGGCATTGAAACAAGACATTAGAAGATGTCAGACATTATATTTCATTTGCAGAAGCACCAACTGTCTCTGAGTATTTAACAGCTTTTAAGGTCAAACCCTTCTTTTTGTGTTTATTCTGAATTCTTTGGTGGTGTTGGGGCTCAGGGTGCTGTTTTCAGAAGCATAAAGGATCAAGTCCAAACTTACATGGCCTGTTTATTGCAAGGTACTGCAACACCAGTGATGGGATCTAACCTGCTGGATGCTGACTCCTACCAGGAAAGAAGGTGAAGAGCAAGAAGCAAGGCAGCTGTATCCTCACTGCAAAACGTGCCTGGGAAGCAAGGAAAATCAGGAGCTCCATTACAGGGCAGCTGGGAGGCTGGAGCCCTTGGCATTAGCTGCTGGCTGATTTAGAATTTGCTCTTCTAGAGTTATCCTGCGCAGCAGTGGCTGCCACAGAGAGGCTCTCATGTTCCTGTTGTCTCCCAGGGCTGTCACAGCACTGCAAAGCCACGCCAGCAGCTCTTCAGCAGCAAGGGGACTCCAGCTATTCCCCATCCCTGCATGGAGAACAAGCCTCCAATGCTGTGATTTTTTGGGTCCAGTTTTTCTCTTGCTTAGGAGGACTTTCCCTTCCACTTATGCATCCTCACAGGTCTCAGCTTTCAGCTGAGGGCAAGCACCAGTGGTCCTGACCCTACCCAGCTTCCTCCAATGGAGAGGCAGCATCCCATGAGCTCCCAGGCAGTGCAGTAATTAAATTTAATGAGCTGCTCACTCGTGTTCTTTGCAGCAGGCTTTCGTTTCAGCCAGCAGCTCGATCCCCTAACCCAGGCATTTCTCTGTCATCCCCTTGGTCAGGAATGGTTTTGTCATTCTTGAGCATGACCAGGTTTCTGTGTTAGCCTCCACATCTCAAGCTTAGTCTTGCTGCTGGGATTTCTTGTATGGAGATTGCTGCTTTGTGCTCTTTACAGGAGCTTGCAGTGTTTATCTGGGGGAAAATCTGTAATGATTTACACTATGGCCCCTTGTTTCATAGCCCTTCAGTTTTGGGTTCATATGACTCCATGCTTTTAGAAAAAGAAAGAATGTAGCCCAGATCTGACAGCTACCCTCAGCTCGTGCTCTCTGGGGATGCACAAGTCCTTGAGGAGATGTGCACAGTGACCACGGTCCAGTTGCTCTCACCTCCTTCTCCCTTTCAGCCAGACAAGAGCTCTGGGGGTGCTCACTGTCCCCAGACAGTGGTGACAACAGGCACAGGGTAGCCTGTGAGCTTCACATCACCAGTGAAATCATTTCTCTTTTCACACCCCTATGCCTCCTTTTGGGAATGCACTGAGAGTTTCTGCTCACTTCACAGAGCCACTTCTTCACAGCCCCAAAACCGATTAAGAAGAGCACCCAGTGAAGAGGTGTAGGATATGGTGCAGATCCCCAGATGGTGTAAAAGCAGAAAATGTCCAAAATATGTCATAATAAATTAATTGGCATTTTCCTTGCAGTAATACGCATTAAGATTGAACAGAATTGTGCTCTCTCTCACTACCACCCCTCTGTCAGGTGCTCCTTTGGGATGCTGTATGCTACCACAGCAGACTGCTTATCTCAGCCCTACGAAGATGAAGTAAAGGTAACAAATGCAATTAAAAATATAAAATAAAAACAGTGCTCGCAGTGCAGAGAGTAGGGGCAGCTAAATGCCTTCAGAACTCAGTATCAGCTGTGCTGTCAAACTGTCAGCCCAAACAGGTCATTAAAACAATCTGTCCTTTTATCAGGAGCAAATTCACTGACTGATAGTGCTGAACACACAATGCTGACTGCAGCCACCTCTGGTAGCTCAGCTGAGTGCCATACACACCGGGTGAGATTTGTGAGCTGTCTGAGTAGATGTGCTTCTTCTCCCACCCACCAAAGGCATCTCCAGTTGGTTCTGTAGCCCTTTGAGTGTGGAAAAATCTTTCCATCTTGTTGCTGTTTTGCTTCTGTAGCTACTGCCCTGATAAAAAAGCAACTTATAGCCTCTGCTAAAGCCTCAAACCTATTGATGCTGTGGAATGCCTGAATTAAATAGATTCCCCTCAAATACATGTTTTACGTGATAGATTATGTATAAGTGGTTTCAAATGCTCCACCCTTCAGTCAGATGTTGTCTGAGCAGCTTCTACTATCACTGCCCCTTTTGATTTCCTTTGGTTTCTCTATTGGAGACCAAAGAGATGTATTTTTAGTGCCGGGGCAGGTTATGTGAGGAGCTGCCGTAGTGGCAGGTCACTGATACAGACCCTCCAACTGGGCAGTGGGGATGTCACCCCATGGGGCAGTGCTCAGCTCAGGGCTACCTTGAGGACCGTCCCAGACTCTCCATTATATCAACCAGCCAGAAAGCAGCCTTTAATGCTAGGTTCCATCTGCTTGAAACACAGATCACACAATCATATAATCATCATAGAACGGCTTGGGTTGGCAGGGACCCCAAGGATCATCAAGTTCCAACCCCCCTGCCACAGGCAGGGCCACTGACCTCCAGATCTGGTCTCAGGTCCTCAGCAGTCTATGCAGACATGTCCACTGATGATCTCCAAAGGGAACCCCACGCCAGGTGCTCTCTGCTCTGAAATGTATCCTGTTACCCCAATTGGATGCCAGAGGACAGAGATCTCTTGAGGTTTGAATCCTGATGGAGTTCAAGAAGCATCTGGACAACACTCTCAGACATAGGGTTGAGTTTTGGGTGGTCCTGCTTGGAGCCAGGAGCTCATCTTGGTCATCCTTGTTTTTCCCTTCCAACTCGGGGTATCCTATGGTTCTGTGATTCATCACATCTTCCTCCCACTGCCTGAGATGCTCTAAACCACGACCACATGATGCCAGCAGAAAGCAGCAGAGTTCACGTGCCCTCCACTCCCCAGAGCAGCATTGCTAGATTGGCAGAACTTGTCCCAGGAGTCCCTTATGCCCCATCATAGGTCTTGTATGGACTGAAATAAAGCCACGGGGCCAGACAGGCAGGATCTGCTGAACAATCCAGTTACTGTCGCTCTGAGCATTTCAAAAGGCCCCTTGTTCCCCTGCTGAGAACACAGCCTGGGGACACAGCTGTTTTCCAATGCCTGGAACAAACTCTGAAGAATCAACAGGATGTTCGTAATTAGTATCAGCTAATCGTATCATCTCTCTTCAAGCTAAGTCACACTAACTTTACCCAGGAAGGAGCAGAGAAAGGACAAGCTAAGATGGGAACTCCTCTGTGCCAGTGTGCTGGGCTATGTCCCTGAGCCAAGCGTGGCTGCGTGACCTTTCCAGCCCAGCCAATTCCTGCCAGCTGCTCCTGGAGCAGTGTATCACTCTTGAGACCTAAACCTTCACCTCTCAGCATGAATCTGCAGTGACAATAAAACAGCTCAAGCAATTGTGAGGTGAGTTCAAGAACCTCTGAGTCCTTGAACTGCTTTCAGGTTGGACAAGAATGAAGGGGAAAGTGGTAAACAGCTGAATCCCAGCAATTCCAGGGACATGCTGGTCCCATAAGCCTGGCAAACAAACTGCCTGAACAACACCTTTTAAATTGCACTCTTAGACAATTCACTGAAACTTTGAGCAAGGAGTCAGTAGTCCCAAACATTGATTTCTCCCACCTGCCAAAATACCACCGTCAAGAGGAATTTCACTATGTCAAAACAGATTTGTGTTTGAATTTTGCTTCTGAAGCCTGGCATTTGTAATGAAGTTGCACAGAAATATAGATAAACTGTGGTCTGGCTGGTCATGGTGCAAATCAAGCAGAAGTCAGTCTACAATAACATCTTCTCATACAGTTACTCTTCTGAGAGTCAGAGACATGAATAGCAAAGTACAAGCAGGAGGAGGCAAAAGAAGAGTGCTGTAGTACTCCCAATGGAGGCAGTAAGGATGAGAGTGCAATTCTGATCACACGTGGAAATCATTAACTGTTGTGGATTCTCCTTCTCTGGAGATATTCAAGACCCATCTGGACACCTACCTGTGTCAACTGCTGCAGGGAACTTGCTTTAGCAGAGGGGTTGGGCTCAGTGATCCCTTGAGGTCCCCTCCAAGTGCTGCAATTCTGTGATTCTGTGATCTGGGGATGTAAATAGAGATCCTGCAGCACTTGGCATGAAGACACTTCAGGCTGCATTCATTAAGCTGTGATGTCATACATGCAAGTTCTATTTGCCTTATTTTCTTTTGTCATAAAAGTAAGATCAACTATCACATCCCGAGGTAACTGAGATGGTTTTCCAGACTCATATACCTATAGATATCATCTGCTTTTAGCAACAGGCTATGGCTGCATCTGCTTCAGCTCACAGTCAGTACCAGTCTCCCTTCTGTCTCAGTTTCTCCTCTTCCACCTCCTTTCCTCTCACACTTGCATTTTGCAGCTCTATGCAATATTTATCCCAACCTTTGCTGTTAGTTTCTCTTTCAGAGAAAATGATGCCGTTTGAATTGCAGCAGAATTAAAATATGTCTAAGACAGGAGAGAAACGAAGTATGTGTGCATCTGTGTGTGGGAGACAAGGCCCTGCACCAACAAGGACTGCAACCAGAGACTCCCAAAACAGGAGCTCTCTCTGCCAAAACCAGGCATGGACTGTAAGCCAGGCAGCCCCAAGAGATCCCAGCCCTGCTGGTTTCGTGGACACAAATGCTTCAGAATGAGTATTTACAGAAAGCAGCAGTACAGGGGATGGGGACAGAAATTGGTTTTGAAAATAAGGTCTCAGGCATTTCACGCTTTGTCACTGCTTTTCTTCTTCCTGACAGTCAACCACAGAAATTTCACAGCTTCCACATCCTGGAGCTCTCTGCAGTACAAGATTAATCAGCACTGATCAACCAGGGCTGTGCATTATCTAAAATCCCTGTCAGCTCAACAGAGCATGAAAACCAGGAGAGAAAATCATTAACAAACCAAAGCAGTCTCAGTTTCTCATGCCTGATGGTTTTAGCTGGTTCTAAAGAGTGGCACGATTTTAGGTTTCTGGGCAGTTCTTTTACAGCAGCCACTGGGTGGCCAAGGAAATGGCCCCGAGCAGCACCAAGGAAGGTTTAGATCGGGTACTGGGAAGAATTTCTTCATGGAGAGGGTGGGCAGGCATTGCAATGGGGTGCCCAGGGAGGTGGTAGGGTCCACATTGCTGGAGGTATTTAGGAAATGTGTGGATGTGGCACTAGGGACCATGGTTTAGTGATGGGATGAGGTAGGTCAGGTTCACGGCTGGACTTAGTGACTATCTTGATGATCTTTTCCAATCTAAATGATTCTGCCGTTTCCGACCTAGAGGAGAAGACATTTCCAAATGGGCTGAGCCTCAGAGCTGCTTTAAAGTTGTTCTAAAACACAGCAACTTGGGGATGCGCTCCTGCCCTTCTCACAGGGACAGACAGAGCAATGTAGCAGCAGTGCACATTTGCACATGTATGTATGGGGTCTGAGACTGATTTCAGCAAGCTAACTCCTAATTTAGCCCTAATTTGGACCCAAATGATACCCGTCCAGCACACTCACAGGGAAGGAGCCCTCAGGACTACCAAGGGCTGCAGCTAGGCCTGCCTTGAGCCCTTGGCACAGGTTCACTGGGCCTCAGCTTTGTCCCCTACAGTTCAAATCCACACATCTCGAGAGAGGCAAGGCACAGGCTGAGCAGCTCCTGGGCAGCTCAGGGAGGCCAAAAGCATCCAAAGCGAGTGGTTTGAGGCACAACATCAGTGCACTGCTGCTGCCTGAGAGGCAGAGAGGTTTCTGCAATGGACACAAGGAAGAAGCTGCACCTTTTGCATGTGTTATTCAATCTGTTGTGGAATGGATGGTGCCATTTAAAGGGCAGAGCAGTGAGCCTCACCAGGGCCAGAGAGCTGTTCCCTTCAGAAATGCCAGGGAGCCTATCCATTACAGCACGCTGCCCTACAGCAGCCAATGGCCCTCCTACCCCACAGGCAGCAGAGAGGAGGAGGAAACTTTGCTGGGTCTCCTTCAGCCCCCTGGAGAGCTGCTCAGAAAGCATTCAGCAAGGTGTAATAGCGATAAGCTGCAGATTAAAACTAGTAAATAATGCAAAGCACTTTTTTTGTGACTTTCCCCTGCAAATAAGTAAGGCCATTTGGGGTTGAAAAAAAAAAGGTGTTAACCTGTTTCCCAAAAAGGAATTCAGATCTCGTGGGGATGGATGGCAGATGTAATCCTGGCAGCAGTGGATCTGGGGGAAGTAGCAGCACAGACACAAATTATTTGTCTTTTCCCACTGCTGTGGCTTGGTGGATCTCCATTTGTGAACAGGGGCTGCAGGTAGCTGACCTGGCCACACTTTACAAGAGCAGTGGATACAAACAGAGTGAATGGTGTGCAGTGAACGTTATACCTTCAACCTATTTTTCTAGAGCTGTCACAGACATTACAGGTTCAAGTAGCCAGTACTCTTGGGTCAGGATGGACTATTGTCTATGGAGCAGGAGAAGCAGTAGGTTTTGACTGCAGGGAAGCAGACCTGCAGCTGTGACCCATGCTCCCTGCAGGCAATCCTTTTGCAGATGTTGGCTATTCCCATCCCAGTGGTGCAACACAAGAAGAGGGGAAAGCTACCGGCTCAAGGTGCCAGCAGAGACCCTCAAGCTGCTCTAGGGCATGGCAGAACAAGGCACAGTATACCTCAGATTCCAAAATATACTTGTGCAAAACAGGAAAAAAAAGAGAAGCGTTCACTAGGACATATTACAAACATCATAATTGGCCACTAAATAAATCACAAAACATCAAATGATAGAAAAACCATCTCTCTGGGTGGGCAGCCACTCAACCATCACCAGCAGCTCCGAGTCACTACATCTGTATGCACTTCTCTGCACCACACATGCAGACCAGCACAAATCAAACCTTCCTAATCCTGCTGGATTTAGTGTTGTGACTTCAGAGTGACACAGCCTAAGCAAGAGCCTTGCAGGCCTGCTGTATGAGTCTGTCTCACTAATTTCTGCCTGGTCCTGCTGACACTGTAACTCATTTTTAAATCTCTTGATCACAGGGCAGAAACTTTCCGCAGAACTCATGGTCTTTGGGGAACCACGGTGCTGTGAACCAGCTACCACTAACAACATAGGAAATACATTTAACATCACCATTTCTCTGCTGTTCTTTCTTAATCCAGATCCTGTTGTGTCCTGGCAAACACATCCTCCTGTGACACACAGACATTCCCCAGCTCAGCCCCTGCACTGCTGGTCACCTCTGTGTGACCAGGAAAGGTTTTGGATTAACAGATGTACCTCAAACACAATCACACTGCAGTCTGCAGTATCAGAAAGAAACGTTTTAAAACTAATCAGACTGATAAGCATTTCTTCTCTACTTAAAACTCACCTTTAGATGTACAGTGTTAGCCGTAACTCAGCAGTTAGTCACTGTTTTTCAGTGAAAATCACATTAGTCACAGTCTCTTTCTAATGGATTTTGTTGGGCTTACTGTAAAGCTGTAATATCGCTCTCTTCCTAAAGGTTATTTCTGTTCAGACATCCTCCTCTGGAGCAAAACAACATATGAATAACCCCCTGCAACAACTGCACAACTCAGCCAGGGGAATTAGGAAGCACAAAATCGTTGCTCAATGACCTGATACCCCCGCCCCCAAGGACTGACATCCCCTCACCCAACAGGAAGTATTGCTTATCCCTACCTAAGAGGCCACGAGGGTCAGACCAGCGTCTCTCCACACTTTTGTACTGCTCCTTCCTCTTCTTGCTCCCCCTGAAGCTCCCGAAACGCTTCATGAGCTGCAGCACACAGCCGCACAGCAGCAGCTGTCGGTCATGCCCCGTTGTGAAGAAGAAATCACAGCTGTAATCCAAAAGTGGCACAGGGGGCAGGCAACGTGTCACCTGTACCCACAGACCATGGGCAAGAAGATAAAACTCCAGGAGGACCGTGTGGTTAGGAGAAGAGGGCAGTTTGCTGGAAATTCAGCCCCAGGCTCTTGGTCGAGGTCTTGGTGGAGAGAGGGCCCCCAGCAGGATGCTGAACCCAGCAGGTTTGTAATTCCGGCGTGCAGGAACCAGCTGTGAGTAGTGGGATGGGATCAAAGTGTGCCCAGCCGGCAACCCATGGCTGCCAGAAGCCTCAGAGAGTGGAACATTTCCCAGCAGATCCACTCATGCAGAAAGGGTCAGCGAGCGCCTGGTGAGCTCCCCTGTTTAAAAACCACTAACAGTGCAGAGGCACCACGAGCTCTCTTGAAGGGGATTGTCATGTGCAGCTCAGCATGATGACTCTTTAAAAAGGCTGTAAAAGGAAACCACCCCTGTACAGACAATTCCTGGCACCAGGCGACCCGGGCACGCTCGCACCGTGCCATGACATCACCCAACTATTTTGATTCATGAGCGCGAGTTCTTTGCAGGGACAGCCCAGCCCCGCTGCCTATGGATGAGCTCAGAAGTGCCCTGCCCTCTGCAGCAAATGACAAATGGCTGAACGGGAGTGATCTGCAAATTCATAACAAGAACTGAAGCTGTTTGCAAAGCTACAGGCTGGACTTTCTCCAGCAAAAAGCCCTCCTTGTGCTATGCATGTCTATATGCTTGGCATAGATTCCCTGTTCAAATTCGCTGTCTGCAAAGCAGAAAGCACCTGGGAGAGCTGTTTTCAGCACACTGGAAATCTACTTTGTGGTCTTCTCAATGAGACCAGCATTCTGTGGGTTGCTGCTCTTCCCTACAGGCAGGTGTGTATTATATATAGGCTTTGTGCCCATACGTTTTGAGCTGTTTATTAGGAACGAGGTGAGCGGTGCGGGCTAGAGTTTGAGCAGGTGAGAAGGGATGCTGGCATTACCCAAGTCATAACCAAACTACCAGAGCAACAATTATCACAGAATCAGGATATCTTGAGTTGGAAGGGACCCATAAGGATCATCGAGTCTGAAACCTGGCTCCACACAGCAAAGACCAAAAATCAGATCATAATTATGGTAAAAGTTCTATTAAATAGAAAGCTTTATCTCAAAGTCTCAGAGCCAGCCTTTCCTCCAGCCATCACTGGAACCTGAGGCTCAGATCTTTCAAAAATCAAACCCCATGCTTCTAATCTAGAGTAATAGAGCCTTATCTTTTTAATACCTGGGATGAATTAAAGGCCTTATCACATTTTATTTCTCCAAAGAAACATACTTTTTCCTTTGTCCTCATGACTGATCATGAATCTTAATATCCTTACAAAGATAAAGAAAAAATGGCCAGGAATATTTTCAGCAACACAGATTGCTTGCAAGCTGTGGTCTCTCTGAAAGATTGTTGTCACCAAGGAATCAATACAGGAATGTCCCAGGACTTCAGGGACCCAGAATGACAGCAAAGGTGCCAGCAGGTCCCTTAGCTCTTGGGGATTCCCTCAATCTACCTTGTGGAGAGCGTGAAATAAGACAGCACAGATGGGACCTTTGTCCTTTTACCTACTGACCAAAAGAACAGATGAAATCATTAACAAGTCAGTTACCTTGTTTGCAAGGTTCTCTTTGATATCCAAATGAAGAAGCACAGACATTACTTTAAGGCTTTTCCCAGTCTTTCCCCTCCTGACTCGGCCTCCTATTTTATTTTAGCACGATCTTTGTGGCTCTGGTCATGTGTTCCAGCTCTGCATGTGAAGATCCCTGTTCTCCTCAACAATCCTTTGCATAAAACAGCCCATGACTTCAGTGCTTTAAGGAAACCCCTTCTGCAGCCCCTCTCTTGGGGCACACTGTTCACCCAGTGCAGAGGGGGAGCATGGGGAGCAATGAGAAGTGTTTAGGGACTGGAAGGAAAACGACTCTTGGCACTTTTCTGGCCTTGTAAGGCCATCATATTTACCTCTGTAAGTAGTTCAACGGGGCAAGCTCTGGTTGTCCCCAAAGCATGTGCTGTTGGCCAGCTCTTAACCTACTTCCACAAGAGCTGTGACATTCATAGACTTTCCTCTTTGAAAAACAGCCCCCCATCAGCAAAACTGAATCTTCCTTGCTGCCGTTTCAGCCCACTGCATCTTATACTATTCACTCTGCAAAGAAAAATGAATTGTTCCCTTCTGGAACTGCTGTCTACATGTTTGAAGACAGTTATCAAGTTTTCTTTGAGTCTTGCCTTGGCCAAAGACACAAGTAATGCTGCCTACAACACCAAAACAGTCTGGACTTCAAGTCTCCCCTCCTTCACAAAGCATTCCTTCCTCCTCAGTAGCCAGAAGACTGCTGAGAAGAATTTAACGTCATCAGAAACCAAAAAATTTAAATCCCTTTTTAATGAGATAAAAATTGGTATTGCTTCAGCACAGAAACAGCCCCTTTTCAGTAGAGGCCAAGGCTAAAGAGGAGCTGATGACCTCTTCAAACAGGGCCATTGCACTGGGAGGACTCATTCCCCCTTATTAAGGAAAGCAGCAAGACCCTAATGTTTCTGCACAGAGCTACCAGCAAATGAAACTATAGTGCTTAACAACCGACTTGAAGAGTAATTTGTTGAAAAAAATGCACTAAGTGCTTGGAGTATAATTATTTTGTCTCCCACTGCTAATGGTCTAACAGATAGTACCACATTTATACCAGCTACTACATCTTCTTAATTAGTGTATTGCAAGAATCTTGTATAACTAGTAATGAAAAAGTTGGGCTTCAATGAGCTCCTTTGGGGCCTCTATGTTCTGGAGATTGAAAACACAAATGCCTTCCAAATAACCACGAAATGGACTCTTGTCAAGCTACTTTAAAGTCTCCCAGATTAGTTATACTACATCACTCTTCCTTCATGCAGAAGAATCACACTGTCCCCTTCCAAAACCCATATGCAGGTTTGCTCTGAGAGGTACCAAGCACTGGACATCTTGATAAAATTACATCAGTTGAAAAAGCAAACAAAGACTCAGGTATGGTACAGGCATTACATGCTTCTGTAACATCAAGCAACCCAAGTGAAGCAGCACCATGCCGACAGACTGCCCTTGCAGAGCAAGATGCTGAATCAGCTTTTCACGGCAGGTTTCCCTCACAGTAATTCTTCCTGCACCCCCTCTCCCCTTCTCAGCCCCTTCCTAGGAAGGCCCAATGATGTAGGACTGGGGTTTGTGAAGATTCTGTCTCCCTCCCTGATAGGAAATAAAGATGTCATGGTTTTATGGATTTCCATCGGTATTCCACGATGGCATTGCATGAACTGATGGCAAGCAGCATGTTCCATCTCACTGCCCATTGGAGGCTAGAGACACAAAAACCAGTTCAGCCCTCTCCCAGAGGTGTGGGAGCTAAAAACACTTTGAATGCTGACATTCTGAACCATCTCACTGCCTGCCTTTTTAACAGAGAAGTAACCCAACATGCAAACGCAGCAGCAGAGCACAGGGCAGAGGGTGGGGACTAATGAGTCTTATTAGGGGTTTTTGTGGTGTGAAAATGAAGAAAAAAGCAATATTTTCCTCTTCCAAATGGAAGCTCTTCATTTGTATAAAACAAGAAGGCTACAGAGAAAGTGTATCCCTTAGAGACAGCTAAAGCTTCAGCTGGTTCAGACTCCAAATCAACAAACCTAATTATTTCATTTTCTTTGCTGCTGAAATTTCTGTGTTCAAAGACCCCTCCGGTTTTGCCACAGCTCATAGACATCAAAGAAAGTTCAGGTCCATCCTCAGAAAAGTAAAACACAGCATTTTACATTTTCACATGCCTCACATTTTACTGCTTTCTTCCCCTTAAAAATTTCCCTAAGCGGGAATGTTTCTGAATGTCCCTTCTCAGCTCTACAGGCAGATGTTTGCAGAGCTGTAATGACCAGCTATTGCCACTGGTACCTGGACATGTCACAAGCCTCTGAAGAGCAGAATAATTTTAGCCACAATTGTATTTCATCAGAATAGTGATCTTGGAGAGTATTTCAAAACTACGTATACAGAAATGAGTAAAAGACATCACTGCTATATATATATATACATATATATATATATATAAAATCATGCTCAATACTGCAAGTGATGCAATGCACAATAATAAAACCAGTGTTTGCCGAACAACATTTGCACACCATTTGAGCAGACCATACAGCCTGCATTTCAAAGGGAAATACAGACTACCACTTTCTCCATCTGGTCCGAGTCCAGCTCACACCCCATAAAAGGACTGCAAGTTTATGACTCCAAGCTGGGCTCAATTACTTTCCATAATCATAACCAAGTGTTTCACTGTAATGAGTTTTTTGCCTTTATCCTCCTTTGTTGTTTATTTTTTTTAATAACACTTCATACTGTTTTCACTGTGCATTAAGAAAGATTTCAATTTCAGAAGCTGTCAGGCTGGAACTAAATTGGTTTTAAAAAATCTGAAAGTGAAATTTTACTTATTTTTCAAAGTCCTCAAGGTGCGTTCTGGATTCCCCAGATTGCTCAGTAAATTACTTATAAATTACATGCTGACAGCTTTGTGGTGCTTTTCTAACCCTCCTTTCCAGAGCTTATAATACAAAGCAGCAGGAGCAGGAGGAGTGGTGATGGAAGCGTAGGCATAGCGGTGATTCCAGTAATGAAAATACTGTATTTCAGGCTCAGCACCTACCCCAAAAGACCAATAATTTGGGACTGATGGATATGATCCTATCCAAACGATAATTCCACCATTTCCCCCCATCCTGCTAATATACCACGCTGCATATGTTTGCAGCACTCACTTTTCTGGCAATTTCAGTTTGCGATGTGAAAAGAAGAGCTGTTCTTATTGCACACTGCTATCTGGCTTAGCTCAAAACAGCCCCACAGTCTTTGATCCAGCAAGCACAGAATGTTTGGTGTGATGAGCACAGCTCCTAAAATGTACTAAGCTCTCAGTGGAAGGAAAATATCTCAGCAGTAACTTGTACTAAAGAGGAACAGTAGAAGCAATGAAGTTCCACGGAAGTATTTTTCCACTCATGCTTTTCTCGTCTCTTGTTGCCACCAAGCCTATCAACCACATCCACCCACAAAGCTTTCAGAAGGAGATGGGATTCACTGGGACTTGACATATCTTCCCTTTGCCTTCTTCTTGCTCTTTTCTTTCCCACTTCCTCACCCTTCATGTGGGAGCAGAATGAGTGATGTTAAAGTTATAGTGGGTTTTGTAAAACAGAACAAAATATCCCCTTCACTTTAAATGACAGAAAAGCTCCTTCAAGACAGCACTGAGTAGGCTGTAAATTGAACAGCAACAAATGAATAAATCGCAGAATCATAGAATGGCTCGGGTTGGAAGGGACCTTAACTAGGATGGCCAGCATTGCATGAGTGAAATTTGTACCAATATCCCATAAGGAATGCCCCAAAATACAAGAGGCTAAAAATCAGAGTACCTCAAGTCTGCAGAAACATAGTCCTGCACTGAATTTGCCTTAGGAGACATCTCCAAACATCAGCCTTACACAGACACAGGTGGTACTCCTTCCCTGCACAGCCACAGCTCCAACATTTGCAATTCATAAGCTGGTAAGAGCATCACTGATAAAACAGCTTCACACACATTTTACTGTAGTTTTAACATTTGTTAAATGCTGGCACAGGTCTCACAAGATACAACCCTCAGCAGCAAACACACACATCTGAAGGAACACCCTCATCCTAAAATCTAGACAGGGAGATGAGATTTCAAAGACATTTTAAATTCTGTATCCCTCTGGTTCCCACAATGAGCAGACAAATCTGTCAGCAAAAGCCAAGAAATTTACTTAAATGTAAAATGAGATGACAAACAGACTCCTTCCCTGGCTTGGCATTATTATTATCTACTATTTTCAGTTGAAAATATTTTTAAGTGTTCCCTAACGATAAAAAATGCAGACAGTGTAATTTTGGATTGACAGTCATCCCACAAATGACCCACTCCTCTGTCACAGTGAATGTAAGAGATTATATAAAGGATAAACACAAAATTAGAGACAGTGAACAGCATCCTATTAGACACGTGAGACAACACAGACAATGCTGATGGCAGAGAAAGTTGAACCACACCTTGAAAAGCAAAATACAGCAAATCCCATGGGGATTCCTTCCTGATGAGCTCCCAACCTCCTGATGGAGTGCAAAGGAGTTGCCATCTGCCTGCTCTTTCTGCTCTTCTCAGCTGCTGTCCCAGTGCACAAGAGTCTGAGGACGATGCTCAGGTTCCTCTAATGCGGTATTCGTACAGAATGGACGTTTTCCATTGACTCTGAACTACTGACAACCCAGTTTTGTCGACAGAAAAAGAGGGTCTTGAAGCTTGGGAGCAGGGGTGATCTGAATTGCTCACTGAACTCAAACTCAGTGCTCACAAAATCCCAATGACCAGACTGGGCACCTACAGGAAAGGTTTCACCTACTTACTGCATAGCTACCAAGCGTGTACTTCAGTGACCCACTAAGGGCATCACACTGGCACAGATCCCAGTCCCGTGAACTAAACACAGGCAGAATGCCAAGAGGTGAAATTCCTAACGGATCATCCAACCCTGCATTGTCATTGCAGAGGGAGTGCTTGGGCTGCAGCCAAGGCATTAGAATAGAAAGAGGAATCCACCACGTGCAGGCAGGGACCGCACTGAAGTCCACCCCTGCGTGGCACCAGCTCCCTTGGTATGCAAGTTCAAGCCACCCCAAACAAATAGAGCAGCCCTTCATTTGCTGGCTATATACAAAACAAGCAAGTAATACAAGTGGCTTTAAAAAACCAATAGCTGCACAAAATCCAAAGAACTATTTTCACTTTTCTACCCTTACTTTTTTCTACCCCTATATTTTTCTACAAATTAATTATTCAGATGCACCAGTATTTGTAAACAAGAAAATTAAATCAAGCACAGCGCATATGTTAACATCAGGACTAACTGAATGAGTGGCAAACCAGCCCTGTTAACTTCCTGAGACAAACATCCCAGGGAACACCACCACCAAGCAGACCTCTCAGAGCATCTTTGGGTCCTCAGCAGGACGAGGTGAGCACCGTGGTTTTGCAGCTTTGCACAGTGGGGAGAAACTTTCCCAAAGTCCCGCAGCAGGCTGGCACCAGGCTGGAGAGGAGCAGAAGGGGATGGAGGTGTGTTGGGCATGGTGGCTCTGCTCCTTCCTCAGCAACAACACGACGTATTGCTTGGAACCACAGCGAGAATGCAGTGGCTGTCTCACATGCCCAAGCTCCAAAGGGATTACTGCAATTAGTGGCCTAGATTACTGAAGATCTGCCAGGGCAGATGGAAGTATGGAAATGTTCATAATCACATGCACAAGTTCTGGAACAGAAATCATTCAATGTCTTTCTGCTTTTTCTTTCCAGTTTTGGGTTTGATTTCTTTTTTATTTTATTTTTTTCACCCACGCAAAATGCAGGAATTTTGTAGGCAAAAGAAACTTTACTGAATTTCCAAGAGAGATGAAAGCACAGTGAGAAAGACAAATCCTGCAGCTTACTGACACGGCAACTGAGGTACCTTAGCGATCTGCTATGGTACAGTAGGAACAAAGCCTGAGATAGGGAGTGTATAAAGGAAAGCTGGCATTGGTTTGACGTCTGCAATGAGCTAGAAACCACCCAAGCTCTGATTTGTCGATAATTCTACTGATTTGTGCAATTTGCAGTGACAAAGCTTGGAAAAAAGCACCCAACACACCCACGGCATCCAGTTTATAAGCTGCTGTGACTGCAGGAGCCACTCCTGTGATGGGAGTGAGTGAAGGGACAGCATGGGATGTCTTGGATGGTAAAAACTCCACCTTTATTTACTTTGTAAGTGGAAAGACCAAGCAGTGTCAAGTTCAGAGATGCTATATTTAGGATTGTGTGGAAAAATCTCAGAGTGTTGGCCAGGACCAATGCAGACATGAACTAGAGAAGGGGTTCTGAGTTTTTCTTTAGGCCTAGATGATGGGAGGGCTGGAATCCTGAAAGCTACATGGCAGTAAGTGAATGCTGCTGGAAAATCCAGGCCTGACACTTCACAGACAAAACCTGGCAGGAGAAAAAATAAATGTCTGAAACCTGTCAACAAACACTTCCAACAAAGAGAATGAGAAAGCTATGGATCATGTCCCTGGGAGAGTGCCCCAGAGATGGAATGGCAAGAGGCAACGGTAACTCCTTGTGCAGTTCTTCCTTGGGTATTAGATTTTAAGACACCCTCGTGAGTCAGAGGGCAGGTACCAGTGCTTGGGCTGACCCCAGCTTGACTCAGTTCCCAGACCAATGCGTAAGAAAAGAAACTTCTGGAACCATAAAATCTCATTAAATGGTGATTCAGCTTAGCAATGCTTTGGCCCAATCACACTACCATTTTTACCTTGTAAAGCTCTCTTGGAAACGATCTAAAGTAGTACCACAGATGACCAGAACTCACTGTACAGTGCCTTCAGGTTCCCAAATCTTGTCCAAGGACTAACTCTGTGCAGTGACTCGTGTGCTTGAAGCAGAAAGCACTCTACAAAGTAGCCCAAACATAATAATCAGCTTCAATTCCAAGTCGATAATCAAAGGAGAAACTCAGCCTTATGGTTACAAAGCTCTGGTTATCTCCAACAACACAAAACCCTGTTGTTGCATTTTCCGCTCTGCCCTGAAACCAGACATCCATAGTCCAGCAGGGTGCAGGCTGCTATGATCCTGGCTCTGAGTCCAGCTTACCTAAAAAAAGCCTGGAAAACCCTACCAGATTGAATGCTTTTGTTGTTGTTATTAATTAATACATTTGTGTGGGAAAAAAAAAAAAGAGCAAAGCCGAACCACAGCTCCCTGTCATCGCCTTGGAAGCTTGCAATAAGACCTAGCATGTCTGACAGTGACATTATTTGTGTGTGACTGGAGCAAGAATACATTAGATTCTCTGTGCTAACAGACAGGAAAAGAAATTATAGCTCCAAGCAACATATTCCTGTAAACCAGGTAGGCTGTTTCCAGTTATAAGAAAATACTGGCAGAGAAGGCAGAGGAGGTGAGCAAGGAACACTGCAATGGGGCTGAGAGATGAGTTCAGAGACTCCAGCTTTACTCTCAGTTCTGTTAGTGCGCTGCTGCATGACCAAAGACAGAATCATAGAATGGGAAGAAACTCAAAGCCCATGTAGTTCCAACCCTCTGCTGTGGGCAGAGACACCTCCCACCAGCTCAGGCTGCCCAGGGCCCCATCCAGCTCAGCCCTGAGCACCTCCAGGGATGGGGCACCCACAGCTCTCTGGGCAGCAGTGCCAGTGCCTCCCTGCTTTCTGAATGAAGAATCTCCACCTAAACTACATTGCCTGCGTTGCCTGTGTTTTTGAAAGGTGAACAGCAAAATCCCCATGGGTTGGGTTGGCTCCTTACACCACTTGGCGAGTGATGGGGCAAGGATGGAGTCCAAGTGCTGACCCAAATCCTGAGATGCCCAGCTGGCCCCAAGTTCAGCAGTGAGAAGCAGGCTCTGAGCCTGCACAACCCAGCTTCTCCAGGAGGCACCTGGGGACTTGGCAGCTTCACAACTGCCCTCATATCTCCACCCTACAAGAGTGGGAAAAAAAAAGAGGTGGAGGCATCCTTAGCACAACCTACAGGACAGAGGCAGAAGTCGCTGCTAAATCTCTTAAATCCCTAATGTACACTGTCTGTGTCCAAGGGAGAGGACCAGGAATTGGGAAACAAAGTGCCTCAGACACAGAGAAACAAGGCAACTCCTGCCCAGGCACACACTCACTAATGGCTTTTCTTCCCCTGCCAGACTCTGGCTTTGTGCAAGATGTGCATGTGCTCTGGGTTGCCGAGCCTCACATCTGTTGGATGGATGAGAAATTAATTTCTAAGAATTTCAGTGATGTCAGGCATTTTCTTTTTTAGTGTGACCATAAAGTGGCAAAAGTTGTCAGCAGGAGTTTAGCAAAAAAATGTTGACGTTGCCTGGATACTGAGCTCCACTCTGCTCGAGGATTTGTTTGCACGTCTACATTTGACAGCAATAACTCCTCAGGATTTTGGATTTTCTTTAATATTCTGATAGCCGTGCAAATATCTGCCCTTATTCAGAGCTCTCCTCCTCTCTCCTCCCCCGCTTTCTGGCTTTGTAAAATGCAAACTAATTCCTTGACGATAGTAAGGTCATAAATAAGAAGTCAAAAATATTTTTCTATCCTTCTTTCTCCAAGGTCAATCTTTTCAGTTATATAAGCACTTTATAAAGTAGCACGGGGACAGTATATGAGGATCTGTTTATGTGATTAAGACTTGGCTCCTTCTTTAGTGTGTCCCAATGACAGCATTTGATGCTTTTCAGTCGCCACTGCCATCTCTCTGTGACCTCCAGAGCAGCAAGATTTATCATCGCTATTCACAGAGTGCTTGCACTACATCGTTATGTTGGATACACATGGAGCACTGGGAGAAAGAGCACTACCAAGAACCTGCTAATTTTTTGTTACAGTGGGTGGATTCCAGGTTTTGTTGATGGCACAACTCCAGCTACCCCAAGGGGAAGAAAATTCTTCTCACTTTTTTCTGCTGTCTTGCTCCAAATATAAGGGTGCAGAAACAGTTCTGGATGCCATTTAGTGGAGTGCTGTAGTGTTTTATAATCTTTTATGGTAAAGAATTTGAAAGGACTTGAGAGAGGTCTCTGGGCAGAACAGAAACAGAACCAAAGCTCACATACAAAATCACGAAGCTGCCTGTCCTGGCAGCTAGATGGCAGAGGGCAAAAAAATCCACTGCAGATCATTTTCCAGTCTGGTCCCTGACATTTCCTAAGTGAGGAATGATGGAGTTATCCTCATGCTCTGCTGCTGCAGGTCTCAGCACCCTGTGGGGTTATTTTCCAAAGGAAATGACATGCTCTTCGGGCACTTCCATATTGTGACTTGTTTTATTTACTGAATAACTTCTCTGGATTCAAATAGGCAAGCAGCTGGCAGCACCCATGCCACAAGAGCATGCTTTCTGAGCCTAGACGTGCAGCCTCAACAGTTTAACTCCTTCTGAGTGATGCCCACAAGTCCCTGTAAATATCACCTAGCTTATTTTCCAACTTTGACATTGGAAAGGACAAAGCCACAGCAAAACACAGTGGAAAAAATGATCGCTGCCGGAGCAGACTCACTTGGTGCCTCTGCCTCTTGTGTTGCCTTCACAAGCATTTCAAGTTAGACTTTAAAGCAATCTAATTGCAGTAACTTGCCTTAATAATAAATCCCAGTAATAAATCCCATGCCAAGAAACTGCGGATGAAGCAAGAGCTGACCCAGAGCCAGTTTCCCAAGGATTTACACAACCCCATGCTCTAACGTTTTGCCCCTGGTGCCACAGAAGCTTTTCAGGATCTCCCAGATGCCCTCAGGCTCTCTGACAGCCTGCAGCTCCTGCTACAGCCATACGTAACAAGCTGCCTGACCCCAAATTGCGTGCCTGTAACAGCCACATGTTCCTCTGCCACCATCCTCTGAGGTTGGGACAACCCCAAATCAGCTACCATCCTTGAGAATCCAACCAACATTACTTCCTTAAGTAACACCTGAGATTCCCCTTCAACACTCCTAAACTCAATAGGTAAATAGCAAAACACCTCTGTAGGGCAGGGGACAGAAACCTCTGCACAGCAGCTCCACTCCATCCCCAAAAGCCCAGGGAACTCCACTCCAGCTTAGCTTTAAGCACTTCTCTTTCAGGATTAATCCAACTGCATGCATATCATGGAATCATTAAGACTGGAATATATCTCTAAGATGATCTAGTTCAGTACCAAGCCATCCCACCGTGTGCCCACTGACCATGCCCCTCAGTGCCACATCTCCTGGTTCTGGGACACCTCCAGGGATGATGACTCCACCACCAGCTTGTGACAGCGCATCACCACTCTTTCTGGGAAGAAACCAACTCGGTGTTGTCCATAAAATCACTGAGAGTGTACTCAGTCCTCCCTCCAGATGACCAGTAAAGATACGAGTTACTGTGGCACATGGAGATGCTCTGCACATCTTGCAGATGAGTGACAACCTGACTTTTTATTTTTTTGCATTTTCATACTTTGATGATTTTTACACATTCTTCATCCTTAAGGTCTGGATAATAATAAGGGTGAATAAATAACATTGGTTAAACAAACAAGAAGAAATTATGGCACATCACTAAGGAATAGCAATAGGATGACTGTTAATTACATTCATTGATGAAATTAAGAGTGCTAAAACCCAGTTTCTTTCTCAGTCTTTGTTTCCACAATAATGGAAACCAAGGGAAAGAAAAATGTTCCTAACCACTGCAACAGAGCCCTGAGCTGAAACCCCATAGCCCCGGGTTTGATCACATCTCTGAACTCAGAACACCGATCCCTGCTTATCATTGCTCACGATTAGCGAGAGCCTGCTGATAATTCACTTATTTTTCTGCAGTCTGAGCTCCTGACTGAACACACTCTGGCCAGCTGTACAAACTGGTGTGCACTAATGGCTGCCGTTTGCTTGAAAGCTTTCTGCCCATGAGCACACAAGATGCCAGGCAGGTGCTAAGCCTCGTTATTACTATTTATGTTTTTAAGGTAGGGAGGGTGGTTAAAGGGGCTTTTGTCAAAGAGAGTGCCTTTGACTGTAGAGGAAGTAGGGCTTTCCCTCTGGCTCTGATGGTTTAAACAAATGTTCAAGTGCTTGCACAGGAAACTGTTCCTCACTGCTCACCACCGTCATGCATGTTTTGAGCAAATAACACAGAAATTATGAAAAATATTCCAATTTTCTTCTCTCTTTTTTTTTTCGCACAAGGGTAGAAACCACATTTTATATAGCTTCAAGAAAGGAGAAATGCTTTATTCTGAAAGATGAAAAAATTCAGCTAAGTGCTCATCTAAATGCTCATGTTGATTCCTTTTTGAAGTTTGTTTTCCCAAACAAGTTTAGGCCAGAGCTGCATAGGCACCACGTGCAGCTGAATGAAAGCCCAATCCACTCCTGAGCCAAAACACCACTGTTATTACCTTGTTATGCATTTCAGTTCCACTTTGTGCCTAATGCAGCCCAGTGCACCCCTTCTGCAGCAAACACAAGGCAGCAGGTGCTTTGTATAGGTGATAAACACGTTGTAAATAACACAGGCGTTATTTGCCACATATAGCTGCTCTCATTTCTGTATTACATATCTTGTACAATTCTTTCCCCATCATCCATCATTCAAGCTCAGGGAGGGAAGATTCAAGCTCAAGGAGGGAAGATTTAGGTTAGATATAAGGAAAAAATCTTTTACAGTGACGGTGGTGAGGCACTGGAACAGGTTGCCAATTGCTGTGGTTGATGCCCTGTCCTTGGAGACTTTCCATTTGAGGCTGGATAAGGTCCCACAGCAACATGATCTAGCTGTGGTGTCCCTGTTTGTTGCAGGGGAGTTGTCCAGATGACCTCAGAGGTCACTTCCAACTCTAAGGATTCTGATCCTATGATCCCAAAGTCCTGCCCTTGCAGCATTTAGACATGGATTTTGAGCATGGATTAAACATAGATTTGGCCTCTGGTACAGAGGAAGCTGGGTGGGACTGGAGGCAGAAGAAATCTCCATGGGTCAGAGACGGAGGCTCTGCAAGCAAGGGCAAATAGCTGCAACCAGCATTGTCCTGCCCGAGTCCTGGGTCAAGTTGCTACGCGCAATCCATTCCTCATGAAGCTGATCTGCGGCAAGACCGTGAACATTACGAGCTATGGAAACCTTATACCGAGGTTAAGCAAACAAATCTGACACCGAACCTTCCGTCCAGCACACGCAGGTGGTTAAGCAGAAATATTCACAGTCACCCTGAAATGAGATGCTCGGGATTCCTAAATAATGGTGTTCGTTAAAGTACATGTGATGGGTGAACGGCTTACCTTCATGTGGCTTCCCCAGCAGGAAGGAATTGTGCCACAATATTTGTCAGCACCACGAAATGCCCTTAAATACTGAGGGCCACATTGTGACCCCACTGCTGGCAATGACAAACCCTCCTGAGACTATGAGAGGAGAATTTGGTTCCATGAACAACTCCGGAAATTACTACTGCTACACATCTTGAATGGAGAGCTGCTTTTATTCCTCACTCTTTGAATGGGTTTAGAAGCAAAGCAAAAGAAAGCATTAAAAAGGGCCCTTAGCATCCTGCTCAAAATCTAAAGCATAGCACCCGCAGGTATGCAAAGCAATCCCAGCTCTCCATATGGCAGAGGAGCAGCAGGATGCCCACAGGAGGGCACCTATGTTTCATGGTTGGGTATGAGCTCCAGGGAGATGCAGATTATGCTGTCACAACTCATGCACTTGTTACCACAGTTCTGCACCACACACCTACGTGGGGCTCACAGAGCTGCACTCACATTCAATCTCAGAAAGATCCTATTTAGATTTCAGCAAACTCTCTGTGCTCTGGGGGGAGGGAAGGGCCGCCAGCCTGCTGACCCATCCCAGAGCTCCCTGCTGGCTCTGTGTTTCTATGATTGCCATAAAACAGTTGTTGACACTTGGACCTTTCCAGCAATGCTCTGGAGAGATGCTGGTTTGGCTGGATACTCTTGCATACTGAAAGTGGACCAAATCAAAAGCAGCCAGCAGAGAATATGAATTACAGATTATTGCTCATGGTGTGCAGGTAAATACAGACTGAAATCTTCCCTTCAGAAAGGTCGCTCTTCAGGACATTACTCTCCGAATTACAGTAACTTACAGTTTTTTGCTTATCACAGTTTTACAGTAAGGCTATCATTAATTCTCATCTTGTTGTCCCATCCCGAGAACTTTGTAGAGCACCCACATACACTCACTTTGCATATCCTGGCTGGAAATTCTCTGATAGAACATCTGAGTGTTTTACAAACCCCATCCTTGCAACCCTCATGTGGTGCATGGAGTTCCAACTACTGTGCACATGCAGCCCTGTGACTAATCTGGACCGGAATTGGGTCCCCTGCACAGGGTCATCCTTAATTCACTATGCCTGTCCTACATTGTGCCAGAGAAAACTCTCAGAAGTTTTACTGGATTGTCAGAGCACCCACAGCAGTGGTTACTGGCTCCCACATTACCCTGCTTAGAGGATACATGATTCTGACAAACTTCTTTAACGTTCCTGACAGCTGGGAGACATTCACAGGTGCAATAAAAAGACCCAAACTCATTTTCTGACATGACTGGATGACCTTGCCTGTCCTCTATTTATTTTAAACTAAGAACAAGCCTTCAAGCCTCCTCCAGCTGACATGGTGATTGTTTTAAGAATAATGAAATCCAAATTGATTAGATCAATTTAGGCTAGAAAGCCAATTAATTTTTATAAGTGGCATCACTGCCCTCTGCTTTGACAAAAGCAAATATGTAAGCTTACTTTAGTCAAATAACAAGCAGCATGGGAAGACTTACCTCCATCACACAAACTCACAAGTAAATGAATTAGATCAGTGACTTTGGTATTATACAATTTCTGTGGCATTTTCACCTCTGTAAAGTTGCAAGCACAAAAAGACTTTAGACTCTTAATCCATTCTGATATTTGACTTAGTAAGGTGATAGGGAAAAAAATTCCAAAGCCTGGCACTACGCAGAGCTTAATACTAGAAGAAAACTTCTGTGCTTATCCACATCCCCTCATCCCAGCAACAACTAACCTGCATTTAATTTTTCTATTTGCATGAAATGGGCCAACAACAACTACCTAGCTGCAGAACAACTACACAAGTTGCTCTAAGGCACTCCAAATCCTGACCGAGTTACAATGGATGCTACAGCATCGCCTTGCCCAATTCACCTGTGCTGAAGTAAATGCTGGGAGCTCATGTGATGGTTTGCACCAGCTCATTTGCCAGTCTGTAGTGTCTGCCCATGCCTACTTGTCACACAAGCAGCAGCTAGGAACAGGAGAAACACCTTCTCTGGAAGCCCGTGGAAAATGAATAACTGACATTCACTGTACCAGCAGTCAAACTGGAAGTCCACAGCTCTCAGTCTAAGAAGTCGTGCATCTTGCTGTATGAAAGTCTTCTCCACCACCTTCACCAAGGGTGTATTAGAAAATGCTGGTGGTTCCCAGCCAGCACCAAATGTCAGAGGTCATTCTCATGCCACTGGGTTAATCTGCAAGATTACGAAGGTCTTCAAAGGCATTGCAAAATCAAAAGTCCTACCTCATCTTCCCAGGTTATTCGCCCAGAGCCAGATGTGGTGATAAACTGCAGGCTGCTGGACTGAGCCCAAGGTTTCACTATACTTCCTATACCAAACACACTATATTCCCCAAACTACATATTTTTCTGCTCTGTGGTAGGGTTCTTTCTTTCCATATTTTTCCAGATCAGAAAACTGACTGATTCAACAATTGCCATGTTTATTCATCATTTTTGAGGCATTTCCCATGGCCTTTATCTAAGAAAAAAGAACTCTGTGAACTTATGATACATATCAAGTTTGGCTCTAATACTGTAAGAGACTGATAACGCTCAGACTCCAACCACATTTTAAAAGGGGTTGAACACACAATGCAGTTTCAGTGGGACCATGACTAGCATTCACTAAGCTTCACATGAAGCAGCGCCCTTAAAATACTAAGGATGTGAACAAAGCTACTAAAATAAACAGGGCTTCTTTGTTACTTAAAACTGAGTATTTGCCTAGGGACCAAATTCTGAAATGATAGATCTCAATACAAATTAAACCCCTAAATATGTTTAAAACGCAGCCCCTACTTGTTTTCCTCAATTTTTTAAACTGCAAATAGTTAAAAAGAAAAAAATCTAAATCAAAACAGAACAACTCATGTTTTCTTTCCAAATACTTTGCTGTGATTAGACACTTTGAAACTCTCTTGTTAACTTTACTACCTATGGGGAAACAAAGCCTTCTGCATGTAAGCACTGCCCTGTAGACCTCACTTCCACGAGGACTTGAAGGAGACTGTCAGGGAAAGAACACCAGGGTTAATCAACTTTTGGAGTATACATTTTCTATTTGTACATTTTGCATACAAATAAATGTGGAGAATATTATTTTATCGAGTGAGAATTTCTCTTTCCCCCCCATGCCCGAAAAAGTCCCTAAAAGAGTCAGTATAAAACTATGATCACTGTCTTCTCATCTCTACATCACAAGAAATAACAGCTTGGTTAGTTACCAGAAAAAATCATCTATAGCATGTTCCATAGTTCAAATCCTAGAAATGACAGAAGATGAGAATGACTCTGATCCCATGCCCATCCCATACCCTATTGATGAAAGTCAGAGACTGAAAACTTTCCCTTTTTTTGCATCGCTGCATCTTAATCACTCTCAGTTTGAAGATGGTCTGGAAAACCCTCATTTCCTAGAAACACTGATGAAGTACAAAAAAGTGTGCTGGGTGTACTCCACATATGCAAACTACAAATAACACTGACCATGGGAAACTAAGGTGAAATGGGAAACGCATTGAAAGATCCCTCCAAATTAAGTAAAACCCGTCACCATGGGCACATTCTAACCAGAAAAAATCATCTGCTGCTGACAGCAGATGTCAGCAACTGGCAGAAGAGCCAGGGCTGAGCGTGGCTGGTCTGTGGCCATGCAAAGCTCCATGTGGCACCAGTTCAAATGCAGCCGTGCTGCTGACACATGTTGTCTGCAGAAAGTCATTTTTCTAGTGTAGATAAGATTGAAATGAATGGTGTTAAGCCCTCTGTCTGACTTGGTGGGCAAAATAAGCTAGAACAATCACAATTAGATGTACTTGTGCAGCAGTACTGGAAAGTGGAGGATGACAGAAATGGCTCTGTACCTTTCCTAGGTTTCATGGGATGAAGTTGGGAAAGCCTATGCCAACCTCCCAAGTTGAACTGCAGCTGAGCAGCCCTGTCCTTCCACACTCCATCCCTTGCTCCTGTGCAGTCAGATGCAAGGGCAGCCGCAGCCAGAAATCAAAGCTCCAGCTGACAGCAGTTGGATCTGAACCAGCAGTGTGCCCTGGCTGCCAGAAGGGCCAACCATACCCTGGGTACATCAGCCCAGTGCTGCCACCAGGAGAGGGCAGGGGTTGTCCTGCTCTGCTCCAGCTGTTCGAAGAGTGGGAGCGATCGAGACTATTACCTAAACATCAGGAGCATGGAGTACAATTGGCAGACGTGAATTGCTATCTAGAGTTTGAAGAAAAGCTTCAGTACAGATCTGCTGCAGTGAGA
Organism: Odontophorus gujanensis; assembly: GCA_013399175.1. Classification (NCBI taxonomy): domain Eukaryota; kingdom Metazoa; phylum Chordata; class Aves; order Galliformes; family Odontophoridae; genus Odontophorus; species Odontophorus gujanensis. Next base: position 135,838 of record VXAB01013527.1, read on the forward strand.
GGGCCTTCAAGGATGCCCAGCTGGACGTGGCAACACAAAACCCTGGAATTTTTTTCCCCACTTACTGCCTGTGCTATGGGAAAAGAAAGCTGCTGGCTCCATCTATGGGTTAAAACCAGAATAGTTATAACCTTTCCTTACCGAGAGCATATTCTTACCACAAAATGTTCTCCAAAAATATAAATTAATAACATAATACAATATCTGACCACCTTTCCTTTTTGCTTCTCACATCCTTTCTGAAGAAAAAAAAATCACCACCACCACGTATCTGGTCCTCTATTACTGGAGCTGCAGGAGAACTCTACATGGATTTTGTTGGGCACCACAGCTATCTGCACTGAACTTCAGAAGCAGAAAAATTATTTACTGAAAAAAGCAGAAAATGTACATTTTATGTTGAAAAAATACTTCCATCCTCAAATATACAAAGTTCACCTTCACTCAAATCTGACCACCAGCTTCAAAAGGTGTTGGAAAGCAGTGTAATTTTAGATACAAGATTCATGAAACAGCCTTTAATCCTGAGCTAATTTATGTTTCGATCCCATCCACCACAGCCCAAAGCTTTAGGTCAGTGGAAACCTTTTAATTGATTTCCTTTGCTGGTAAAATTGGCAGCACCATTGATGTGCTGCGATTACTGCCTGTCACTGTGATATTTTTGGAAAGGGAAGCAGGGCTCGAAAATGCTCTGCTGCCTTTCAGAGAGAGCATTCAGCCCTTAGTAGAAAGTTCAGTTTCTAATAACTTAAAATTCCCACAACCATGTACTTTTAATAAAATATTCATAGTACTTGGTGTTAACATATCTGCAGGGAAACCCCCCTAATTTTCACTCAGTAAAAGAGCACTTATTTGTACATGAATTGTTTCTGAAGTGAACGTGTATTGTTTCTTAAGCAAAACCTCACACAAAACCATGGAGAAATGTAATTTGAATTGTGTTTTCTTGCAGTGCAGGTCATCCTCCCATGTTTACTTCAGATCACCATAGTTTGCAGTACTGAGAGTAAGTTTGTTCAACTTCTTGTTTCCCTGAGCTTTATACCTGCTCATGCAAACTCGCTCAGATGTGCTCCCAGAGCTAGCAGAGCTTAAGCAGTCAGAACTCAGTAATGCTTTAGAGCACTGGGCCCTGTTTGTCATAGAATCATAGAACTGCTCGGGCTGGAAGGGACCCCAAGGATCAACTCCCAACCCCCTGCCACAGGCAGAGCCACTAACCTCCAGATCTGGCACTAGATCAGGCTGCCCAGGGGCCCATCCAACCTAATCTTGAACCAGTGAGCATCTACAGCCTCTCTGGGCAGCCTGTACTGGTACCTCACCTTTCTTTCTGTAAAGAACATCCCCCTGTACTGCCCAGCAGAGCTTCCAAGTGAGCCACCTCCACAGCATCAAAGCCCAGCTTATGTCACTGCACTTCCCAGCGTGTAAGGTGCTGTCTTGAATTTTCTGCTGCAATTTTCTTTTTGCTGTTTCAGAGCTTTACCTGCAAACAGCTAGCAGCTCAGTACGTATTGCAGGAAGGCTTCTTTCTTTTCAAGGCAAATAGATTTTGAGGTCAGAGTCATGGGGTTATGGCCGGATGCTGAGCTGGGGTAGATCAGAAGGAAAACACACAAAGATGAGCTTTTAGCTATCACCAAAAGGTAAAATAAAATACGAAGGGTAAACAAATGCTTTAAAATTTTTACCTCAAACCGGAAATCGTTTTAACTCTTGTGTCTACAGATCACTTTCTGTTTTATTTCCGTCTTACCCAAACAATTAATATCCTTGCTAAACTGCATCTATTTGAATGGCAAAATACCTTCGCTAAGAAAAGAACTGCATGGGGCAGAAAACACTGCAAATGCTACACACAGTCTTTGAAATGAAAACAAGCTAGGAAGAGGCATCCAAGAAAAACAAGGAATACACAGAGTAACAGGTTAGTCTGTGTTTTGAAGAACGTGTGGGAGGAGGAAGCAGAGGAAAGATGGGGGATGTTATTTACAGCAGAGGTGGCATACACTTCCCTCACATACTGCTCCAAGATGATAAGCAAAAGGAGTGTAGGATGGATTCATTCCAGGTAAAGTTGGGAAAAAAAATCCTTACTAACCCTGTGGACTCCTACCCAGTGCTTTTTTCAATTGTAGGTTGCCTGGATGAAGTGCAGACTCACTATAAAGCAGGAGGAAAGGCTCCAGTGAAGAATTTCACATAACAGACTAGGCTGGAAAGGATGTCTCATGGTGTCTTGTTCAACCTCTGCCCAAAGCAGGGCTGTAATTTCTGTTGGAGTCCTCAAAGTGCTGTCCCTGTTGAGTTATTAAAACCTGCAGCGAAGCAATTTCACATCTCTATGGTCTTCTGCTCCAATGCTATGTCATCCCCACCAAGAACATTTCTCTTAATGTCTGCCTGCATCTTCCCTTGCTGCATCCTACCCCTTCATTTTATGCTCCTGAGATGCCCAGCTCTGTCTTCTCCATAGCCCTTCATTAGTTAACCTAAGACAGCAAAAAGTCTTCTTTTTCTCCTGAGCCCTGCACTACAGCCCCTGGCCAACCCAGTGTCCTTCACTGGGCTCACACCAGTACGTCCCTGTCTCTCATACTGTGGAGCCAAGCACTGGAGCCAGCATTGCAGCACTGAGCAAAGGGGAATCACCTCCCTCAGCCAGCTGACAACGCTCCTGCTAATGCGGCCCAGCATGCAAGTGATTTTCATTTTAATAGCGCTAACACAGAGCCAAGAGCTGATCGGCTGCAAGGGCAGGCAGGAACAGCAAGCCCATGTGATTTCAGCACGCTGTCATTTTCAGAAGAAATAAAGCAGCCTAAGCCCCACTCACTTTTAACACAGCTATCCCAAGCTGCTTGAGAAAAAGGGATTTTAATCACTAAGGATGTGACAATTTTTATCAGCCAAGCATTCAAATACCTTGGGAAACGTGTAGCCATGTGTTGCTACAGCTTTTCTCAGAGCTCTGCAGCACAGCATCTGCACAGTTCTGAGGTTTCTGGGTTGGGGAGTCTCTGAGAACTCTTGTGGCTCAGAAAATGCTGTTTAGGATACAGAGACTTTGTTTTGAGTGGGACTTAACTAAGTTCGTGCTTCATAATACATAGTGTTATTCTTTCTTTGCAAAGAAGCAGGATGTAAAAGTTTGGTCTGTGAAAAACTAAATAATGCAACAGAAATGTTAACTTTCCTAAGTTTCCTGTAGTCTGAAAAGGTTTTGGTAAATACAGTTAAAGGCAAATCAATTAAACAGTAAATCCTAAGAGTGTAATTCATTACCAACCCATGTTAAGCACAGTGTGAATAAAACCTGCTTTAATGTGACAGTGAGGCACATGTGTCTGCATGAGTCTCCACCAGGGAGCTGAATGATGTGAAAGCACCTGGTGTGAATTGCTATTCTGCAAAAAGCTGCAGAATGGGACAAGTTATTGATTTCAATATGAATTCTAACCATCAGACACTTGCAAGAGGCCCTAACAGGCCTAACAAGGCCCCAGACACCCAAACCCAGCACAGCTCTGGAGCAGCAGAGTCATGGGGATCTTCTGTTAGCTCAAAAATAGCATGGCCCCAATCCAAGCCTGTTCCTGTGGTGTGACCTTATCAAAAGGATTTTGCTGACTACAGGAAGATTCCCTTATTTAATATTCCGACGTACCTAGCTAGGATAAAATTTAAACGGTGCTATTTGCTGGGATTACTTTGTTAAAATGTCACAAGATGGCTTTGCTCTGCAGTGCATCTCACTGTTATTCATGCAGCAGTGAGCTCCTCTTGGTGCACTGAATCAGCAGCTTATTGCCTGTGCAACATTTAAACCTATCTGGACTAGCAAAAAGAGCTCAAATGGACTTTAATTACTATGAGGCTTGAAACAGAGGGGAGCATAAAAAGCGGGTTTGAATTGTAAGTAGAGGAGAAAAAATGTCCTTGAATAGAAATGATGCCTGCAGTCCACCCGGAGTCCTCTGGAAACATTGGCTCTTTCAATCTGCTAATGGTGCTTCAGAGGGAGGCAAAGAATGGAAGAGATGCAATCTCAACCAAGCTGCAGCAGAACTCCTGGTCAGCTGAAAGAAAAACCCACTATGGGTTCGTATAGCTGTGTTCGGGTGCACAAAAGTAACAAAAATTGTTCGTTCCGATTAAAACCTACATTTTAAAGAGAAATTTTGCTGAAGAAAAAGAAGGTGGCTCTTTGCAATTTACAAGTCACAGAAAGCTATCAGTGCACTGCAGTAAACACTTGGTCAAACTTGGGTATGCGTACCATTAATTCTGTACCTACATTGTCCCAGAAGAACTACCATAAAATTATCTTTAAGCTATTTCTTCTGCTCACAGAAAGGAAAACACACTGTGTTCTGACAAACCAGCAACCTCAGTGGCACAAAGTCATTCCTCTCTTTCCCCTATATCCAAATCTTCCTCCTACAGCCACTGTCCCCAAGGCAGAGCAGCCACAACCCTATGGAGATTGGCATAGGGTATCTTCATTCAACAAAAAAGTTTGGAAATCAAACTTTCCCAACCCTCCTCCTTTCTGAGTTGTAGAAATGCTGTACTAGAACATGGGCTACTGAAGAAGCAAGAAGTGTTTCTAAAACAAAGCAGAGAACTGCTCTGAACCACAGAGTTCAAATTGTAGCAGTGAAGCCCAAACTCTCCCTTAGTGGACATTTGATTGGAAATGTACAGTTTATTGACATTTAGTCAAGGCTGCTTTTTCACCTAAAAATGGGACAATTCTCTATGGATTCTACCAAAGCAAGCCTCCTCAAGCTCCCAAGGCAACATCCTTTCTGTGCCCATCTCCACCCCAAGCCCCATGACTGCTCCCGCTCCTCTTGAGCCTGGGAGCTGATGTCCAACCAGCCTTGGTGAAACTGCCTGTGCCACGGAAGCAGGATTTCTAAGCAAAGCTTTGAAGCGTGATTTCCCTCCTCAGCACTGTGTAGGTGTCCTGGAGAAGACATTCCCTACTTGCCATCCAGAACCCCAAAACGCACGGTCAGTGAAAGCAATAACAAAACAATTAGCACATGCCTCATCTGCACTTACTTCACTACCGCAGGTAAAGAATGGGCCAAGCCCAGAGGTACTGTGTATCTTCCTGAAATAACATGAGCAATTTCTTACTTTTTCTTGATCTGGAGAAAAACTTGATGCCCCCAGGAGAGGTAGACGGGTTAGAACTGGGGGAGGACTCTTTGGAAGAGGACCTGAAGATCCCACTGAAGCTCATTCGGCGTGGGGAGCGTGGGGGAGACTCCTGGTAGGGGAAGGGGAAGACAGTTTTGGGTGAGCCAGGGCTATGCTTGGATCTCACAGGGGCGGAAACGGGGCTGGAAGGTCGGTTCTGGAGCCCTTTTGAGAAAATGCCTTTTGAAGGACTGCCTGCAGAGTAGTTTTCTTCCACCTGAAGAGAAGAGAAAAAGGAAGAAAAAGAGAAATCACCACTAATTCAGTTCAGTTTGTGCCACTGGGACCTCAGAGCTTGTCTCAACACAGTCACTCCTGATTATTCGAGGTGTGGGTTAACCAGACCTTCCCCCAGCATCAGCCCGCACTACCACGTTGGTGTGTGTGCCACCTCATTGGGCTCACTGCTGCTAAAGATATCTTGAATTTCACAAAAATGTAAAACAATGTGCATGAGCTTTATTATCACACATACACTTCAGGATATTTTTTTAGCAGGTTTATTTGCCAGCCACACATTCCCATTCCTTCCCCAGAAAAATGAAAGGTGGGTGGCAATAAATTTATTAAGGGCAGTGAATGACCTCCTTTAAACTAACACAGCACCCTGAAGCCTCCCCTCTGCATTTAGGCACCCATTTGTAGTACTGAAATCTCCACTGCACAGTGTGGCACAACAGAGAGCACATGAAAAGACCAGAAAAACAAACCAAAAATAAGAAGCAAAGATGAAGTTCTCCCCACGTACAATTAACAGAAGCCTATGCAAACTGCTGTGGGATTGGCCCAGGTCTGAGCTATATGCAGAGTTTATTTCCTCCTGGATACACAAAATACTTCTGTGGGCACCGGACTTCTTTAGTTGGAGTCATTTCGCATGAATGAAGGGTCCTGTTCCTGGAGATCAGTGGTGGTGAGTTTCAGGTCTTCAGTGAAGGTGGAAGCAAAGGCCATGGCTCACATGGCACACTGCCTTCTGCATGAGCTGCCGTTTGAGACCTTTGCATCCTTGCTCCTCGCTCTCACTATGCAAAACAAAGGTGATGTATGTGCGTAGGGAGCATTAACCTGCTAGGTGCACCTGGTATGTGTTGGTATAGCTGGGTGTGTTGCTGCCATGGGAGGAATGTTAGGGAAAATAATACATTTATTAGAATTGCAGAATCATAGAATGTCTTAGGTTGGAAGAGACTTTACAGATCATCCAGTTCCAACCTCCATGCCAGGGGCTGGCTACCCCTACTGGATCAGGCTGCCCAGGGCACCATAAAACACAGCCTTTAACAGCTCCACGGATGGGGCATCCACAGCTTCTCTGAGCAGCAGTTTCATTGCCTCATCAACCTCTGAGGTCTTGCTGGGTGGGATCTGCAAGATGGGCTGCAGTGGTTCCTCATCTGGGAAAGATTCTGACCTGAAAGGTTGATGGCATTTGGTCTGAGAGATGGACACCAGCAGCCTGGGTCAGCAGCTGGAGGAAGATGCTCAACTGCTTTTCATCCCTGCACATTTATTTTGATGACATGGAAAATATGTCTCAGATTACCTGTCCATTTGCAGAAGGACTAGGGGAGTAGTTGCCATCAAGGGGAAATTTTTGGAAACGATAAATCAATCCTAACAAAAGCAACAACAGACTCTTGACAGTATACATCAGAGAAGAATATGCAGTGTCTCCTTTTCTTCCTTTTTCTTTTTCCACTCTCCCCCTCCCATCTTTTAACAAATAAAGGCGCACTCTGGATCAAACATCTTGACTCCATTCTGAGTCTTAATTCAGAGGGATTGGGATCGATATAATGAAACACAAACCACTTTGGCTTGCATCACTCCACATCCTCTGGCACAAACAACATCCATGGTGTATCAAGAAGAATCAAGCACAGTCCCTCAACTGAGACCTGGAATAATTAACACACTATAAATAAATTAATAAACTCTACTTTTGTTATGAGTAAATAGCCCCTAAGCAATGTTTTCATGAAAGCTCATTAACTTTACTAAAACAACATCTGTAAATCACCTGAGATTACCTACACTGTGTTCTCTGCCCAGCTATGCAGCCCAGGAAACAACCATGCAGTACAGCAGCACCTCTGCTCACTGCAATGCATCCACGTCTACTGCCAAATCTACTGCCTGAAAGTTGGGAGCAAGAAGTACAATTCCAAGTTCATTTTAATCACAATACAAATCTGCTGCTACCTGTGTGGTTTCAGACTGTTTCCAGGAATGTAATTTCATTATAATTTTTCCTAAACTGACAAGCCCTGGAAGTTGTAAAGCTAAGAGAAGGCCGTCCATTTGGTGCCACCTTTAATATTTCATGCATCTTTTTTCACATGTTTACTTGGTAATAACAAAACACAGGAGACCCTTCAAAAGACTATGCTATCCTCACATGGCATTTCTAGAAATATGAAATGGCAAGAAATGATTTGCCAAATAACATCAGGATTCTCCTGCACGCACAAGCCAGACATGGAGCAAATTGTTCTCAAATTCTGAGCAGAAGCAGCAGGATGTTTTCATTTACTGCAATCACAACCCACTACTTTCTCTCCATTGTGCCAGGCAGATGAATTAGTTAATTGCTAGAGCACCAGGGGCACGCTGCTAAATACACACATGCATGCTACTAAATTAAAGGAAATTACTACAACAAATTCTTCTCCAGCTGTTCCACACATTGATTACATGCAGGTTACACCCACTGATAAAGAGGATAAACACCTATCATTTTGCTTTGGGCATTATGTCAGTATTTCTTGCTTAGAATACTATTTGACACCAATGTTTGTGAGCTTTAAAAGATGACTGATGTCCATGCATCAGCTGGGAATGCAGAAGAATCTCTGCCTGGAATAAACTGCAGCAAGCTATGCAGTGACTGCACAACGACTCCAGCAGTAGGGCTGGAGGAAGGCTGCACAGCTAGATGGATCAGCCTGTTCTTCATGTGTTTTGGGTTCATTCCCTGAAGCTATGACAGACAGGTGGGCACAAAACTCCCACATGTGCTTCTGAAATATAACTATTCCCCCACCTGAGCTGTAGCAGCAGAAGGAAAAAAGAATTGCATTCTGGTTTCTGACATTAATAAGCTTTTCACACAGACTTGTAATGGTCCAGGAAAACTGTAGTGCTAGTGCAGCCCTACCTACGTTGATGTGTTCCCCAGGGAGGCTGCACAGCCAAGCAGACATCCATGGCACATTATATGAGCTGCTCTAGTTGTTCAAGGTTAACCCAGTTACTTTACGTAGTGCTGAGTAAACACAGCCAAAAATGCTCTAAGACTGCCAGTTTGCACGCTTTGGAGCACATAAGAATCCTCAGCTGGGGACCGGGGAAAAACTGCTCAGTTTTACACACTGAATGATCTTCAGAAGGCTCCTAAAATATATGTAGAGCAAGCTGCTGTTGAAAATAAAGCAATAAAATGAGAGGTGCCTTTGACTCCTTTATATCTAAGAAATCTGCTTTCGATTTCTTGAATGGAATGTAAAGTGATAGCTTGGCACCTACCTGAGCTGGACAGCTCTGGAAGGTTCCAGCTCAGAAAACAGCATCCTCACAGCTCCTCAGTCACCTCCCCTGGGTGCACGGCTCTCCCCTTAACCTCCTCTTCCTTTCTCACAGCAATGCACATTAATGGCTCAGAGCCGTCCTATGATGGACCAACAGATCTGCATCTTCATTTCTCATTGTCATTTTCAATGTACTCCTCAATAACAAAATCCCAGCATAAACCAGACTGAACGTGGCCACTCTGCTTCAATGGGTATGAGAGTCTGGCTCTACAGCAGAACTGTGCCCAAGCCCATTCTGGACCATGACCCTTAACCTCTCTTATGTACTACTACTCTTGACATAATCCATCTGAACAACCATGTATCATGTGCTGTCAGGACTTACCCATCCCGAAGATCATCCAGACATCTCTGGATATGTCTTCCTTTTGACACCAGCTCGGCATCTTTCCCTTCAACTGTTTTCTCACCTAACTTGCAATTCTTCATCTTATTTTACAAGGTAGATTTAAGGACACCACATTTAATCACTACCATCTGGTAATCCCCAGTGCAGTGCTCTGGGACCAAACTATTTACACTTCACCACAAACCATTTTCTCATCACCCACACAACCCATCTCAGTACTACTTCTTCTCACTCACAGACACAAATCTTCCCCATCTGCCCTCTTCTTCCCCATGCTTTGTATTGAATATCCAGTCTTCCCTCTCTTTTGCAAAGTAAGGTCCTCTATAAGAAGGCATTGTGTTGACAACTTAAAATGTAAGGCCTTCTTAACTGCAAGGAAGAGAAGCGTCCTGACAAAGAGACGTGGCCAGAAAAAAATGAATGAGCTGTGCTGAGAAGACTAACCACAAATAGGCAGACTGTGCCAGAGCCAGGGAACCCTGCTTCTGTCCTCATCCCTTGCAGCACCTCAGTGCAGCCATCTCCCCAGGCTCTTCCATAGGCACACAGCCTTCCTCAGAGGTTGCCCTCATTACACACTTCAGGAAGTATGAAGATAAGGCACTTCCTTGGATTTCCACTTTTTCTTTCCAAATTTGGACAAATTCTTCTCTCCTTGGATGTGCCATCTTTTCCCTTCAGGCTGACCATCTCCTGCCATGATCCCTCCCTGTCTGCCACGAGACTTACACAGCTCAGTATCCCTGAAAAATCTCCATCTCTGATTCAGTTGCTGGGGAATTCAGATTCATTTTCAGAACAGACCAAGTTAAAACCTGTCTGGAATATGAATGGGCTCAAGCTAAAATGTCTGAAAGCTTCAAAATGTTTCTGAATTTACGTGAAAGTTATTAAATGCAACTGAGCTCTTCTCCTTTTTCTCCAGGTCTAAGTAGATAAAACACTTATGAAGCATTTGAGTTTTGTATGCTTTTACAACAGTGATTTATTTCACCTTAATTTTGCCTCTTCTCTTACAAAAATCCAGAAGGCAAATGACAGAAAGAAATCGCCTCCCACCACCCCTGTCAGGGACAGTAAGCACAATTAAGGGCGACACATGAGATAGATGTCTGCACTTGTTTCTTACCCTTCTGATGAATCTCAGCAAAGAAGCCCTTTAATAAACTTAATTGGATGATTCCCTTATTATGGTGGAATAAAAGAGCTCACAGAATCACAAGAGCTGACTTTGTTAGACCAAAAGGTAATGAAGGACTTACTCTCCCAGGCACCATGTGGTTACATTCACCCCCATTAGTTCCCTTGGCTCTGCATGAGCAAGAACAATTGAGATGACAATGTGTTTTACAGGATCAGAGATGTCACTTCCCAAAATTAAAGTCCAATGACATTTCCCAAATTAAAATACAATGGGATGCGGCTGGCTGATCTGGCAGACTCAGAGAGCCTGGCTTGGCTGTAGGGTTGGGATTAGGTTTCCCACAGCAAGCAGGTCTGCTTGAAGGCAGGAGCAGGGCAGGAAAGAGAAGAGCAGGGCTGGCTCCAGGTGAGAGCAGGATGGCTCCAGGCTCCGCTTCCTAACCCAAAGCATTTCTGGCAAAGCAGTGTAGGGCCATGCAGCAGTTGTCACCCATGTCCTCATTCTGAGCCTCACTGCATCCGCTGCCCATGTCCCTTGCCTGCTTGGGACACACTCTCTGTCTTTCCTGCTGAGGCCAGCTCACTGATCACAAAGAAATGGATACTTAAAGGCTGAGAAAAAAAAAAAAAAAAGAGATCAAAAGGAGATTTGTTATCCAGTGAAGGAGAAAAGGGGTAAAAATTGGGTACTTTTTCCTTCTCCTCACTGTTCCACCACTTACGAGTCACTGCACAAAACAAAAACAATGCTGGGAGCAGAACCAGGACAGAGCCCTCATTTGAGCCCATCAGCATCTTCCTGCATTACTGGCAGCAGAAATGTGAGACAATGACAAATGCAGTCATAACAAAGCCTACATTTTGCCCTATTCCTTTGTTTGCACATCCAAAACCCAAAGTAATCCTTCAGCCACAGTGTCACATCCAGAATCCACATACCGCTGATTATCAACAGCTACTCTCAAAATCTAATCTAAGCTCTGTGGCAGACTTTCCAAAAATCAGGTCTGCTCCCAGGTGTAACTGCTCTGTTTGGCCAACCTGAATGGGGCTTGCAAAATGCATTTTAGTGACTCAGGTCATTTTGTACTTCTGAGTTTCCTGCTCCAGATTTACTGCTTTCTCCCCCCCCCTTGTTTTTGTATGAACTGCAAACTATCAGTAATGAGCTTGTATTTCTTTCAAGACACTGATAAAGTATTTTATAGTATAACAACAGTATGTTTTGTCTGCCTAGAAACAAAATTTTCCACTGATGAGTCCCAACTCATTTAATCATCCAGGCTTTATTCACTTAATAGGCTCCCATGTCTGTTCAGCATCATTCCACTTTCTTAAATCTAAATGTCCTGTGCTTCTTTTTTATATACATGACGCCGACACCATTACATCTTCCAAACAAATTTATAACCTCATTGAAAGCCCAAATTTGCTCAATAAGAACTGTTTGCCATTAATTCCAATCGAAAAGAGTCTATTATAATAGCATCATTAACTACCCAACATTAGATATTTCATTGCTCTACCCAGGAGTAATGTCACGCTGGCAAATCTGCGAATTATCCTAATTGCAGATATTGTAAATATTAACAAAATAATTGCTTTTTTTCCCAGTCTTTTGCAGCCTCATCTCTCCTCCAAGATCTATTCAAAATTAGCACTAGTTGGCCACGGAAAGCTCTGCCAATCCATTCAGAGCTGTTTTATCAGAGTTGTTTGGGTTTAGCTGTAGAATCTTCCATCTTACATACACTTAAGCCATTAATGAGATAGAGTCACTATTATCACGTAAGATAAACATCTCACCCACTTCACCACTCAGAGAACAGTCACTGCACACTTCTTTTTCAAACTTCCTTCTATAGTTTATAAAAAACATCATATTCTTATAAAGTCATGGAATAATGTTATTTTTCAAACTTCTGATCCTTCCTTCCCTCTTCCATATATCATTTGCTAGCTGCCTCCACATGGGCAGTTTTCTCCTGTTGCTTTTTTTCTCTCCGCCATTCACAATTCCAAACTTTCAGCTTTTAGGTCTCCTGTAATTTCCACATCTTTTCCTGTAACATACACTTCAGATGAAATATATCTAAGTAGTCCAGGCATTAACACCTCTAAAATTGTTAGTGCAATTTTGGTGCAGAGAGGCACTCATCCCTGAGTGCCACCCTGCCACATCATACCAGAATTGTCCTCTGTTCTCCTGCTCCACATCACTCATGATTCCCCAGTCCTCTAAACTCTTTTCTTCTACTGTTTCCAGACTGAGGAAATCTAGTATATGTAATCGTGCCTTAGCTCCTGGTAACCCTCATTTGTACTAAAGTATTTAATGATCCTGTGAGGTCATTCTTTCTTCAACGACTCAAGCCATTTCTGTAGAGTCTTAGAGTATGGGGCACTCAGCAATACCAGCTACTCTAGACAAAGCCACCAGCACAAGTATTAAAGCACTCTGTGAGGCAACGAGAAGTGTCAGAATATCTGCAGCAGACACAAGAGCTACTGTGCTGTATCACATAGTGCCAAAGGTTCTGTGCAAGAGTCTGAAGAGTGTTGCACGTTGCCTTCAACAGAGGAAGGTCAAAACCACCTCCAGCCACCAGGTCACAAAGGAAAGAAAAATACATCAGTTATAATAATAACCATGCCAGTGAGAAGTGATTAAGGATAAACTTCAGGAAATATGTGACACATTCCCATCTCTGTCAAAAAATTCCTATGTGAATCTGAACAAGTAATTCCGCACTCAAGTTTCCTGGCTGTAAAATGAGGATTACTGTCACAGGATAATGATTGAGTGGCACTCGCACACTAAAGTGCTGAGAACCCTTGTGAAAAAAGTTAATACAATTTCTAAAAGGTTTTCACAAAGATTAGTGGTACTAAATTAATGTCAGATCAGAAAGGCAGGCTGTGAGCTACTCTTCTCTAATGTGACACATAGCCCAGCTGACAGAAGAGGTAAGTGCAGGAAGAGAGATTTCCCTGATTAACTGTCTGTCTCCAACACTACCAGTGAATGGAAAAGCCATGCTACTGATGAAATAGTGACTCATGGTGTAAAAAAGGTACACATCACTTTATGATTTCAGACTTGAACAAGTGAAACCCATTTTACATTGAAGGAGAAAAGTAAAACTTGGGAACTTCTTCACATAACACCAACAGGACCTGGAAAATTTTTGGTTTAAATTAATTAAAATACTGCATTCTGATGGTGGTTATCAACCACTGACTGCAAGGTCCCATCAAGGAGAAAAATGCTATTTATGATGAGATGTGTTGCATTAGATTTTATTTGATTATCTGTTTCTGATTGGAAGATGGACACTGTCAGCTGGTCTGTCACCACTGTTGCATGTGTTGACCAGAACTCTTAAGTACAGGGTTAGAGGCAAAAAAAGTAGGCTTTACATGCTCAGGCAAAAAGGTCAGATAAATAAACCATTTTGGATGTCAAGCCCCAATTGCACTGTTAGTTCAAAATGAACCACACTCCTACATGCAGAACTAGACCCAAGTTTTGGGGAAAAAAATAGCATTCACTAAAACCATTGAGGAATGGTTTTAAGCTCAAGATGGGAAGGTTCATATTTGATGTTAGAGGGAAGTTCTTCACAGAGAGAGTGGTGAGGTGCTGGCACAAGCTACCCAGAGAGGCTGTGGATGCCCCATCCCTGGAGGTGCTCAAGACCAGGCTGGATGGGGCCCTGGGCAAGCTGGTCTGGTTGTGGCAGGGGGGTTGAAACTTGACGATTCTTGGGGTCCCTTCCAACCCAAGCCATTCTATCATTCTATGATTCTATGATTCTATGAAACTTCAGAAGGGGGGTGACTACTTAAATGTTCTTCAAGTTCTTCCCAAGAAAGCACTCATTAAAAAAAGTTCCCAAGACTGGTAAGAAAAAAAAACAACAGGGTGTTCATAAATGGTAAAGCAGAACTTGTTACATTGATCACAAAATACTACATGTGAGCAAGATCAGCTTTGATATATTTTCTTCTTCAGGATTGAGATTCACGCTGATTTTTCACCTTTCCTTGGGAAAAATCAAGCTCCTGTTAGAAACACCTGCTCTCCTTCAGCATGTCATCATATTGGCCACTTTATTCAGACCCACCAAACAAGAGCATTTCGGTAACACTGTATTTTAGCTTCCCTGGCATCTACAAGAAATCCTCCGTGTTCATCAGTGACTCTTACATCACACTCCCAAGGTCCAGCGCAGTAAAGAACAAGGCCAGTGTTATAAACATATTCAGTTACTGATGGATTGCACAAGTTTTTTTAAACAACTGTCCTTTGCCACGATATGCGAAGGCATAGAGATGCATGCTGTCAACAGAGTTAAATTATTATCATTCTAGATGCAGATTAGCTTCACTAAGGAGATATTTATTGTTTCACCTGCCTTGAACTATAACTGCAGACTCACTGACAAATGGCCTCCCTACAGAAAGGTCCATATCCTTGTAAGTACTGCCACAAGTCTGCTGTGTAGCTATGGATTAGCTTTTGAGGATACCTACTATTGTTCAGAAGGGTATCTCTGGTCATCAAGTCTGTTACTTGGTCAGTAGGAGGTCTACATTTAGCAGATCAACTCGTATGTCAAAGCTCTGTGAAAATTATGAGGCCAGGAACCTGAAGCACTGTGTTTCTGTAGCAACACCACAAATTTTGGTTGCTGTTTTCCTGAGAATGCAGTAATCCAATATCACTCTATCAAATTACAGTGTTATACAACACATCTGCAGTATCTAAAGGAACTGAGATTATCATTCTTCACAGGTGATAGTGTTAAGCACTGTCATGATAAGGCCTGCAGAAGTCACAGTGTTTGCCCAAGAATATCGCTTTCAATAGGTAAATGGAAAGAAAGACTAAAACCCTGAGACTTTTCAGTGTCTAATGAATTGTGTTTATTACCAAGGGACTCAGCAACCACAGCTAAGGTGAAGCTTTGGGAATATCCTACCTTGCGAGAAGCATTTTTGTCTGCATTTTCCACATCACCGTCCAAGAATGGCATGGCAAAAGAGCTGAGATCCTGGTGAGAGAGAGAAGAAAAAATAATGTCCTGTATTAATGTCTTCTTCCATCAGAGTATCCCATGTCTGTAGCCCACAGTTCTATCTATCTCCAAAGTACCTGCTGCTTTACCCATAGCAACTGCTGGAGAGAATGACAGGATCTTACATTTCTCCTTGCGTGTCAAGAGCAGATTTAAGTAATTTGTGAACAGGAGGCCCCTAGAAGCACTCCCAGTTCATTGCCATCAAAAAGCACTCAGCATCTGCACAGCCACAGTGGAAGGTCCCATGCTGAAAGTTTTTAAGGGAGGTACCCAAATCCCGCAGAAAAATATAGCAGGAAATTACAGTCTAATTATAGCTCCTTGCTCAGTAAATGACCTTTTGTGGCCTTTAGTGGGGACTGCAATCTTCATTCAAGGAGCATTTATGGCAATAAACGTGGATGAAAACATGTCAATGTTCTCAAAATGGGTAATGAATGTAGAAAAGATGGGGAAAATGCAGACATGGTGTTTGAAGATGGAATAACCAGCTCATTTTCACAAGGCAGAGAGGAACCCCTGGTTCTGTGCGACTAAGGAAAACAAAGCCATAAGAAAAGCACACATGCTCATCTTTAACTAACAAAAACAAGTTGCAATTATGTTCTACCTCCTGCCGTCTGTTCTGTTTATGCTACCTCATGTTCCAGCCACGGGATTTTTAGGGCTCCTTTGTAAACACATAATGAAGTTTTCTGTGTTAGCGTCAAGTTTAGCATCTGTTTGATCAGAAAAGTAGATAATGAGTAACTCTATGAGCTCAAGCATGGGTTGTCAGCACTGTATGCTGAAGAACTGAGGCTTGGATCCCAAACCTTGATCTCAAAGTCAGGAGAATATGCCCAGCACAGAACCTGCCTGATGCAAAGCATCACCCTTTAAATATAATGATGCAGTGCTTCTCTGCAACATCAGCATCTCATTTAAAATTGTTCAAAACAAAAATAAATAGCAATTTCACATAAACCTAATTTGAGATTAAATAGAGCTTAATTAAAAATTAGCACAGGCTGGGATGTCTGCAAGGCTTGCTTGCCAAAGGCCTTCAGAATTCAGAACAGCCGCAAGCCTAATCACATCACATTGTATAATCATACTAAATCCAAACTATGCTCAAAAATGTGTATAATTCAGGCATAATCCTTGCAAATGTTTGAAAATATTCTAGTTACATAATGAACAACAAAAATAAGGAACAAAAAATTGAATTACTGGAAGTGAAGCATGTGGGAGTAAGTCATGCCAAGTTGGAAAGGGAAAAAACAAAGCAACCCCACTTGGCCAAACTGGCCTTGAGTCCCTAGGCCACAAACCAAAGCATCCATGACACATCAGTGTGCTCCAAGCTCTACTCATGCAAATTCAAAGGGAAGCATCTACCAAGGCCCAAACTACAAAGCACCAACCGAGCTGTATAATGTCACCCTCATCACCACACATCGGTGTGTGTTTCATGTTATGTTCAGTGGAAATGAAAGTGCAAGCAAATATCTCAAAACCAGAAGAAGAGTTGATTCATTTTAGCTTATGTTTTCACTGTTATCAAGATTTGACAGAGGCTAACCCAGGCCCCACAGAACCTTAACCACTACTGTATTAATCTGCTTATTCCTACCATTAATTAAGAGCAAAATGACTTACATACTCCAAAAAATTAATCAGCCATAAGCAGTGTTTATAAACATTGTCAATAAATGAATTAGTATATTCGTACTTAATGTGTTACTGCAAGACTTAAATAAAACATCTCTCTGAAGTTTAAGAGCCAAATGGAAAGTTACACAAAAACACATCCCCTTGTGTTTACTTTAATTTAGCCAAAGGATTTACCAACATTTTCCTCTACCCATCTTTGGTAATGAAGAAGCTGGCATTTGATATGTGCTAAGTCATTTTCCATGCAATAAATCAAGCAAATAATCTCTTCTGAGCTCCACATGTTAGCATCCCTATATTACTACTTCTTTAACTTGCAGAGAGGAAACCTACAGCTTGGGAGGGCTGAAGCCTGGGAGAAGAAAGTGGGTTTTTAAGGGACATATACCTAGCAATTACAGTTGACAAAGCTGTCCTGGAAACCTGGAACAGCTAGGAATGAAACCATCACTTCACTTTTGAGCAGAAGCTTTCAAAAACAGGAAGAGGTAGGCAGGCAGAGTTATTTTCCAGTGAGCGTGACATGGGCTGCCAGTTACAATTCCAACTTAAAAATGGATACGTGCTATGTTCTAAAGCCTAAAAGTATCCTGAAGCCCACCTGATGACTTTATCCTAATTTGTAACTGGAGCTATACCAGACCCTGTCAGGACAGCACGGAACCCCTCTTAGTCTGCTGGAGAACATTTTAAACAGGATGAAAATTTGAGTGCTGTGATAAGTCTGTAATTGCAACTGCTATCTAACAGTTTCTTCATCTTTCACTTCTTCATGGGACTGCAGTTACTGAAGGAAAGAATGGATAGGTCAAAAGCCGGGCTGCAAACTCTGCTCTCTCAGTTCTAACCTGTTGGTTAAGCAAGGAAATATTGCATGTTTGTTTTTGCTTTACATGAATCCTTCACTCAGGGGATGGTGATGCACTGAAAGAAGTTGCCCAGAGAGGTTGTGGAAGTCACATCCCTGGAGGCATTCAAGACAAGGCTGGATGTGGTTCTGGGCAGCCTGGTCTAGTGGTTGGTGACTCTGCCCATGGCAAGGGGGTTGAAACTCGATGATCTTTGAGGTCCTTTTCAGCCCAGGCCGTTCTGTGACTGTATGATTCTATGAATCTCTGTAGAAAACAGAAGATACCTATTTCTTTCTTGTGTTGCTCTTCATTCAGAAGCATATGAAGCTACAGAGCTGATGATACAATACATCTTAATGTGTTGCAGAACACCTGTGGGTCTTCCCAACGGTGCAGCCCTAGCTTTTATTGCTTCTCTGTCTGCTCCAATCTGCTTCCAGCTGATGCACCTATTACAGTCGCTCTGTCATTAACCTGGGATTTAATCCGTTCTTGGACAGCTTTCTCACTCTTAGAAAAAGCTGGTGTGTATATTCTCCAATAGCCTTCTCCAGGGGCACTCTCTGATTTACTCTGTGTAACTGCCCTAGAAGATCACACAGTTCTGAACAGATATTTAAAAAACTTCTGCCAAAGGAAGAGACCTTCTCATCTGAGACTGCAGAGCCCTGACTGAAGAATAAATGGCATCACTCCCTGTACCCATCAGTTCAGCATCACATCCTTGGATAGAAAACTTCTGTTGGGACCAAAACCTACAGCTATCTCTGTAGGGAAGGGAGGCCACCAGTGACTGCAGCTCCTAGTAGTGCTAACCTGGAATTAAGGCTATGCAAAGCCTGTTCTGGACAGTTTTGTTGGCTTTCTTGTCATGCTCATGTTCCTTAGCAGGTCCTTCACATCCCCCAGTGCAGTCCAACTATCAGACATCAATCCTGCCAACCCCTTATTAAAAATGAGCTGTTTAGATTGACTTTACATCCACAAGGCCATGTCAGGTTAACATTCAGACACACACACAGTGTTGTATCCCTCCTTCCTGACTCCTCTTTTTCCTTGGACAGCCCTTCCATCAGAATACTTGGAATTATGTGGAAAGAAGGATAAAAATGTTGTTAATTGGTATCTTGGGAAAACTACGAAACAAAACAAAACAAAACAAAATCCTCAGANAACAAAACAAAACAAAACAAAATCCTCAGAACTGTTTTGGAGAACAAGGAAGAAAACCACACTTAAGGATATGGAAAGTGAATATGCTAACTGGCAAAACGTAGCCAAATAGCAACAGGAGCAAGATCTGGTTGGCCCAGCCATTTTCACCTTTTCCAGCTCGTTTCACTGTTTCTCTCCTTACCAGGGATAATTCCTGCCAACAAAGCCTGCCCAGACACGCTGCCTGGATGCTGCTGCAGCTGGGGACCTCAGTGTCAGAGAAGAGTTTCCAGCAGTTCTGTTGCAGAGGCTGCAGGCTTAAGTAACAGACCACTAAGGCCTTGAATCCAGTAAACAACATAGAATAAAAAGGATTCCTTCTTATTATGGTTTTGTTTCAAGGCTATTTTGGCAGCCAGCCTAATAAAGTTTCTCTGTAATAGCTGAAGCCGAGGAGCCAGCCCCGCACTCCGGGGTGTGCAGGGATTGACAAGTCATAGACCCATTTCCGAGGTGTTTTGGGCGGGAGTAAGACATTTTTGTGGTCCCAGTCAACACTCATCTGGAATTTCAGGGATGGGTATTAAAAGAGTATTTCACACACAGCTCCCTGCAGCCAGCCTTCCAAACGCCAGACACGGCCACACAGCACATCTGCTCATGTCTGTGGTGGTGGGTCCCTGTCCCATGACCATGGTCAAGTCTTCAGCATGGTGCAGAGGTACTCAGGTTGGGATGGCTTCATGGCCACCCCGTGGTCTATTTCTGCTGGGAGGCTGAGCACCTCTGCTGAGCATCTCCAGAGTCCTGGTGTAGGTGCTGGCAGCACACAGTTCTGATCACTGATCACCTATGAGACATCATTCTTTTGTTTCAATAACTGCTGTGTGTGTGCTGGGATTGCATTGAATTTTGATGTGTGATGCCTGTCAGACATTACAGTCATTTTATGCAATGTAAATCAAGCAGAAGGTGGCACTTTACTAAGACAGCTTTCCAATACGGGAGGCAGTTCCTTTAATAAAATAAATAAAATAAGATACCAAGAAATTAAGCAAAGAGTTCTGATAAGACCCCTGATCTCACAGAGTATTGGTAAAAATTTCACTCCTCAGCACCACATCTTTACAGGGCTCTCAGATCTCCTCCTCTGCTAACATTACTGAGCTATGAGCGCGTCAGCTGTCCTACCAAGGACAAAGAAAGTCACAATATTTATTAGTGGTAGTTGTGAACTGCTTCTTTCAGCTTAATCTGCGCACCAGCAGACTTTTTTAGATCAACCTTGGTTTGTACCTATTACAAGCCCATGTAGAACTCTGAATAGTAATTATACTACGTATGCTAATAGGCTGTGAGTAGAATTCAAAGCTTGAACTCCGTGGAACAGGGTATGAAGCTTGGCAGCTCTGACTGAATTAAAAAACCTCTTTTTTGAGAACAATCCTGTGCAGAAGCCTTTGAGGATTTATATCAAATCACACAATTATTACACAAAGAATGTATCAAAACTGACATATACAAGAATTCCTGTCCTTTTGATTTTGTTGTTTTGATGTAACGGGCACAGTCGCATATAATAGGACTTGCTACATGGCTTTATTCCTTTAAGAGTAGGTTGCTCATTGCTTTGCTTTTCTCCCTCCCCCATGCCATCAAGACTGCAGCATGTGTTTTGGAGAAAGAGACATAAATCGCACTGTGAGACATAGGATGCTGGTGACTAAGTCTCAGTATGACTCAATGGGAGTGGGCAGTAACAGATGCACAAAGCTGGTTAGATTTGTGCAAGCCAGCTTTGTACTTCTCAGGGCGACTGCAATTTATTTGTGTGCTATTCGTTTTCAGGCTGTTCGTATCTAAAAAGAACAACCAAGTGGACCTGGACAGTTTGAGATGGTAGAAATGAAATACAGAGACTCCAGTTTGTGTGCAGGACAATGGTGCCAGAGGCAGCATGGTCCTTGAGTCACCTGGGTGACTGTGCAGGAGTGGTTGCACACACATCAGTGTCAAAGTGGATACAGCACCAGAATTGAAATAACTAAACATAAATCACCCTATTTTTTTTAATAAATCAAAATAAATAAATGACCTGCCTGGGAGAAATGGAAATATTCAGTCCAAAAGAGGCACAATCTAAAAACTTAGGGATTTATTGCTGGCTGAAATCCAGCACAGAACCCAATCAGTGAAAACCACCATCCATCTGGTGATTATTCAATGTCCTATGTAAAAAAAAAAAAAAAAAAACTTGGCAATTTAATGTGCAACAACAGACATGCCAAGAACTAAAGAGCTCCTGGAGCTACTTTTCTCCATTTCTCACTCGTGGGTTGATGGTTCAAATTGTCGCTATTTGATCTGAAAGAGCTGCTGAAACTGAGAATTTCTCAGGTAAGGGAATAAAGAGAGCAATGAAACCAATAATTCCTTAATAGTTCCCTCAAAAAAGCTGTCCAAGCTGAGTTACCCTGATCATGGGAAACTGGCAGCCTCCAGCACACCCTTCTTTTCTAAAGCTCTTGGCGGTCATTCAGCTCCAGCAGACTACAGCAAATGCACCTTTTCTTCCGAGGCTGTAGACAAGATTCATCTAGAAAAACTGTCAAGCGCCCATGGACTGGTTTTTGTTTGTCTCTCAGTGTCAGGCTTCAATTGCGAGAGCACATTCCTATGCTGTTGGTGGAAAAAATGAAATTTTCTTTCAAATCTGTGCTCTCCTACCAGGATTCAGCCTTTGCAAACAAGCCGAACACAGCCTGGGGTACACAGACCCTGGGTGGGATGCAGTGCTCTTCAGCCCAGAGCCCTGTCCTGTGCATAGCATCCACAGAGCACAGAGAGGTACAGAAACACTGCTGCCCCTGAGCAGTAAATCACAACCCATCGGTAGGGGCACACAGCAGCCCAAATCATCAGCTCCTTCACACCGAGACCAACGCGTTATAGGTACTGGTAACGTGTTTGTGACAACAGCAGAGGGACAGCCTGGCAAAAGTATAAATAACAAAATGCTGTGGGGAAAAGAAAATAGAGAAAGGATGATAGAACAGCAGAGAAAGCAAGTCAGTGGGGAAAATGAAATCCTCAATATTCTCTGTAACACCACAATCCACATACAATGTCTGCAGTGGCAAGCTCCCGCATATTCCCAGCCTGTGGGAAAAAGTGGTTGACTTTAAGCACTGCACCCTGATTTATGAGCATGGAGCTGTCTACTGGCTAGGGAGCAAGACTGAACATCACCCCAGTGCTCTACAGACCCTGCTGGATACTGATGCTTTGCTCAGCCCCTTCCTAGATGCTCAGGCAACTTTCTCTGCAGAGACATTTCCTCCAAGAAGAACAAGTTAAGACAGACAAAGTGAAAGCAGAAGATAACATACCTCAGACCTGGTGAATGTGATCAGATGAATGATGAGAGAATTAAAAAACAACCAAAAGAGACACCGCTATAGGGAGAGACAGCAAGAGACTGCAAATGTTACCCTTCAGATGGCACGTACTCCGTGCCAACAAAGCTGCTTTCCAATACTTACATAAACACAACAAAGGATTCCAAGGTATTGCAGAGAAAAGGGCATGTTTTCTATGAAAAAGAGCATCATCCGCAGTAAAATAGCAGAACCACAGCAAACAAATGTAATGAAAACACTTGAGACACACTATAGCTTGGGGACAGTCATAGAATCATAGAATTTCTCAGGTAGGAAAAGACCTTCAAGATCAAGTCCAACTGCAACCTATCCGTACTACCCTAACTCTAACAAACCACTGCTAAATTGTGGCCCTGAGAACCACATCCAAATGGATTTTAAATACATTCAGGGATGGAGACTCAACCACCTCACAGTCTGAATGGATTCAGCACAAGGAGCATCAGCAGTCCAGTAAATATCTCTACACTAAATAAAATGTCACTGCAGTTGTGTGTTCCTGCCCCATTTTTCTAGGCCAGATCTCTTAGAAAACCACTGAAGGAAGAAGAAAACAGAACAAAATCAGAAGTGAAAACCAGCTGATGGCCTTTCCTGAGCAGGACTTGCTGGGTTCTCCCTTGCAAATATATGACTTAAAAAATTGACATTCGCACCAGGCAGAAAATCCCTGCCATAAATACTTGAACTAGAACTATTTTTTGCAGCTCAGTACACTTAGGAGGACAGGTGCCTACTGCTTCCTTTTTTTTCCCCTGTTAATAATTGTGACAACAAATCCTCAACAACTAGAGGAAAGCTTTTATCTGGAAAACCAGGTGAGTGAGGGAGGTACTCTGATCGAGTACATCTCAGGCCAAAAAAAAAAAGAGAAAGTAAAGAAGAAAAAAGTAGAAGCATAAAATGAGGAAAAGAAAGGAAGAACAGGATGGCTCCATGCCTGGTGTACTGGAGACCAGAATGGAGCTCAGAGCTGACAGCACATGGAACCCATGGAGCGGGAAGATTCCCCATTTGTTTTCCTGCTCTATTCTCCTTTGTGGTTCTGTAGTGGCAGAAAAAAAATCAAAATATACAAAATTTATGATCACTTTGCTACAGCTTTTCTTATACTTTTAGTATCACATGTAGAAAGAGACCATTATATATAGGATCCTTAATTTCATAGGATAGACTATTCGTTTTTCTTTTCCCAAAAGACTGGATGACTTTATTCACCACTCCCTGAGCTCCTCGTACAATTTGCTGGCAACATAAAAATCCCTCAAGGACAGAAGGAAGATCAAATTCCCAGAGACAATACAGAAAAGATTGTCATAGTCACAGTATGATACTCTGCCTTAAAATCAGCTTGCGTGTCCTTCAGTCCCACCACACACTTGGAGCTGAGAGATGCTGAGAGTTGCAGACAAAGAACTGGTACCTCTCTTATTTTTTCTGGTTAGTGGCACCATTCAATACTAAGAAATTACATTCAACTGCTCATTCTGTGAGAATCCAAACTTCATTACCAACTGCATATCCAGGTCAGAACAGCTTTGTAGGTGAACTTATGTGACAATAGTTTCACTGTCTGTTCCAACTTTCTAGTTTACCTCTGGGAAGGCACCAAGGACAGGATGTCTGCCACACAAAACACTAGTCATCTTCCCCACGCTTTTGTCTAGTCTCTCATTACAGAGTATGTAGAAAGTAGCATCTCCCTTCCCCTGGACTGCAGGGAAAGTCTAGGCAACTTGCTTACCCTTTGGTGACTGGGCACTGGATAAATAAAGCCTGACTTTGACCTCTCCGTCTTTAATCTTAGGGCCACAGAACGTCCTGAGCTGCAGGGAATCAACAAGAATCACCCAACCCCGGCACGGCGTCATCCAAACCCAACCCTGTTCCTGAGAGCGGTGTCCCAACACTCCATCGGCTCCGGTACTCAGGCCGTGCCCACTGCCCATTCCACACTGAGAAGCCTCACAATAGGATCCCCATCGTACTACAGGCATGTCTACACGGCAATCACAAGCGTGGTATCCGCCAGCTTGCCTTCACCCTGCTCCAACACAAGGGTAGCCATGACAACACCCAGTGAGCGTAGGCTGTAAAATCCCCGTGGGAGGCTGAGTAAATACTCCAGCAATTCAGTGCACTTCGGGTTCCTCGCTGCTGTACGGCTGTCAGGACTCAGCCGGGCTAATTTAAGACGAGCTTCAATCACGTCTCATCCCGTAGTCTAGACATGCTGTAGGCATCCATATACAACGGGTAGCACAATGAGGTCCTAATCTCTGTTGGTATTTCTGAGCGTTACTCAAATGTATCTATTCTTCACACAGCTTTGGGTGTTTAGGAAACACAGCTCTTTGACAAAGCGGGCACACATTGCAGGGAAAAGGAAGAAGGCGCTGTGTCCAACTGAATCAAACTGAACTTGAATGTTGAGGAAACAGGCCTGCCATAGGACCATGGAGAGCAGACGTGGGCTGAGCACATCATGCTTCCAGGCCTCCTCACACCTCGCCCTGCTGCTCACAAAGGCTGTCTCCAGGGATGAGTTTCAAAAGCACCGCAGCTCTGTTCACAGGAACGAGTTAGAAGACACGAGTGACCACCTCTGGAAGGAGGATGGATACAATATCTGCCCGTCTGGGAAATTTCATCAACAATGAGTCTGATGGGACGACACAGCAAAGGGATCACTCATCCTCATTTGATATACCCTGAAAATAAGATTTTGACTGTGGGTCCAGTTGGAAATAATCCTCACATGGAAAGGAAATAACACACTATAAGGTTTGCTAATCACTGTACTTGCACTGTTAACATTTTACATCAGGTATCTCCCCAGTTAAACTGCAGGTTTCTTTCAAGGCCTATGGCTTTTATTGGTAAGTACTATTTTTGTCCAGAGAGCATTCCCAGTAAAGGAAAAACTCAGAAGTGAGCTATATTCATTTCTGGCTCCTTTAATAAGTCTTCTAATTTCAACCACCTAAATCCTCATGTGCCCATTTAGGCATGATGGTTACAATGGACCTGTCTGAAAATGCTGTGGAGAAAAGACTAGAAAGCACTCTAATATTCAGATAAATCCAACCCCAAACTTAAGCATGATATTTACACACCTATGTTCCCAAAAAGTTGTTTCTGCCCTGTGTACTGTTTTCTAAATTCAGCAGACACCGTTCAGCCAAAGTAGGCAAACCTTTATTTGGTTTGAGTGGCAGTTGGTACATGACAGTGCTTCAGGAAGCATTTGGCCCTGCCTAGAGAGTGTGGGACACGCTTCCATGTCAGGAGGGCTCCCTGGCCACAGTGACAGAGGGACAGAGTGCAAGCCTGGCATGTCTGGGGCTGATTGATAACGTGACTGTTCTCCAAGACACATGGCTGAAGGTCCCAACCCAGTTTTCACAACAAAATAAACCTCCCTTTGGGATCAGTGACCCAGCCTGTGGCTCAGCCCATTGCAGCCACCCACTGTGCCATGGAGCTTCACCAAAATCCTCCCATAGAAAAGATAAGCAGTGAAGCAGGAAACAAAACCAAGTCAAGAGAAGGGAACCATTTGTTTCTCAAGGTGAATTAAAACCACAAGCAGGAAATTTTGACTCAGAATAACATTTTTTATTCTTGTTTGGCTTTCTGTTTTTATAGAGAAACAATACTAGCAAAAAATTGAGTTCATGTGAGTAATATGGTCCTTAAGGTACACTGGTTCTTTCTCTCATTAAAAATGATAATTTCTATCTGTACATATTAAGTAGTTGCACAGCTATCCGTAAGCATTCAAATGTATGCTTTAGGAATGCTTCTTTTGAGCTTCTTAGGATGGAAATTGTACTGCCCACAGACCTTATAAGTAGTTAAATACCTATTAGAAAAGTGTCTCTTACATCAGAGCAAGAGGATATGTTTACCAAAACGTATCAGTGCTACAAGCAAAAGCATTAGTTCCTCCAGTGAGAAACAGAAGCAGGTTGCCACTGCTAACTGTGGCCTCCAGGGACTGAAGTGCCTGAGCTCACTTCACAGGGCATCCCTTCTTGTTTTACACACATATAATGCATGCTCTCTTAGAGGAGAATATATATGGTAAACATGTATACAGTAATTTCCTGTGTGTGCATATATGTAACAAGCTCCCATAGTATTTTAACTGCTGGTTCTCTTAAATTTAGGTGATTTATTATTTCTTGCCTTTTAAATCAGCTCACTGCTGGACCAAGTGGGGTGATGGAACGTACTCAAATGGCACAGGATCTTCTCTTCCCAATGGAGAACCCAGCTCTGCATACAGCCTGAAGCAAACTGTGCTTGTGGCTGACTTCCACCAGCTCTGTGATTTACCTTTAAAGGTTTACAACAATATTGCTTTTTTATTCTCCTAATTTCTTCCTGATGGCTGTAAGACATCCTAGTACAGATTAATGGTTGCTTGTTGTGTTTGTTTTTTTTTTTCCCGTGGTTTTAGCATGTATTTTAAATTGTGTCATTTTTTGAAATGAATACCCTTTTATTCTGCTCTCAGTTACCCTGTATAGAAACTAAGAGCAGTGCAGTCCCTGTGTGCTGGCTTTCCTGCTGCCTCCCATTTGATCCCATCAGCACTTGAAATGCACTGGGCTGGCCCTGTGTCAGCAGGATCCGTTTCATCCTCCTGCCAGTCACTATCTCTTCCCACTGATGCTCCAGGCCCCAACTCACAACTTCAGATTTCTCTCATCTCCCAGGGCTGTTCAGAGCCAGAGCAGCCTCTGCTGCCTCACCACTCCTTGAGTCCTCACTCCTTCCCCTACATGGATCAAGCTGAAATCGCTTCCCCAGAGCGGACACCCTAATCCATCCCACCCTCTGTGCAGCTGAAACGTGGTCCATAACAACACAGGAACCAACTAGAACAGCAGAGAGGAGCTGGCAAAAATGCCTGTATCTTTTACCAGAATAAATTCCAGTTACCCTTTCCCAGAGCCCTCCCATCACCTCGCTGACAGAGCACTGTTAAACCCAAAGCTTTGCATCTGATCCCAAAAAGGAGCTGCCACCACCATCGGACATTCATTCATTCATTTATTCACAGGCCCATGAATTGCAGTGAGTTCTGCATTAAGTCTGGCAGCAGAAGGGGAAAAATGCAAAAGGAACACGTGAAAGCTGCAATATACATCTTCATCCAGACATAGAGTCAAATATCACATGAAAAGACAGGCAAACAGCAAACAGAAGCTCCAGTCAATGAGCCTACCAAAAAGCTGCCATTTGAGGTTTGCAATACCTAGCCACAGCAATGGGTTGCCCGGTAGTTCAGGCTGCTCTGATATGATCAGGGTCAGAAAACAGGCATTGCAGGATGCAGAGAGCAGATGGTTTCAGACTGAAATTAAATAAACACCCCAAAATGATAATCTCTCCTTCCAAAACACTAAGGAAAAGTTATGCAAGGAAAAAAAAAACAAAAAACAAAAAAAAACCCAGCTACATTCTTTAACTAGATAAAAGAACATTTTGTTCAGCCTTGAGATATCTATTGTAACTAAATGCTGTGAAAACAGGACAACATCCCTGCGCCAGCCATGCATACATAAGAGACAAAACAAGATGAAAAAACAAAATACCCGAGAACCACGCATCCCTTACACAGCCTGAAGAATGCCTCTCAGCGGAGTCCTGCAGTGCACTCAGGCTTCTCCACTCAAATGAATGCAAAACCTATTCCCTTTCCGAGTCTGTTAGAATAAATAAATGAAAGGAAAATCAAACCTGAAGAAACCCACAGACAGGCGAGCCACGTTCTGACTTACAGCTCTGAAAAATCCTGCAGTCTGGCTGGAAACGTCCATTGAAGAGCTGCACGCAAGGCTTTTCCCTAAAGGCAAGCACATCGAGACATTTCAGGCTCTGCTACTGAAGCCGACGCTGCAACAGATGGGGAGCGGGGCTGGGTGTGTTCCTCCTTCCCATCGCAGCGCTGCGCGGGGACAGCGGGAGCGGAGGTAACCCAGGAGAGCGCAGGCATCGGGCTCCGTGCCAGGGATGCTTCAGCCATCGCAGGATTCGATTACCCGGCTGCGCAGGCGGGTCATTAAACGCCGCACCGGCAGTGCTGGCTGAACGCTGCGGGTCCGCCGGGGAAACTTTGCGAGTTCAAATAACCGCAGACGTTTTTAGAGCGATGGGAAGAGAAGGGAGATGGCTTTCACGTGGCCGAGGCTGCGTCTGCTTCGGTGCGCTGGAGCGGCAGAGCTGTGGTGGGCCCGTTTCATGTGGGTACCAAAGGTGACTCTGTGCTTCAGCTCTCCGTTCCGCAACGTGAACAGAGGACGATTTAATTCGCTTCGTAATTTGCTGCAAGGACCTCACTGGGAAAACAAGTGGTCCGACTGCAGAGTGTGACATTGCCATTAAGAATCAAGATAATAGCGCAGCTATTTAAATCACATCATGTGAACTATGCGTGCATGCTAGCACAGCAATGCCAACCCTCTGACTGCAAGCTGAGCTATGGGGGATATGAGTTTTCTTTTTCAGCAACAATGCCTTGAAAATTATAATCGTGTTCAGCTCTGATTAAAAGGGAGCTGATAAACGGGAGGAAAACTGAGATTCTGCATGGGCAGTTAGCGACAGGACACGGGGAAATTGCTTTAAACTAAAGGAGGGAACACTCTGGTTAGATGCAGGAGAAATTCTTTACTCAGAAAGCAGTGAGGCACTGGTACTGCTGCCCAGAGAGCTGTGGGTGCCCCATCCACGGAGGTGCTCAGAGCCAGGTTGGATGGGGCCCTGGGCAGCCTGAGCTGCTGGAGGGGCAGCCAGCCCATGGCAGGGGGCTGGAACTGAATGGGCTTTATGGTCCCTTTGAACCAAACTATCCTGTGGTTCTATGCTTGCTCCACCAAGCAGTCTCATAAAGTATCCTTTACTGACAAAAAAATCACCTCCAGACCATGAGGCCACATCCTTGGCCAAGACGTTGTTGAAGTCTGCTACAGATCAGGTCAGCCGTGGTAGAACAACGTTAGGGCAAAAAGCAGAAAGATCCTATTGCGGCTTCCAATATTTTAACAAAAGGCATCAAAATGTTCATGTAACAAACTGACACCTCTCTGGAAGAACAGGTGGACAAATCCTGAACCATGAGGCTTTGCCAACTCTTTTTTGGCTGTTTCAGAGTAACATTTGCCAGGATGGACTGAAACAGTTTTTAATGCCAGGGGCTTGCTTTAATTAATGGCTACTGGTTCCTAAATCATTACAGCATGGCTTACACATTGCTCTTTGAATGCTCCATCAGAACCCAGCATGAGGCATTGCAGGAGCCTGCTCCTCTTTGCATGCAGGTGCAACCAGCACTGCCCTCTCTACTCTGCCCAAGTTGAATTTCAAACATCACCAAAGCCAGGAAGGAATTGGTCAGCAGCACCAGAGGCATGCTGGGTGAAACACATCCCTTTGGAACAAAAAGGCTGCAAACAGTACGTGGTGTTTGCTCACAAACAGGAGCTATTGCTCAGAGCACTTCGAGACAAGCTCAGCATCTGCCTCCTTCAGTACAGAAATGAACAAATATTTAGCATTTAGGAGGTTTTCCCCAGCTTAATGAATATTTTATGCATGCAGAACATACAAATAGTTTGGGAAAATAAACAAATTTCCTTTTGTAATTCTGTTTCAGTGTTACCAGAGAAATTAGCCTACCAGCTGGGGCAAGCAAAACACTTTTGTCTGTCCCACTGCAGCTGTAGGAGAAAGGACCCATCTGTGGCTGCTCTTAGAGGGGGCAAAAGGAAGATTGGTGTTGTCTTGGAGCAAAAGAGGTTCTCCTACAAGCGAGGCCACAAGGCAAAGATCAGCTGAAATGCTTCTGTGTATAGGCAGCTTAAAAGGATTATTCTGATTAAAGATCAGATGAAATAAAATGGGTATGGTATAAAATGGTATTAAAAGCCAGGAAAATGTCTCATCTCCCTAAATCATTCCTTCAAATCGCTCACAGCGCTCAGTTTGATATGGCCAATTTAAAGGAACACCAAGACCTATTAAAGGTTATTTTTATTAATTCATCTTCAAAACCAATTCTGGTCTCAAAGTTTGAAACGGCACAAATTCCACCTTGAAAATATCCCCCCCACTTCCTCCCCCACCTTTGGATAAGGAACAGAAGCATGAGAAACACATTGCACAACCACATCTGAGATAAGCAGAACAGTTAATGGTTTAGATACAGTTTCATAAATATTTGCTGAAATAGTTGTTGGATTTCATCCAGCATCTGACATCCACAAAAAAAAAAAAAAACAAAAAAAAAACTATTTAGTAATTTGCCATTTTCTTTCACCCTTCGGGGATGAAAAATAGTGAAGAGTTTTTATTATTATTATAGTTATTAAATGATTACTTGCACTTATGCAGCACATACCCTGCCGAAGAGCCCCCAGATATTCTTAAACCCACAGGCCTGAGGCAACAGTGTGACTGCCAGTGGATGTGCTCTGATGTGAGATGACGAGGCTGTGTTTGCACAGAAGTGAAATGCAGCAGTCTGGGTGAGAAAGAGTAGGGCTGAGTTAGTGCAACGTGAGGAGCCCACCCTAACAAGGCCATCAAGATACATCTGCAAATATCCTTTGCTGACAAATTTTGGGAATCTGTAAGGATAGGGATCCAAAATTCCTACTTTTTCCTTACACGCTAAGGACAATCCTATAAGCCTCCAGAAAATGTTTTATATAATCAACTTTCCATGCAAATAGACTTTTCAGTAGGATTTTTTTTTTTTAACCCACTTGTGTCTTGTATGATGAATCAATCTCTCACTTGTGGTCCATAGATCAAAACAGGAGGAAAGCAGATGCATGACTACCTCGTTCTCACCAGCCTAGAGCTATGAAGCTGGCTGCCTGACTGGAGCAGTCGCTGTTGTACCAGCTGTATCTTGTTTTTCCATTCGAAGAGTTTAACAAAAAAATTCAGAGCCAGACTCTCAGTCAGCTTCAGATTCTGTTGCACACAGATCCTGCACAATTCGCTCCCACAGTTCCAAAACACCGATCTTATTTCTTCTTTTTGGTCCAAGTACAAGCCTAAAATATCATGAATTTCCAACTGGCAGTACAGCAACCTTCCGCCATTTCCCAGAGGAGATTGAAAAGGTCTCACTATTGGTTGGTATTATTTATATGCTATAATTTCCACAACGATCCAGTGGTTTTCTAAGTACATAAATGAGTTCACAGGGCCTGGTTCCATTAACATTTCCTTGTCCTGACTTACTAAGCAAGCAGTCCTGTAAAATCCATGGAAAAACTGTCTGGAAAATGGAATAATACAGTGGAGCTAAAGACCTGCAAGGTAGGACAGAGCATCTGTCCACTGGGGGTCCTTTTTATACACCTATTTACATGGAACGTGGTCATTGTATGTTTGGTTGCCTTATTCCTGCAAAATGCTGCAGGGAGCAGAAACCAAAAGCAGCACACAGCACAGATGTGCACCATGAGAGCTTGCAGCCAAGAAGGCAACACAGGTGGGTGAAGCTCGAGGAAGAGATGCAAACCCTTGAGGAGCACGAAAAACCACAGCAGAATTTGGAAGGCAAGGAGAGTCCAAGTGGAAGATGAACTAGTGACTGAAAGCTGCCAAGTAGCATTATAAATGACACCAGTTCTTAGTAGGACGTGGTCTCACAAGAGCAGATTCTTGGCAAAGGGCAGCTGTGATCTGCAAGGGCTGGAAAAGGGAGTACAAGGGAAAAAAAGCACTACACCCCAACGTAAAAGGTAGCAATGGACTGTGGAGGTCATCACCAAAAATAATAAAAATCAGAAAATAAAGGTGGTGGAGATTAAATGAAATGGAAAGAGAGAGGAGGAGAGAAACACTCTGTGCAAAACAAAATCCACAGTTCATCTTTTATTCATCTCAAACAGTCAGAGTTTTTCCTTTGCAATTTTTCAGCATGATCTACCAAGTAACGAAACGAAGTTAGGATTCGTGACTCACTGTTGACAAACCAGGAGCAGAGCACCCTTCTCTCTGGAGTCAGGAGCACCCCACAAGCCTCCACAGCCAAGGCACTGTGCCAGGGATGCCCAGAACCAAATCCAGCTGATACATGCTTGGGTTAATATGCCTAGTTCTTCAGTAGCTGTTTATCTTCTCTTTATTTGTGTACCCAGACCATAGCCATATTGAAATGACAGTGCTCATACAGAGACAGTTTCAGAGGTTGAGCAATAGTAGCCTGTTGCACTAACCTTTCCCTCTGTCTTTCACACCTCATCCCCACATCTAGAGACAGACACAGTCTGCTTCCTCCATGGCTGTGGATGGAGGCACTGCTGGAGAGGTGTCAGAGCAGGGTCAGTGAAGGTTTCTGAACCACAGAGAATTATTATGAGGGTTGGGCTGGGATGTGGTGCCCAATAACTCACAAAGGACTGACACTTTAGACTCTAATCTTCTATCACGGGGATGAAGTCCCTCAGGGATATCCTGAGCTCCATGGAAAAATAAATCAGAGAGCAAAATTAATGTAGGAGACTCAGTGGTCCCTCATTCAGCCTTGCCTGATACAGATGCATTGGGATATTTAAAGTTAGACTTGTGCAGCACTCAACAGTAGCTATCACTGAATCAGTACGGCCTGAATTACACTGTGCCAAAAAGAACAGAAATAGTCCCACAAGAGAACAGAGGAAGAACAATACCGAGGCAACTGGAAATGGAGAAAACTACATGAGAGTAAGAACTGATTGGTCAACAAGAAGCTCAAACTGTGGGCTTCAGCATGAAGCCCTGTACTTCTGCACGCACACAGACTTTTTACTGGGATGTATAAAACCTGTACACTGCAATGCTTTCAAGCTTCACTGGTCCTAAAGTGGGGCCTCCAAGGATGAGTGCTTCCATGAGGACATAGCATTGATAGAACCAGTGGAGATGCCTCAGCTCTGCTGCTGCCTCTGTTCCAGGTGCTTCAGGTCTCTCTTCCCACAGAGATGGGGGAATCAGTGCCCAGGAAGCCAGGGAATGGTTTGGGACAAGGAGGCAGCAAGGAGAAAAAGGTGATGGTCATCAACTCCACCTAAAACCTGCCTCACCTGAACTGTCTGTGGTATCTTAATGTTTTTGGTTTAGGGCTTGGGGCTGAGCACATAAAATGTTATAGCACACCTGCAGCTCTCTGAAGAGCCCTAATTATTTACCTAAAAGAAAACATACCACTGCTGTAACATCATGGCACCACCATTCAGGAATTAAGATGTTCTTGCAGGTTGCACAGCCTGCTTTCTTTTCTTTGAGCTTTATGACTATTTGTTTCTCATCCTAGGACTCAGTCATGCTGGGCACTGAGCAATTTCACCTATGTTGTCCCCACGACTCCAGGGCACAGGTAAATTACTCATGTACACCCATGTTTGCACAGCCTGCCTAGGGACGGAATGTTCTTCGTGTTGGGGATTCTGGGTTTTCTAAGGCACTACGTGCACATACCAACTTTGCTGCTTGCTAGTCTGAAGCACGCAATAAATAGTAACCATTAACTCTGAATTGAAGCAAGAGCCCACCTAGAAAAGGATAAAGCTTACATACCATAATAAGCAGTTAAAATGTCATCAAAGGCTTAGAAGGTGAAGTACAAAGATCTCCACTGGTATCAACTGGCTGCTGAAAATGCATTTAAAGAAAGTCAGCACTGACAGAAAATAAATGCTTTCAAATAAATCTACTGCAATGCGGACAGGTGGCAAATAGTCAAAAACTCACCACAAAGAACGCGGTGAATGTATTTGTCATCTTAATGAAAGTAAAGTAAACTAGTTTATCTGCTTGTTTTCTTTTACAGAGGCACGGTTTAGTGGGAGGCTGAATGCCATGGGTACAAGCAACACGAACGTTTTCAGACCAGCAGGAATGCTCGAGGAGTAATCAGAACCCTAATACCACGCTACTCCATATCAGAAAGAGCAGTCAGATATTTTTCACCGTAAATAGAGAAACTTTTGGACAACAGGAGGATTATTTGGCTGCTAAAAAGCAAGGCTGCTTCATTGCCAGCGCAACACCTATTAGTTGCCCAGCTCAGAGACAGCAGCAGCACAGTGGCATATGCTGCATAGGGAGGTGTGGAGTCACTGTCCCTCCAGGTGTTCAGGAACTGTGGAGATGTGGCACTGAGGACATGGACAGTGGGCATAGTGGGATGGGCTAACAGTTGGACTTGATGATCTCAGTGGTCTTTTCCAATCTTAACGATTCCATCTTGGAGAAGGATACTCAGCTCTTGGTGGTAGGTGGCCAGGTGATGCCTTCACACAGAGCCATGTTCCCTCCCCAGAGGGTGAAAGGAGGCCTGGAAGCAAAGCTCTGCTCTTTCATTGTGAACACTGTCACAGCTGAACCTGGTGGTAATGAGCACTGAAATAGATGCTGCTCATGATAAGAGATATATTCAGCATTTACTTAAGCTTGCAACGAGCAGTTCTAGATATAGGAAGCATCCGGTGAGGGTGCAGTTATTTTAAGAAGAAATGTTTGATTTCCACTGCAGGGAATTACTTGAAAAATTAAAAAATAAATATCAACAAATAAAAGCAGTCAGAGTTCAAGTTTTACTCCCTATTTTTACCACATAGATAATAATTTAAAGCAATCTACCCCCAGTGGAAAGAAAAGTGTGTTCTCAAAGTTTCTGACCACTGGCAACAGTTTTAAAATGTGTCCTAGAAATACAATTTGCCTAAAGAAAAGTGGATGCAATTTGGTTTTAAAGAACTCAAACAGATAACCAAGCAACAAAATAACCAAATAAAAATAACCCACAAATACAACTACAAAGGATCATTGCAGAAGGGAAGCTTAGGAGCATTTCTTTAGCATTATTTTTTATGCTTTGTTAAAAAAGTGAGAGGGCATTGTGCACAAAACAGTCACTGAAGCCATCAAAACAAGTTTTCACTTGAGAGATTCATGAAATAGTGGAAAGGGTACAACCTTGCAGAGATGGAAACCCATACATGCAGCAAATAAAAGGGTATGACCAGATTCATCTTACTTAGACCCAGAACCTGAGCAATGAGAGCAATAATGTGTGTGAATATATATACCTGCGTAACAACACATACACGTGAAGATATGGATACAGATATCAAAGCTAGTGCTGCACATGAATACTTCCAGACCTTCAAGTATTAAGCTCCTCTGCCAGCTCAAACCCCATCCACCTCCCTAGAGCAGAGACACACTATTAGAACTAACATTTATAACTAATAACTGTCCTGTCAGTGTCTCCCTGGGAGGCTAAGTCTACGTGTGAAAAAGAAGAAAGGCTGGTGCTAAAACCTCTCTGATTTACAGGAGCAGAATGGCAGCAGCATTTCCAGTGAGCTGATTTCACAGCCTGGCTGTGAACCATCCCTTTGAAATTCCCTTTTACCATTCTTGCCCCAAATTTGACGCAGTGAACAATAGATGGCAAATAAAGAATGAACAACTTTACCCATTTGAGTGAACCAGCAACTAACCTCTGAGCATCATCAAGCTGCCCGGCCCTCACCAGCTCTTCTGTCTTTCAGGTTTTCAATTTTCTGTGCAACAGCTACTGCTCATTATCTGCAGACGAAATCCAATCAGTCAACTTGACTGTTTTATGGGCATTTTCCTGGCACTTATTTCAATGTTCCCAGGACAGTGTTGGTAATTACAGGGTCTGCTGATATTAAAATCCCATCAAGAACGTTTTCATTGGCTTTTTTAGTCACAGACACCTGAGATTCATTCCCAGCTGCACCCCACTTTGCTAAAACCAAGCAGCACAGCTGAAGAAACAACCCTGGAGAAAACTAGAAGTCAACAGGGATGCCCCAATTTCATCCCAATCATTGCTTCTCACCAAAAACATAAATGTGCTGAAAAAAAACACTCACAGCTGCAATCAGAGTACTAAACTCTGTCTTTAAAATTTGAGATATTTTGCTTAACCAGAATGAAACCCAGACTTGGTGAGCTCCCGCAAGGCACCCTGCAGCCACCAGCCAGGTGAGCTTCTGCACAGGAACGATGCTCCAGGACAGCAGCATCACCTGTTTGGAAGGCTGAAGAATTAAATCTTGTTTGTTAGGCAGTGTTTGTAATTGAAAGCACTGTTTTCCACTTCTTTGGACTATTCACTATTCGGACACCCTGCTTTTTTTTTTTTTTTTTTTTTTTTTACAGAGCAGCGTGTATCAGTGAGCAGCAGTTAGTGTGGTTTGGATACAGAGATGAATAACACAGCATTAAACAGGCAGCAGTAGGAACCCTGGGGTGGCATCTGGGAGGACACCAGCACTAAGTGTGACAAACAGCCCCACTGGATCAACAAACAGCTGAGGGCTGTGCAAACTGCTCCGAGCCTTTCACCTTTGCCCTTTCTGCTGGATACCTCTGCAGTGGTCCTGCCAGAGACAATCCACCCCTACAGATCATTAAAATAGGCTGAAGAGAGAACTGTATTTTGGAACATATTAATTACTGTATGTACTTACTGTTGGCAGCGCTTTTTTAGAGAGCGCACAAGGTGGCAGCTGTTTGGGAAAAGGAGTAAATACAGCTCCAAAATACTGTTGGATTGCCCTCTCATAGCACTCAGAGTGAAAACACGACTGATGTGGCATAATATACTAGTTATAATGTCCTGAAACAAAATAAACATTTCCAACCGCATGGGGTTTAAGGTATTTGTTTCTCCAGGACCACTGACTCCCGTCTGGATTGCAAAGAAATGTGAAAAGCAAATTTCCCAGTCCCTCAGCTTTCCAGTCCCACACACCTGAAATACCAACATTTAACAAACAGCATTAGGTCTTCAGGGACCTCCTCCAGCTGTGGTGCTGCCAGCACACTGTTATGTGTAACCCATGTATCCACCTCCACCATGGCTTTAACTCTGGGTTTTTCTCTGCAGAATGTACTCTTTGGTGTTAGAGCCCGATTGCCTCTCTTCAGACCCTCAGGACAGGTATCTACTGAATTTTTATTGGTAGACACAATTTCAAGGGAAGGAATGTAGAAACATCTTAAATTTTGCAACTGAATTTTTCAGTGCTTCTGGGGGAGTCGGCTGTAGAGACACGTTTCTGTGTAGTGTGGCAACAACACCACAAGCCATGGTAAATATTGAGCTATTTTGCTCTATTTTCTCTAGAGCAGAAGGAAGGGATGCAGAAAGCAATCAGAAGAAAACTTAGAAGGCCTAGAACTGCCTGCAGTATGCCATTTCTAATGATAGATTTCAAAGACAAGGATGGAAGTGACCACTGACTACGTTTACATTCAATATGGAGCTTAACTGCATGTTTGGTTTCAGGCTAGAATAAGAAGTATTCCCCCTTTCTTCTTCATGAACTTGTTCCTAACAGGAACAAAGAGTAATCCCGTGCAACGCTGACAGGAGCGCAGTGCTACATGGCCACATCTAGAACCTCAAGAAGAAGCCTCGTTGATTTTTTTTTTCCTAACACACAGAGATATTAGCAGTGCACTTCTGAGGTGGAACTCCCTTCCCTGAGGCCAAGTCTAACACCTTCTTCAGTCCACAATGATTCAGGGATGGTGGACACTGGGGTTTATCCAGGATGAAAGCCACCCAAGCCAATAGCCCCAGATCCCTGCCTTTACTCACCTGTCTTTGATAACACTAACTGTGGTCTTCCAAGGCAAAGTTGGCTCACACAAGTGATTCAGAGCCACCAAGAGAAAATTGGACACTAGCATCATCTGTTATTACATGGGACTTATTATTACATTACTAACCTTCTTGAATATATCACTCATTTTAGTTTTGCAAAAATAAATAGGTTTATCTCGGTGAGTGCTAGAGTTTGAAGTCCTTGTACTGAAAGGGCGGAAGTAATGTTCTTGCATGGACCGTACAGTGGATCACTGGGAAAAGAAGAGGTGATTCACATGCTCAAGATTAAAGCAAATGGAAAGCTTTGGTCAAAACAAATGGAGAGCTTTGGGACAGGAAGAATTTCCTCTTCTGCCTTCCCTCCTGCTCCAATGTGAAAGTGCTTTGTTTGGTTGCTTGCCTTTCATCTTTTGGAGTGTGGTCCCTTTTCCAGAGCCACGTGGGAAATCTATCTAACAAATCCTTCCTGCTAGGAAAGTATATTTCAAAATAAAAACTGGTAGCATACTTGATGACTCCAGCCCCTTTCCTGTAGCATATCACGGTTGTAGCTTTCAGTTTTTGTGACTGGTCTCGGCTTCGTTATTGGAAGCTGTGAAACATGATGTGGACCGTTGTGTACACGTGGCTCACTGTACAGGGTGTCATAAATGTGCTGTTGGTCCTTGTAGTGTGAAGCCTTTGAAGGCAGGTAGTACCAGTGCTGACAGATGAACACCTCTTAAGAAAGAAAGAACTGGAGACATTTCTATCCAAAACAAAAGAAGCAGCAAGTGCAGCACTGCAGACATATCTTAAAGTTTCTGTCTCTCTCTACACACACATGCAACAATACGTTCACTGGCAACAAGTGCCACTGCACACAGATCTTTTTAAGCAACTTAATGTGTTGTTGCAAGCAACCACCAGCTCAGCTCATTCCCCAGATGTAACCACAAACATTCAGCTGCTTCAACTATGCTTTCAAGCCAAATTCATCTATTTTTTTGATAGAGGAAATGAGGTAGAAGGACAATACAGAGCAGCCCACTGTGATCTTCCCCCACTACTGTAGTTCTTTGGTTTATAAAAATCACAAAGAAGCAGTTCCTGTGTCAACTGCTCAGAACGCTGCAGAGCAAGTCAGCAGCTCCAGTACCTTACAAAACTAGTTTGAAGGTCATAAACTTGATATATGGCTTCAGCTACAGACACATTCAAAACTGGGATTGCATCTGAATCAACTATTTGGCAATTTCTATTTTAACAACCTGTTTTAAGTTACCTTTAAGCCTTGCCAAACAGTAATGAGAAAGAGCAGAAGTTTTTCAAAGCTGCATCTGCCCCAAACAGGAACTGACTGGGGAAACTTCGGCCAAAATATTTCAGCCATTTCTCAAAAACACTGCAAGAAAATGTCATTTTTTTTAAATAGCAAAAACAATTTATTGGTGACTTCTAGTGGGAAATTCCTAGCTTGTCCTTGGTTTTAATCAAAGAACCTCAATTCAGCAGGGCAGACTGGGCAATTTCTGTCCTTACAAAAAGGCATCTCAATGCAGCTACCTGATATGGGGACACTGACACACATATTGGACAGGCCCTGGCAGCAATGGGACTGGCACTGGGGGCTGAACAATTGGCATTTTCAAGAGGTAAAAGAAGGAGGATGGGACAGTTTGGCAAGACTAGCTAACAAGCAGCCATACACCTTGAAAATCTCTAATAGAGCAAGGGGTGGCAGAGGTAGATGACAGTAACTAAGCCTGGGCAAGGGGATTGAAACTAAGCTCAGACATCCACAAAATGGAAACTGGGGTCAAGAAACAGTCATGAGGTAGAGCCAGTGCAGAGAAGGCCCCTGAACCCTCACAGGATGGGAACGAGGCAGTTTTGTAATGAATGGGCAGATTAACACTCACTATTGACTGCCTCCAAAAAAATTCAACAGAACTGAATTGAATCCTCTTGCAGAAATAAAGATATGAGGTTGGATAATCTGACATTATCAGCAGGACTCAACTCAACCTTAGGTATCTCAGCATAAGTGCTTACATGTGATCCAGCATCTAAACTCATAGGACAGTAAATGGATATTGAAGGTGGCATTCAGCTGCCCAAACAGAGATCCCTACTGACACCTGAGAAGACACAGGGCTGACAGATCTGCCACAGCATCTGCTCATGGTCTGTGCTCCACAAGAGAACACTTCACCAACATGCCTGGCATCATTTGGCAGGAAATACACTGTTCTTCTTTGTGACTGATGAGATTCCTGCAAAGGGAGGACTAAAGCTGGTAGCACTGCCCAGTGTCTGTATGCGTGCAAGGAGGATGAAGGCCTGGTAGGCTACCTCAGCACAACTCAAATGCTATATTACAGGTTTGCAAATCGGCAGCTGTATCTTAATGCATCTGTAGAAAAGAATGCAAGTTGATAGACTACTTATAACCAAACATTTCCTAACTTTGGCCTTCACTTTGTAACCTT
The DNA here is from genome assembly GCA_013399175.1 of Odontophorus gujanensis. Classification (NCBI taxonomy): domain Eukaryota; kingdom Metazoa; phylum Chordata; class Aves; order Galliformes; family Odontophoridae; genus Odontophorus; species Odontophorus gujanensis. The sequence goes on from VXAB01013527.1 coordinate 176,467, forward strand.
ACCAATATTCTTTCAACACTTCCTGATTGGGTATGCTTGTATAAAATCTTTACACACTAATTTGGGCAGGAATAGTCAAAAAACACCTAATGAAATAAATACAAACCTTCTTTGATTTATAATAACCATTAGAACAACACCACGCATACGTAATAAACAGCATGTTCTTCCTGTTAAGTACCTCTGTCAATTAAAGCAACCCCAGTGCTGGTTTTCCCAACCACCAAAGACAAATATGAGCAAAAAAAAAATTATTTTTGAAAGTCTATAGCAAGGCAAGCTCTCCCACTGAGAGAAAGGACAGCCTGGTCTATTTCACTGCCTCCTGACCTTATGTGCTCAGGGAATTCAAAGTCAGTGCAAACTGTATGTAACTTGTGAAGAGCAAAGAGGAAGCTCGAAGTACTATAAAAAGGTTACGGAGGAGAAGAACTGGAAACACAGAACAACAACAAAACACACATACGTGTTTCACACTGTGTTGACTATGAGTACTTTTTGTTTGAAATTTCAAACATGAGATCAAGCACTTCATGCCCCAAGCTTGATGTGGATATTTGGCAATCACCTGTCTGTGTGCAAAAGAATAAAGAAAATGCTGTTCTTTGTACTTCTGTATTAGCAGTTTACTTTCTGGCAAGAGTTTGCAGTTCCTGAGATCATATAATACTTTGTGCATCCACCAAGCTGCAAAGGTTTGAGAACTCTACCAGACCCTGGGCCAAGAATTTAACTAACAACTACAAAGGAAGAGCTGAGATCTTCAAAGAGAAAGAGGAAGGAAATCAGCTGTCAAACTAAAAAAGAAAAAAAAAAGCAGATGATTTATTGCTCACCAGTTTACTTTGGCAAAAAAATAAATAAATCTTATGAGACTAAATTATGAAAGGCAACAGAAACTTCAGCCTTCGCCCTGCAAAGAGACACTGCATCCTGCTCAGCAGGGACAGGCTACCTGCTCCTTCACAGAGCCACCCATGGGCAAGCTGTCCCAGTCTTTCTGTGTAACCAGAGATGACTCTTCAACACTCAGGTAATCTGACATGTCCACCTACACTGAAGAAGCCCTTCAAAAAAGTGGCAGGTGAAATGTTCAGGCAGACTGTATGCAACTGGTTTGTAGGGTTTTGGTTTTTTTGCCACCTTTGGATTAATGGTGGAAAATACTTGATATGTTTAGCACTAGTGGCCTACCCAAAGCTAAAACAAATCATGCATTTCAGATATAAGTAGCTAAATACTATCAGTAAGAAAGAACCATAGTTCATTCATGTTCACACAACTGCAATAGAAAAATGTGCTGAGTTTTGGTTTATTCTGCATATGCTGTCCTGGGGACACAGTGCTCAGCCAGGGCTTACCCCAGAACTGCTCTTGACATCTCTTGTGATCAGGGAAGTCCCTAACACACATATTGAGGTAAAAATGATCTTTCCTATGTGTTTCCCTCACTGATGCCAGACAAAGACATGGGAGGTGAAGTCTCTCTGGAAAGCACAAGAGTAAAAAGGAGGCACAGAAACATCACTGGAGTCTAAGAGTAAGGGCAAAGGAGGGCAACTGCTCAGCAAACAGCAGAACAAAGTGGGAAGCAGGAATGTAGTAAGAGTAGAGGAAAAGAAGGCCACAATTGATAGTTCACATATAAGTCAGTGTTTTTCACTGAAGAGATCTCAGAGCTCCGTAATTAGTGAAATAAATGTGTGTATATATATATATATTTTTTTTTTGCCATAGAGGTATCACCAACTCAGCTCATGGTAACTAATTTCAGCTGAAGAAGCGATGGGCTAGTTTACAACACACAGATTTGTATTATTCCAAATGACAAAGCTCTTAAGTTTTGCAAATGACCCAAAATGAATCACTAGCCTCCTGGAGCCTGATGACTCTCAAGTAGTGTTTGTTAACAAATATCAGCTACAAACAGTAATAGCAGTCACAAACCTGCACTATGTAGCAGCAACAGCAATCTCCACAGGCCACATTTCCCTGTTGAGATCCACAAGTACTTTTGACTAAGAGCAGCATCAGTAAATATTTTGATAATTATAGCAACCAAGAGCAATTCCAGGAAAAAAAAAACTTTACCAAAGTACCTAAACACCTTAACAGAGCAGTGTAATTCAGCTCCTGTTGCCTGTCCCACACAGCTTTTTGAGCAGCTCCAAAGTAATGCCACCTTCAAGACAAAATAGCTACATTCTGGAGGCAGGGCAGCCCAGCAGGCAGCCCCCAGGTGCTGGGAGCAGAAAGAAATTCCAAAGCCAAAATGCTATTCAGAAGTTTGAATCTAAGCAAGGAATTTTGGCCAGAAAAGCTGTGCAGCAAAGTGGTCTGGCTGAACTGCTGGCTGCTACGGAAACGTTAAGAGTGGATGGCTCTGCAAGGGGCAAGGCATTCTTCACTGCCTGAAGCGACAGGTTAGCTCCTATTCCTATGCTGCCAAAAGGAGCAAAAGGCTTTTGCAGCCCGCAGTGCAATTTTGCATGAAAAAAGAAGTGCAACAAATCTAAAACGTTATGAAAGATGAAGGTAGAAAGTAGTCACAGGTTAGGATATTCTAGGCTGCTACTGGTTTGTGGGTTGTTCTTCAGTTATTCTGGGTTCATAATGGTGTTACTATAAATATATTCATTAGGTCACTGCAAACATTTGGTGAAGCTGTTCACCTGCTATTCATTTTTTTGGAATCATAAATCCTGGTAGGCTAAAGCTTAATATCAGGAAAGACTCACAGAGTTAGTAAAGAGGGCAGTTCACCATAATAATAACATGCAAATAAAAGTTCTCATGCCTAAAGAGTTTGACTAACATGATCCAGTTCATCTTCATAATAAGGACAAGATCTCCTCCTTTGCAGAAATCAAGAAGAGGAGCTTGTCAGGTTGCAGTGATGCACCAGCCCACCCTTGTCTCTCAGAAATATGGTTTGATTTTGGGTGGTTCTGCATGGAGCCAGGAGATGGACTCAGTATTCCTTGTGAGTCCCTTCCAACTCAGGATATTTGGTGATTTTGTGTTTCCCTTTCTCACTGCAGTTATCGGATCTGTGGCGAATTCCTTCTTGCAAGGTCTGTTCCTGTGTCAGAGCTGTCAGCTAACGTTTCAACAGAAAGACATGGGGATTCTTTCCAATGAAACAGTTCAGCAGTGGGACAAATTAGGACCCTTTCTTCTTGCAGGCTTGGCACAGAAGGCTCATTAAAATTAACAGCAGATATGAGACTCGTGCAAAGGAAAACGATTAGAGCCTTAAACCAGTCGACATCAGGATTACCACATAGTTCCACTTCAACAACTTCCTCCCTGCCCACACAGATGCTGCTTTCCAAAGACTGTTGTTCCTACATGCTTTCTTTTTTGCAGTGATTGTTCTCAGACAAATGCAAATCTTCTGTATTCAGCATTGTTGATAGAGCTGCCTCTGTGGGGAGGGTGGTTGGCTTTAAAAATTGTAACACCTGGATAACTGGGAACATGAGGATTAGGTATTATTACAGAATAAAGGACTTCAAACAAAACAATTTGCAAAGCTCATAATTCAGTGAAGAACTGCCCAGAGGGATGAAGGTGTAACTTTGTGAAGACATCTTTATTTTCTTTCTCAACATGGCAAAATGCACTGGAATCTGGGGAACAGCACCTTCCTTCTAAAGTGGCAGGAGCGCACTTTCAGAAGGTCAGCTCAGCAGTCCACATCTCATACACACAAGCAGCCAAACACAGTGCTTGTTTTGCTCCCAAACACACCCAGGATCAGCCCAGGGCAGGACTTAACTATGGTACTTTGGGTCTGCAAAACCCACCTCGCTGCTCTCCTCCCTGCTCCGCACCAGAGCCCCTGTGGGCCACACTCTCCTATTTCCACATTCCAGACCCTCCAGGTCACAAACAGCCAAGGCTGTCTTTTCAAGACCCTTACTCTGTTTACCTAGAGCCAGTGAATGTTTATCAGTGGCACATGCATACTACACCAGAAGCAAAATAAACAAGTCTAGCAAAGAAAACACAGTTTACATGCAGGTGCTGAAAGATCATAGAATGGCCTGGGTTGAAAAGGACCTCAAAGATCACCTAGTTTTAACCCCCAGATGCCAGAGAAGGTACAGATTAGAAAGGTGTAGAGGTATGTGAAGATGATAAAACAGTCTTAAATTTACAGTAATATGGAGCTCAGCCATTTTAAAGCACAGATGGAGGAAAGAACTGGTGTAAAGATTCTTCTTTACCACGCCTGTAGGCAAAGGCAATAATGCTCTGCTCTCAAATCCGCCAGCACAAAAAGCACTTTCCACTCCTCTCAAGTAATGGCCATACTGGCATCAACATGAACACCAGGATCTGCAGAGGGAATCTCTTTTTCTCCCAGTCTATACTGAGGCAGTAAACAAATGCACAAAAAAAAATATTTTTTTAAATATGTGTACATATTTATATAACAAAGCAATTTCTTCCTCTGATGGGTACTTTACATCACTGGAATGAGGGAATTACAGAGCAGGAAGCACAGCCCTATTCTATAAATTAAGGTTCTTTTGGGGGATCCATGAGTTACTGCAGCTACTTAGGTAAGAATGAAATAAGTATCTTACACAGGTATGTCAAGAGTAAATCACAAAGTAATCTAATTTAACCTGAAGTAGTAAACAACATTTGAATAAAGAAGAAACAGCAGATACAATACATCTTAAATTCTGTAAAGCTTCTTACCTCATCGCACAGGATGTTCTCATAATCAAACTGGGGAAACAAGGTATAGATGAAATCACTGTGACATTGCGATGGAAAAAAAAATTAAAAGCCCTTAAAACAAGAACCAGTAATTAATGATGGCACATCACTAAGGCTGGACGATTTCTGCATGGCATTACGGTTGGTCTGGTTGGATGGAGTATGATTATTTGTTACCTTTGTGAGTCTTCTGCAAGACCCCGTCCAGAGGTTTTTTTAAAACACAGTGCCCCAAAACCAAACAGTCCAGGGAACAATAAGATTTATCAACTATGATCTGTGTGTTGACTAGGAAAGAGAAGACAAGAAAGAACGTGCTTGTGATTGTCATAAGAATGTGAACAGGTCTCCATGGCCACTGATTCAAGAATTAAAATGAATCAACTTCATGTGTAGGAGAGAAGGTTTAGGCTGGACACTGGGAATAACTTTCTGTCAAAACAGTGACAAAGTTTAAGAAATTACTTGCCTTTGAATTTATAAAGGATGAATCTTTCCCTTTCAACTGTTTTGTCTCACAATATAATTCTGAACTGTCTAATGATCCTTAACAGGAATTAAATCCTTTTTTCTTTTTAAACATCAGACCAGTCTCCCTTCACTACACACCACAAACAAGAAAAAAAAATATGTTTTAGCTGTTAGTGGCTCTTAAGATCTGGACTACTATCTTGCGTACCATGGTATTCAATGTATTCTTGTAATCATCACATTTGTGGTTATATACTTAAATTAGTCACTCGAGACAGCAGCTTCCCATGGACAATACCAAATGCAAAATCTAAAGTTTCCAATAAATTGCATAATTATCATACGAAATAACCCCTGGTATAAAAGAATAAATACACTGATACTGAGATGTATTCTTGTTTGTTCACCTTCATCGATCTTCCCTGCACATCCAGACCTTCAACCAGGATGGGCACACAGTGGGGTTTAGCCAGTCCTCCACTCCCACAGTGAATGGTACAGCTCCTTCAGTGCCAACACATTTGCCTCCCAGATCCTCATCTGCACATCCCCTTCCCCGCACTGGTCCCAGAAACACCTTTATTTTGGCAGAACCTGCACACCTCTCTTTCATGAAAAGCAAGGGATCATTTTTGCAAAACTACTCTCCAGGAAAAGTACACTTTAACTAACAAACACGTCAAGTAGGTTTTCTGATCAGGTCTTTTTGTTTTTCTTTAATTCTGTGTTTACACTGCAAAATTCCCGAAGCAGGCTAAAATCCTACCAAAGCTGTTCACCAAACACTTTAGCTTCATCTCAACATTCTTGCAAAATACCTAAGCATGTTCCATTTCACTTGTCGTGAGAATGCAGTACAAAACATTCCCACAAAGTCAACCACAGACTCAAGAGCAAAAAGTGTCCTAATTCCTTAATGCTCTTCCATCAACACACCCTTTGCAGCCATTCCATAACCCGTGAGAAGATGAAGACTGGAACTGGAAGGGGTGAACTGGTTGTTACTGCACTGTCACACTTGAGTTTGGTTGTTTTGCTGCTTCTGGACTTTCCTTGATGGCACAGAGGCATGTGTAACACACGTGCTGGCTGGGTAGCACAGAGCAGAAACACAAATGAAGGCCCTGCTCCCCCATCATGGGTTTGCTGATATAACATTCCTATAATAAATAGGTTCTAAAAGTGCATGGGTGAACTCCGTCACAGTATAACATTTAATAATTAAGCAAATTTTGAACTTTCTGCACTGAGAAACATAGGTCTGATTAGTATCAAAACAACGCATGCTATTTAAAAAAAAAAACGTTTTCTTACATGTGCAGAAATGAGGAAAGAACGTAAAGCATCCCAAGCTGTCACTTTTTCATTTCAATGCAGGCAATCATTGAAACAATGGGCAACAAAGGCAAAGACATTGAAATGTCAACAACTTTATTCCTATTGTTTTTACCTGGAGGAACATAGGCATGGTACAGTGCCTAACCACCCATGCAGTAATACATCCAATTCAGAGCAAAATTTGGCTGTTTAAGGTTTTCCTACAGGTGCTGAGCCCTAAGGCAAAAGAAAAACTGCACAACTAACCACAGCACACGCTCTCTGAAAACAGAACAAAAGAGGGATGAGGAAAAATAAAACAAAAGGAGGAAGCAAAATCTTCCCACTCAGGTGGAATTCTAGATGATACTTTCATGTGTAGATGAAGAAACTAGATGAAGAGATGATACTCTCACGTGCTGGTCTTTCCATCCCAGACTTGTGAAGCCATTCCTTGGGATGGTGACATGAAAGATCCAGTGCTGTGACAGGAGAAGGACAGCAAGTCAGCAGCCAGAATAGCAGAACAAACTTTCACTAGTCCACAATACTCCCCAGATATCATGTATTCCCCAAATACCAGATGGAGCTTTTGCCTCTCACCAAAAATAATGGAAATCAGAAAGCGATCCTGAGCAGCATGCACCTCTTCTCATTGCTCTTATTTCAAAGTGGGGTTTTAATTCCACTTTAAAAAGCTTTGGTCTGCTGATTTCTTGCTCTGGACTTCTCATTTACCATCTGTTTTCTTAAAGTAATTCCTGGGGCATCACCAGGCCTAACTCATTCTTTTGCTTTGAATTGTATTTGCTTCTGAGAAATTGGAGAACAAAGCTTTCTGTCCTATGTATTTGGAGAACAAAACCAGATTCCTTACAGCCCAAAACTTTTTGTGCCGAACTCTAAATTTTAAAAATGTGGCTCATATTTGCAGCATAAGGAGCTTAATTATTCTTTTAGAACAGTCTGTTTTCCCACAGTCGTACTATGATGCACTGCACTAAGAACCAGCCCAGTTGCACAAGGGAGGCTGAGAAAGGAGAAGAAATTTTCACCATGGTGTGAGAGACTGACAGCTGCTGGAGGCAGGTTACCAGACTTAACTGACAAATTATTTCACCTTCTATTGCAGAGTCTGCATTCCTAAGTGCTTTAGACAAACCTCTCCATAAACCTCTTAATCTGCCACTTGAAACAATTCCCAGGCTGGAACAGTCTGCTCCAAGTATTGTGAAGTTAACCCTCACCAAAGAAAACTCACAGCCTCAGAAGGATGTGTTCTACAGCCAGCGTGAAGTATGTGCACATTCATTCAGACCTGGCTGATTGGTGAAGGCAGAGGTTTTTCTATTAGGAGGGGAAAAGCTGAAAGTCAATGCTAAAAAATGGTTAAATAAAAATTCACACAAATGAAGAAGCTGTAAAGAAGCAGAAAGTGCCAGCCAAGTCTTTTTAACAAAACCCCAAATAGCTAGGAATAAGGTTGAAAAAGGCACCTCGTTAAACTGGCGTACAAATGATTTAATAGGGAGAATTTTTTCCCTAACTGATTTTAATACGTAGATATAAACATGCTATCAAAGACAACAGCAATCTCACTCCTTGAATCAAGATTTTTGTCAGAGAATGTAACATCTTAACAGATGCACGCTACATCAGAATTCCTAAGTCCTGAACAACCACACAGTCAAGTGAACAGGACACTGAACTGTCCCTCCCATCGCTGACATATTATTGACTTTCAGTAAAAACTTTCTCCCTTGTTTGTTTCTGTTGAAGCTCTTCCTCAGCGTTTACAATAAATAATATAAACTCCCCAGAGCAAAATATTTTCACTCTATGTCTACAGAGGGCTTAGCATCCAACGGAACAGGATTTTACTTTAATGCTGACAGCAACAGAGATTCATAATCCCTGAAAGGTCATTCTTCCCACAGTTTGATTTCTACAGGGCCCAAGGAATGCTGTATCGTAGTTTCTCCATTCACCTGAGCACTTGTGTTTGAATTGCTGTATCCCCTCTGCCAGTGATCTGCAGACCTGAATGCAACATGCACCGAAGTTTCAAATACACTGACTACAGGTAGAACATCCAGTACATCCAGTAAAGATTTGAAAAGGAATACAGAAATCCAGCTATGCGTCCTTCACGAGCACAGAAGTTAAAAACAACCTGCATTAGAATGATCATCTCATGTACTACCACCACATAATTTATCACCTGTGGTTGGTAAGGACCTACTAAACACTTATTTGAGGAGAACTGTGCACCATTCAAAGTCACAGCATCATTCCAATGGAAGGGACTTTGGGAACTCTAGTTCCACCTCTTGCTTGGAGCAAGGTCAACGATGAACTCCAACAAGGCTGCACACGGCTTTGCCCAGTCTCATCTTAAAAACCTCCAAGGATTCATAATTATTCTAAGATTTGAAAGAAATCACCCCTTCCAAAACAACACAGAGGGTTCTTCCCCAAAATAAAGTTGTGCTACCCACTTAATTCACTGTGAAATGGAAGCATTAGGCTACTGTGCTGAAGGGGACTCCACCTCAACTTCTGTCTGCAGTCCTAAAGCTCCGGGATATGGTACTGATGTCACAGTCAAACTGTGACTCCATTTAAGAGTGAATTCCCCAGCTTTCACTAGAGCCAGTCCTTGGATACAGACTCCTATGCACACACAGATATGAATTTAAACCCAGGACTCCCTACTTGAAATTCTAGTTGATAATTACATTCACAGTGAGGAGACAATCTTCATTTTCAGTAACCTATCAATTCCTTATTCATCAAACATGCATTTTTAAGATCTAAGATTTTTAAGATCACAGGATCAGAGGATAATTCACGTTGGTAGAGATTGGTGCAAGTTTCTATTCCAGCATCTTACTTAAAGCATGGTTACCTATGAGATCAGATTGAGACTACTTCAAACTAAAATATAATTACATGATTGAGGCTGACGACTCAAAAAGAGTCTGTATTTCAAAAATGATTAAAAAAGCCAACAGATTTAATTCAACATCATCAGCCAAACATTTTTTCTAGAAGACATTTTCAACGTTCAGTTTTGGTTATGTGGGAAAACAGACAATACTGTGTGAATAATGAATTGTTTTGGTGTTATATAAGACATTGGTTAGAAATCCATGCGACTTCAAAGGGAGATTACACAAGATTATAGACCTAGGGTGAAATTCTGGCTCTGATTAAAGTCACTGGCAAAAATCCCACTGACTTGACCACTGCCAGAATTTCACCTCTAAGCCAAAGCATACATGTTTTACTAACATGGCCACGCAAACCCACAAATGCCAGCCCAGATTACAATTGCATCTCCCTACAACAACAAAGCATGAAGAGCTTTTTGAGATCTCCCTCAGAGTGCAGTGCAGTTTGTCTCTCTTCCTCTGTAGATTATTTATGTATAGATTAGGGAGACTGCGTCTGCAAGCAAAAACAATCTGTACTTCTGACACTCACATTTTCCTTCTTACTGCTCACTTGCCTTTTCCATCAGGATGCTACCACAGGAACAGCTCCATGACCAAATAAACCAATCTAAAAGCAATCACTGAAGTGCCATTAATTACTCCTTGTGCCACAGATAATGTTTCCTGTGGAGACCAGCAGCTCAACAGCCACATGAAAACAAGCTGTGGTCTCACCTCAAGCACTGCCTGTGGAGTTGAGTGCCACAGTATAAGAAGGACAAAGATATCAAAGTGTCCAAAGCATGGATACAAAGATAGGGACAGGTCTGGAAGGGAAGAAGAGGAACGGCTGAGGACCCTGGGTTTGTTGGATGGAGAGCAGAGAAGGCTGAGGAGCCCTCATGGCCATACAGCTCCTGACAGGGAGCAGAGGTGTAGTGCTTTCAGACTGTGGATTTGGGGGGTCCTGTGCAGAGTCAGGGGTTGCACTCGATGACCCTTGTTTGTGATGACCGTGCACTGATCGTGCCTTATTCTGGTACAAGGCATTGCTGAATCCTGCCCCACTACCACTATCCATTTTACTTGTGCTTCCAACACAGCTGCATTTCAGCAAGAGGTTTCTCCAGTTATAAAATGAGCATCATGCTCATTTAAAACAAAAACATTGTGACAGTTAACTATGCAATTCTTTTAAAGCCTCTGAAAATATAAATCACCGGAGCATTGAATTATTAACCTTCATTATTGTTGCCTATGCAGAACTTTGGGTTGGAGCTTACAAAGGCAACTGAAGATTAATTATAACTTGTCCTAAATGCAAAATAGTAGGAAGTGGAACACCCTTGATTTTGCTGTCATGAAAAACAACGCAGTTGCTTACAGCAGCCTGCAGCTAACCTGGGGAGCAGGGTTTGGCTGAGACTACCAAGCTCAACAGCCAGTGGACATGAGTGCCCAATGGAGCACTAAGCACCCAGCCCTCAAAAAGGCAGCAGTTGCTTCCTGCCTCTTGGCAGTGCACTGAACAGCAGAACGGCTTCGCACACACAAATTGCTCTCTCTCAAACTGCTCCAGTGAGAAACTTCGCCATGTACACAACTTACAACTTGGAAAGATCCTCTTCCTGAAACCACAACTGCAGATTTTGTCATGCTACTGTCAGGAGCTCAACACAGAAACAGTAATTTAAATTCCGGGTTTAAAATAAACGATCGCTACCAGAGATCTCAACAGGAATTTTAAGGTTCACAGTGTTTTAAACACAAGCACATTTCTGTGTCCCATGAAAACACTGCAGCACTGTTACACTTCCAGAGGAGCAGGAGAGGCAGTGGTGGCAGCAGGGAGATAGGTGCTTTAATGGTGTGTGCTCAGAAGTGATACAGAGAATGTGACTTCAACAAGAAGTGACACCCTTAGTAACTCCAGAAACATGCAAGATGCAGCATGTGAAACCAGGGCAGCCCTGATCTTACTTTTAGAAAAGTTAGGCATCTGTTTAATTTCTTCAAAAGACCTATAGGACATTTCTCCCTTCTTAAAAGATGTCACATATCTTGTGTGATGAGCTCAGCACTGTAGCAGTACTGATGTCCTAGTACCTATCGTTGCTCAGACAGATGGAAGAGCTGCAGAGCAATCCACGTCAGTGTGACAAGAAAAAATTCACCCACTGCTAGCAACAGTTACAAAGTCAGTAATTTTTCACCTCCATCTCCATAAAGAAAGAAGCACTGCACTTCAGAAGACCTCATTAAGAGATTACCAGAAGAGAGCAGCTTAGGTACCTCTGCAAGTGAAACAAACTCCTGTGCTGATACTGAAAAGCTTTTGCTGGCTGCAGGAGCAGAACAAGCAGATTTCTTCAGAGGATGGGGGACAGTTGCCTTAGACTTCTTTGGCTGAACATGCTGTATGTGCTAATCAGAATTAATTTGCTTGATTCAGCTACCATTTCTTTATTTGGACCTAAACCTTCACGAAATCAGCAGGGATTTTTTTTCTCCTAATCTTGCTGAGATGGAAATTTCCATACCACAATTCTGCAATGATTGTAAACAGGAGACTGGTTTCAACATCATCGGACCTTAACCCTTCATATAAAGAACAGTGGCTGAAAAGTGTGTGTAGAGAAGGGAGAGCAGGGCAACTCATCAAGGGCTCTGGGCAAAAAGAAGGAACTGAGACTACGTGCCTGCCCAGCTCCCCTCCTTTAAACTTCATGAAGACAAACAAAAAGACAGAAGAGAATCAAAAGGTCACTAACTTAACAGAACTTAACACTTTAACGTTTTCATCTGCTCCTTAGCACAGGATTACAGACTCTCATCTGTGGCAAAGTAAACAAATTGCAAGAAAAAAAGAGCTTACAGAAATACAACAGGATTCCTTCCAATTCCCTCACCTCCTAGCTCAAGAGCAAAATATACACACTTCCCAGTACTGAATGACTTCACTCTTGAGCCGTAGCATCCAAAACCTGACACCTTAAGATCCTTTTTCCAGCAACCTGAACGGCAAACAGGGATGGAACACGCTTCCTAAGAACAGACTTCCCCATTGACATTACCAGGCTGCTGCACGGGAGAAGCAAACAGTGCTGTGGACTTGGAGCACCCATGCCCTGCATCCCTTCAGTGTGCTGTACATGCTGGAAATGCAGCTCAACCTCATTCATACCTTTAGCAGAGTATGTTTCTCCAAAATATATGTACAGAAGAAAAGGAGATGGGGCTTCTGGGATTCCAGCTCCAGTCCTATGCAGAACAATTGATCTTCAAGTTAATTTCAGGATCTGCCTCTTCTTGCCTCTTGGGTTCTTACATGCATCTTCTGACATAATGGAAGCATTAGATGTTTCAAGGGTGCATTTATATGATCTGAGCCTAAGGTATACCTGGGACAGATTGCCCATGCCACACCTAGTCACACAGCAGCCAGGCAGGTTTGCTTTCTTTCCTATCCAAGGAATAACAGAATAATATAATAAAACAATTAAAAACAACAACAAAAAACAACAACAACAACACTTAAAGGTCTAATGAACTTCACGGTGACTTGGGATTTGATCCTGAATTCTGGCTCCTCCTTAAGGCTTAAGTTATAAATCAAATGCACAACCGTCAAAACCTCACATCACATCTATCAAATGCAGATGGATATTTTCAGTGCAGAAAGAGCACTTGAGCCCTGACACACAACCAGCCTGGTTAACAAACTCTCCTCAAGCAGAGATGTTCCAGTCTGTGACTCCTGAACTTTGCACCAAGAAGCAATTCAGACAAGACAGCCTTGTGTGAAAGTTGCCATCTCTATTGGATAGATTTGTTCAGCTAGCACTCTCCTTTCCCCCCCGAAGAGTCTCACTTGAACATTCCCACTTTTCATAAGACTCACTAGACTCGTTTGCTGTCTCCTGTTTAACAAGATACTCACAAAATCCTCTTGCTATGCTGTTACAGTAGTCTGAACAAAAACAAAAGCTAGACCCAAATGCTTAAGGCTCCTTTCACTTCCAGTGTACTTTTGCCATCAAGGGACAATCATTCGGTCCCTTCAGTGCCACATTCAGATAAAATGCACTCTTTTGTTAGCAAATTGCAACACCAGCAATAAAAAGACCATCAACCATCTACCATGATCATCAACAGAACTCCATGAAATGTCATACCACCCATAAAGCCGTGTCCTCTCCAAATATGACGGGACTTCTCTCTTGCTGCAGGGTTTCTTTTTATTTTTCACATAACTTAGAGGGAGCTGGACAGCCGGGCACTCTGCAAGCACCAGACTCTTGAATTCCTTGTCTGAGTTTGCAGCCTATGTATAGTTTTTGGTTAATATTTATTTGACCATTTTGACTTCCTTTTGAGTTCTGCATATCTTACCTCTGGGCCTGCTTTCCCTGAACTGGCAGTGATCCCTGTTCTGATAAATTTTGGATTTTTACATGCATTAACACAGACACATCTTGAGACTATGTTTTTATTAAAGAATTGTGCTGCACACGAAATCACAGCTTTCCTACACATGTGCATAGAGCTGTGGTTTGCTGCTGGATTATTGCACTGATTTGAACACACAGCTCCAAAAAAAGGATCTGTAATTGTTTAGTGCTTGGGCTGCTGGCAGAATTCTCTGCTGTTTTTATAAATAGGCCTAAGGACAAACAAACAAGCTACTAATAACAAGTGTTCTGTTTTAAAGCAGCTCTGCTTTGTGTTGCCCAGCACACGAGAGGCTCAGATGGTAAATACAGCAAAAGTCATGTTAAAATCTAAGATCAGGCCAATAATCGGCAGCACTTCTATTTCTCTAAAGCATTAACATTTCACTTCAATTAAAGAAGCTTAATTTAGGAGAAATACTGAGATACACAAGGCTGTGTGTGTGGCTGTGCTGCCTCACATTTCCATTCATACCACAGCTAGAAGATGTGAAATGGTGAAATGACTTAGCAGATAAATACAACTCCAGAAGGACTGCTACATGCTTAAAGCAAAACTGTTTTTCTGGACCAGCTTTTTCCACCCCTCATTTTCACTGTGTCAAAGACACAGCCACAACTCAGAACACCTTTTCTAACCATTATGAAATTCTTGGGTTTGTCAGGAGAACCACAACTTTCAGTGGGAGCCCCTCTTTCCACAGGCAGTTCCTTGGGTCCTGAGTCATCAGCAATGCTCAGTTCCTGCTGTGATTTTTCAGTCTATTCACTTAATATTATGATTTTGTAATTTATTTTATTTTACTTTTGAGTTCTGGGAAGGTAATTTAGCCTTCCTAGCTAAACACTCAAACCCACTTCTTAGTTCTTTGATGCTTTTCTTCAAGAAAGATAACTCTGTCTTGGATATCTTGTTGGTATTTCATGAGAATCTATTGCAGGAAGTAAGCAGGAAAACATTTTTTCACCTATCTACTTAGAAGTTTATTTGTTACTAATTAATGAAAGCCAGAGGATTTTATAAAAGAAAAACCCATTTGGAAACAGAAACTCATTTAAGCAGTGCAATGCAAATTCTTTTGGAGGAAAGAAGGGAAAATTAGGCCTCTAACCCTTTTAAATTCCTTCTCTGTTACTGACAGATCTTATCTCCGTTACTTGGAAGATGATCTTCGTCAGCCTCTATTGGCCCTGGGTTCCCTAGCACAGACGTCACCATTTTGCTGCCTGCTGCTCATTTTCTCCACTAAGCATTCTCTTGGAGGAGCTCATTTTTAATTTCTATAACCACGTTGTTTTTGCTTTGTTTTGCCTTTTTGTATCCCCTTGGGGAGCATACTTTGTCCCCACAACCCTCCTCAGAGACTCAGCAGCTCTCTTTATCTCTTTCTTTATGTCGTTCAGCATTAGCAGCTTAGTCTGCGAAGAACACAAATCCTCTTTCGTGCTGATAAGAAGAGTCACATACGCTATTCCTTCCCCTTTGTTTGCTCCTCTCTTCAGAAGGAAGAGCTGGCCAGCCTTCACGTGATGACGCAGGCCGGACCACGATGCCAAGTGGGCTGCAGGCAGTTGCTACTGAGGTGAGTGCTTTTCTGATAACGCCCAGAAATGATGGAGTCAGCACGGATTAAGGAAACAACAAAGTGCTCAGCGTTTGTGGCAGTGCTGAACACACACTGACGCATTTCAGGGTACATGCAGCCCCAGGGGAAGCTGCAGTAACACTGCTAGCACAGGTGGAGAGCCGCTGGGTGACCGTACAAACACACCTTTGCCCAGAAAATATCCTCTCTGGTGGGACCACATTGTCATAGTAGCAGCACAGCATAGAGAGGAGATGGTAGGAATTATGGGCACTAGAGCAGCAGATGGTTTCTCTTGTCACCAACCACACAGACACAATTTCCTTGGCATGACAAATGCCATGCGGCCTTCCCAGAGAATGCCCTCATCAATCACCTTCACAGCTATGAGGTGAGTACGTACCCAGCTGAGCTTCAAATGGCCCAAAGTCTGCAACATGGAACTCACAGAGCCTTCAGTGAAGCAGAACCTTAGAAGCCTCTGCAGGCTGGTGATGGGCTGAAGAGGCACTGAAATGGTCAGTGGAAGAGGCTCAGCACCCTCTCACGGGACCTAGATTGGCAGCTGAGCCAAAGGTAATGGTGGGACAGGCTGGAGGCAGTGCTTGCTCTCTTTACAGGTCTGTAAATCCAACAAGTGTTCTGAAAGCACCGAATCCACAGGAAAAAAAAACGATCCTTACTAATGCATAAGTGTTACCAAATGGTAACGATATCGGTATACACAAGTGCAAACAGCTTTGTTCTTGAAATCTCACTACTTTCTCAGCGGATATCTAACATCACGAGAAAACAGTCAATACACTTACATTGAAAGGGGGGGAGGGAACAACATTCTGTTTCAGCTGTAAGGAAAAGTGTTGTTTTTGCAAGCTTCTGCTGTTCTGCAGCACAACAGCTGCTCCAACCTCACTGTCAGCTTTAGCCAGTTCTAAGTCATCGGTTTCCAGCACACCATGCAGCTGAAAACAAATTCAGCTGGTGGCACTGTTGGAAACAAGTCATTATTTGCCCAGATCTCATGTTAACCTTTTACTTTCCATGAATATCACCACTGAAAGAAGTACAGTTCATATCTTTCAAACAGATTAGTGAAAACAGGCAGCAAAAAGAAAACAGCCTCTCAAGCCAGCTATGAGGACCTTGAAGCAGAACCTGAGCAACTTCTACTCCAAATGAGATCTGCTTCTCTCAACAGCTATATACCCCATCAGCACATCAAGTCTGTGAATCAGGTCATCCTAAATAGAGGGAGACCAAAGCATAAGCAGGCTTAGTTGCAAGGATCATGCTGTTATAGCCAAACCACCAAGCCCATAAGCTTGCCCTGGTGACTCTACCATAAATGTAAAGCTCTATATCGCTATTACTGCTATGTAGACATCAGAAGTATTTCTAGCTAAATGTTTAATTCTGTCTCATCTTTAGCTACTTGGTTAGGTAGTTAATTTGTCTTCCTGTACTAAATTGTTCTATTTTCACCCGTATATCTGCAGCAAGTGGCCTACATGTTATACAATATATAGCAAATGTTACATGAATACCTTGCGAACAAACTCTGTCCCAGTGGTCTACAGTTCAACAAACTGCCAGATATTCACCTCAAATGCATATTTTCAAGCTAAGCTTTAGCTAAAGGCAAAGATAGAAAAATAAATGTTTTGTCAAATTAAAAAGCCAATATAATATAAAATAGAAGAAAGCCATCATTTCCACTAAGACCACGAGGTCTGGGAGGGTCTCACAGGGTACATGGATTTGTCTTTGGCCATCTGTGTGACTCTCCCCTGTTCCATCCTAGTGCCATGCCAGTTAATCATGATCTCTATTTCTTATTTTTCTTCCAAGATTTAGTTGGTAGATGGAAATATCCCTTTGTTACTCTTCTCTCATGCTCCCTGCTGCTGACACCCCAGCAAGTCCCTAATGCAAAGAAACAGTTTATTACAACGCAGATGAACAACATGTTTTTCCTTCCTTCTTCTCTCCTGCTGCTGTTTTAATAGAGTTCCCTCCAGATACTTTAAGCTGAGGCAGACAACTTGGTAATGATACAAAGCTACCAGGCTTATTCACTAACAGCAGCAGAGGATCTCACTGAATTACATTGCTGAGGAAGGGAAAAGAATTTAGGCTAATTTTATCAATTGAATATAATGAATTTAGTTTAATCCCTGAATTCATATAATTATGGACTATAATTTTGCCTAAAACTTGAGAATTTAACAGCTGGATAGAGACTAACTGAAACATCAATGTCTCTAAAGGTTAATGAGGAGCTGTCATCACAATGCCACTATGGATTAAGCACATGCAGTTACAGAATGCATCAGGAAGCCTTCAGAGCAGATAAAAAACATTAATACCATATATATATTAGCACTGTGAAGACTCATCTGGAATAATGCATACTGTTCTGGTCATCTGTGCTCAGGAAAGGTTAATTCATCTGGGAACAAGTGCATCAAAAGACTGTTTTGATGATGAGCAGAACAGCCTCTCTTATGGGACGTGACTAAAAGAGCTTGCTTTGCAGTTGACAGCTGAGAGCGCATGCGATTGCACTTCAAAACTGCATTAGGTGGATAAACACCACCCAGGGAGAAGAGAGATAAAGGACACTTGCTGGGTGCCACTGGAAAATGGAAATTTCAACTGGATATTAGGAGGAAAAAAGAATGACATTCTGGAGCAACGTTCTAGCAAGAGCATTGGGGACAAAATCCATAAAGGCACTTCAGACTGATGAAGTTTCCTACAGGGAAGAATCAGTGAGGCTGCCTACAAGACTTCCTATGGAGTTAGGAAATGCAACTAAATGGGAGGTTAAAAGAAGACTCCTTCTCGCTTTACGCACATGCTACAACAGTCAGGAAAGGAAGGAATCCTCGTTATTTGTCATTTTTCCAGGCTTAAGAAGTTCTGCTTCTGTTGTGGAGATCCCACAGCTGACAGGTCTGCAGAATACAAACAGCCCAGAGGTCTGAGGAAAGGAAAACCAGAAAGAGCTACCAACATCTGGAAAAAAAAAAAAGTCATTCTATGTGTAACGTGAGGGTCAACACAAAAATACAGGATGATTAAGAAGGTTAATTCTGGACCATTTCCCAAATTTGCAAAGAGACGGGTATGCAACGCGTGACAGTGTCTCAGAGAGCAACTGTGTTCCAGTGCTCAGAGCATGCCAGCCACAGCCTTCTGCTTGGCCTACAGCAAAACACAGTGAGCCTGTTGCAAGAAATCCTTGCTCCATGCATTTCAAAAAGCTCACATCAGATTTGTTGCGTGGATTATATTCAAAAGTGCATATGGAAATATGGGTGTATGCAGGCACACCTGTATTCATATTCATGTCACAAAATTGGGATACGGCTCATAAAAACATCTCATCTGCTTAGACAAGGGTCTGAAGTGCCCCCAGATTTGGTGAGGAGTTGTGTAATGGCTCTAAAGTGGAATCTAGATGATTCTATTTATCTAAACTAATCAACAAGCAATAATAATCTCTGTAACTTACTGAATACCTTGAAAAGCAAACAAACAAACCAGTGATGGTTCTGCAAATTGAAAGCACATTTTTAACTAGATTTAAAAGAGAAACACAAAAAGAGGAATGGAAAGCCCTGAAAGTGAAATTACAACTAAAACAGGACAGAAAGGGGAGAAAAAAAGCTTCCTGAAAATGATTAAGAAAGGCAATGTGTAGACATTGTTTCTGCCAGTTCTGAGCTTTGACCAACCATCACCACAGTCCCTGCTTTCACCCACCTCAAGTCACCTGGCAGATCGCTTTTAGCAGGTAAATAAAGCCCAACCCCTCCCCTGCAGACAGATGAACCAATTTGTCACTGCACTCCCAGGTTCAGACTGCAGTTCCCACGTGAGGGCCTCCTTCCCAGCACCCGCTCTGCCTCAGCTCTCCCCAAGGCCCAGGGAACAGCCAGCTCTCCAGAGGTATCAACTGCTGTCACTTTGGGAGCCTGCTGACCTGCCCGTTCAAGTAGTGGGAGTAACTTCCATTGCTCCCTCGCTAGCTCTTTTAAGGAAAGAAGATGACACTAGAACACTGCTTGCCCTCGTGCACAACCCGAGGAACAACAGAGCAGCTGTGCTTAGTTTAAGGCAAGGCTCTACTTTCTCAGCCCTTATTTAATACTGGCTTATTTCCTTCACAGCAAACAGCAAGGAATGGATGCTTTCTGAGGAGCTACAGGCTCATGGTGCTATCTGATTTTGCTTTAGCTGGGTCAGTCTCACATCATCCACAACTGAAGGCTGTAGGTCTATTTACAGAGGAGGTTGGCAATGAACTTCATCACAAGTAAATCCCTGAAGATCTTACACATGGAAAGCTCCATACAGTGTCATTGCAGGATCAGCACTGCCAGTGTTGATTTACCTAGAACCATCTGCCTTCAGGCATGATGTTTTAGTTGACATACAAGACAGGAGCCTTTCAGCTCTATTTTCCATCTTGATATAGATTTGGGCAAGTTACCTTTTATACCTTTGCTTTCTAAGCAGAAAGGATTATACTTACAGGTACTCACACATCTCTGATGAACACTTAGAAATTTGCAGAAGGAAGGAGACAGAATAGGGCAGTGCATTAGGCTTATTACTTTATGCTGGCTCCAACACCAGACCTTCTTTTCAGGAGAGTGTTTTAAAACAAATATTTGAATCAAATACCTCCAATCAATAAAAACCTGGACACCTTCCAGGAGTCCACTTCTTTGGCAAGTTCAAATAAATCTGGTCTGCCTGTGTTTAAGGTATAAACAAAAAATGGAGTGCACAGATTGATATTAGAGGATCCAGCTGACTGATAAGAGCTGTGATCTACAGAGGACAATCTGAATAGCATCTGGATAACAAGATGATACTGGTAAATATAAGGACATTGCAGGTACCTGAGAATTCTCAGCTCAGATAGGTGATATTTTACATTTCACATTCACTGCAATTAAGGTACTGATACTACTAATGGCTCACCAGGAACTACTCCACCCCCTAAACCAGGTTGGGTTCCCAAGACAGTGCTGGCAGCCAACATGCTGCAGAGGCACTTGCGTTTAAATTAGGTGAACATCATATTTTTCTCTAGATACAGAGAAGTAAAATGCTTCTGTCCATTCAAAATCTCATGACACTTTCCTTCAGAAAATAAACTTCTACTCAGAACCCTGCTCTACGTGTTGTATTTTTGAAGTAATTAAAGTACTCCCCGTAAGATATTTCAGATTATGTAATTCTCTTGAATTCCTTCACAAGTCTTCCTCGTAGAGCTAAGAATCAGTGAAACTTAATGCTCTGTACAGTCATCAGTCATACACTGCAAAAATGTATGGTTAGATGCTCAGGGGACTCCTGTGAAGCGGGACTGAAGGAACTGGGCTTGTTCAGCTTGGAGAAGAGAAGACACTGTGGAGACATCATTGTAGCCTTCCGGTGCTCAAAGGGAGCTTGCAAGCAGGAGGAGGACTGACTTCTTACAGTGCCTGATAATGATAGCACAAGGGGAATGGCTTTAAACTAAAAGTGGAAGGATTTAGTTTAGACATTAGGTGGAAAGCTTTTACCCAGAGGGCAGTGAGACACTGCCACAGGCTGTCCAGAAAACTGTAGATCCCCCATCCCTGTAGCTAGCAGCATTCCCCAAGGGTTGGCTGGTACTGAGTCAGGTCTTATTTAACATCTTACTAGTAACTTGGATTAACTGGTAGACTGCACGCTCAGCAAGTTCGCTGATGATACAAAGCTGGGAGGTGTGGCTGACACACAGAAGGCTGCGCTGCCATTCAGCAAGTCGTGGACAGGCTGTAGAGTTTGGTGTAGAGGAACTCTTGAAGTTCAACAAGGGCAAGTGCAGAGTTCTACAGATGGGGAGGAACAACTGCATGCATCAGTACAGGTTAGGAGCAGACCTGCTGGAAAGGAGCTCTGCAGACAAAGATGTAGGTGTTCAGGTAGATAACAGGTTGGCCATGAACCAGCAGCGTGCCTTTGCAGCCAAGGCCAACGGTATCCTGGGGTGCACCTCCTTCTTTAGAGATATTCAAAACCCACTGGGACACTTTCCAGCACAATCTACTGTAGGGAACTGCTTTAGCAGAGGGTTGGACTTGATGATCTCCAGAGATCCCTTCCAACCCCTAGGATTCTGTGATTCTGTAGTTCTGTGATGCTGAGCTAAAGACCAGGTTGAATGGGACCCTGGGCAACCTGATCCAGCGGATGGCAACCAGCACAGCGGTGATGTTGGAAATGAATGGGCTCTAAGGATTCCCCCACATCAAGCCACTCCGTGATCTATGATCCTACAGAATACTTTTAAAGGCTTTTATAGCTTATAATATTTGAAGGCTATAACAGTTTCAGAGTTAACTCAGTGTCTGCCATACCCAGCCGGGTGCCAAAACATTAGTGGAGTGAGTGCCCACTTCGAGTACATGTTCCTCTAAAGATCAAGAACAAAATCATCAGGGTGTTACAGTCAAGACTGCCATATTCCATACCAAGAGGAAATTCTTTTCATCTTTACTCCTGACACATGGAAGGAGAAGCACAGCTGCATCCAAGATAAAGCAAGCTTGTGGTTAGGAGGTTGCTCTCCTGCTGCCAGTCTATCCAGACTTGCTTTAACCACTAAATCAACTGTGTATTTTGTAATTGGTGAGGAAATTATACATTCACAGCCAAGCTTTGGACAAAGTTTCAGATGATTCTGTAAATGAATGACCAGCTAAAGCTGAGTTTATGTTTGACTGAGTTTCTATGGCCAGCTTAAAGAATGCATATACTTGGATTTTAACAAGATGCACATTCATATCCGCTCTACTTTGTCCATATACATACAATATACAAACATGCTGCACCAATTGCAGTTGCTTTACTTATAATTTTCCAAAAATAAAAATTTAAGAGCAAGAAAACATTAAGGCTATTGCCAGAACCACATCATGAATTTCCTTCCCAAAGTTACAGTATTCTGCAGAGCCCAACCAAGGCATCAGACAAAGAGCTCCAGCTCCAGGCACCAGCACTATGTTCCATGTCTGCACTGATATTCTGGACTCTGCCCTGAGCAGTTCCATGAAATGGCACAGTCAGACCCATGGACGGATGTGCTGAAAGGCCTGAATAACAGACAGTCCTAGAAAGGAAAATACTGACTTCTTAAGGCCTAACTTTAATTAACTACCAGAAAGAAACAAGCTGTTTTTCCTTAGAACTTTTAGAAGCGCCTCAGAAAAGTCAAGCTTTCCTCAGAACCAGCCTTGTGTTCAAACTGGGACAGAAAATATATTTTTGTCATATGAAATAGATCACGATGAATTCCAACATGATTCTTAAAAAGAGAAAATATTAACTAAATCACCATAATGATTCCAACATAAAATATCTAGCCAAGCATATGTACCACACATAAAGAAAGCATACATTAGGCAAACATAAAACAGCTTGAATTTACAAATCCTCAGCCTGTGCACTGAGCCGTGCTTAATATAAATGACTTATACATCCATTAAAAGTACAGGATTTAGCCTTGTAACTGTCTCACAATCCATACTGTTACCAGGCCTCTATTTGTAGAGAATATGGCCTGCCAGAATTCTGGCTGGCCATTTTGTACTTTGTCTCCATAATGCGGATGTGAAAAAGAAAGGCTGAATGTATCTATTCTGGTCTCTGCAAACTGCACACACAGATATTTCAGGTTTCTGGCTGACACTGAGCTCAGCCACTTACCTGCTTTCCCATTTAGACCACTGGATGAAATCACAGCTAGGGAATTACCGTTGTAACACAAACAGCAGAGACAGTGACCCATGCATTAGCACTACCCTGTTTCACTTACCCATCTCCATCACACATCTCTCATCATTAAGCAGAGTCCTCATAGATGGCATACTCAGATTTTAGTATTTATCAGCACAGTATTTGTCAGGACATCATGCTTTTGTCATTTATACTGACTATTAGGACATGCTCAAGTTGAGGTGGTTCCCTCTCCCCTCTTCACTTGTGAGAGACCCCTAATGAAACCTGCATAGTTTAACCTTCTGCAGAAATAACGCCCTTAACACTGATCCCTCTAACTGCAGCAGTTCCAGAGGTGACAGGGAATGCACTCCCATGAGGGCAAGTAACCAGAGTCAGAGCCAGCACACATCGAACGGTAAGCACCCTGTAGAACTGGGATTCCCTGCTCAGCACTCAACAGGAATTCAGGCAAAAAGATATTTCTACATCTCCTAAAACGCTGCTTGAAATGGAAGGAGCACTGTCGCGTTCATTAAGTAACTCAAAATTTAAGCACTTGAGTTTGTCACAGTTCTGGAAAACCTGCCATTCACCCCCAGTGCCCCCACCCGTGGCTCAGGGACACGAATGAAACCAAAAATATCCTTTCACTAAAGACAGGAGATATAACTCCACGAGGATGATTTTTGCAGTGCATGCATTTTATAGTTTCTAAAAAAGACCACCACAAACATATCTGGAACATCCACTGCTTCTGGTTGGGAGGATACTAAGGATTTTTTTCCTTTTTGCAGAGGGTACAGTGGCATTCAGAAATAAATGGATTACAAAAATAGGGACATTTTTAAAGAGCGGTCTGATGTGAAAACTGGGAGACTGGCAGGAAGTCTGAGAAACTAATATCTTCTGGCAACAGGTTCAAAATCAGTCTTAGTCAGCAAAAACATTTAGGAGACTGCTGTGAGATGGATGAAGTTCCCAATGCAGTGCCAGGAAGTCAGATTTCCTCACTGCAACAATAAATATCTGCAGTGGTAATGGCTTGAGGGCCAATCCCTCCTGTCAAAACACAAGTGTCACAATGAATTGCTGTGAGGAATTCTGTACAATGGAATTTGTTTGTGCTCTGAGCCATGATCAGTCTTCAGGGCCGTCCTGATGATAACAGTAATTCAACTGATTTCCACTAAAAAGGGATCAATTTAACTCTCCAGATAAACCATCATATCCTTCTACATTCTCGCATTTCTGCGATGCTATCAGCAGTCATATATCTACCAGTAAATAGTTTTCCATCTTCCTTAACTCTGTTATCATTTTCTATTTAAAATGCACTATGGCATAATCAGGCTGCTCTTCAGCGTCAATCAGCCCTGGTAGGAACCAGGATCTGTCGTGGAGGAGAATAAATGGTGCTGGCATAATCGCATTACTAATGACAGGTCCATTATATAATCAACAAATTGGTGTTACTGCTGCTGTTCCCTTTTCTCTCACTTCCATAATAGTCCTTAGTCCACTTCAACATTAGCAATTCATTTAGTAAATGGATAAAGCGTTTGGATTTCTACCAACAGTGTCAGTTACTAATTGCAGCTGTTACATTTCACTGCAAAAACACCTACTGTTCAGCATAAGTACAATGATGTCAGACACAGGTGAACATGCAATTTCCTCGTGCATCACTTGAACTCTGTGTTTCCTTGACGCAAAGTGAAGCTGAGGCACACAGGTGCCAGCTTCTCCCATGCAGCTGAAGTATAGCAAAGTAGAAATTTACTCATTTCACTCTACGAACCTCAATAATTTCACTAACTTCTCAGCTGATCATTGTTTTCTATAGCAACCATCATATAGGATGAATACTTGTATTGCAGCTCATCCTAGCAAACAGTCATCCCTCCATCTGATTTTTCTCAGAGCTCAAGGAGCACACAGGTTAGACATTAAGCTGCAGAAGCTCTTGAGAACAAGTTCTGCTTTTGTTTCATTATGAATAAAAAAAATCACAAATATATAATTTCATTCAATTTATGCATTATAAAATTGATCTGCAAAGCACTTTGGGCTGCTTTGAATTAGAGGATGTAGCATGGAAAAGATTCCTGTAGACATAGAACTTGCTTCGGCAGGATATATTTCAAAATGCCACTAGCTTGTTACATTAATAACTAATGCATTTAAATTTCACATTTCCAATACATAGCAGTACCTGATAACTAGAATCAAAAATTAACATGACTTCAAGCCAGTTTAGCAGTAAATTACCACTACCTTTCAGAACCCATGGCTGCTAAAATCCACATCTCCAAATAACCAAAAGAACTCTACAGGTAAATAAGTAAAAAAGAAACAATCTAAAATCATCTGGCAGGGCAGACTAGAGCAGAGAATTCCTGCTGTGGGAGTTCTCCCACACTACATGTGCATTCCCAGTGAGCAAGCCCAGGCATATTTGTTTTCACACAGCCATTTCCACACCGAGACACATTTCCATTCCCCCCTCCCTCCTTCTGCTTTTGTATTGCATCGTCCACATCAACAATTAGTGGAAGTGTCTGGCTGCGCCTGCTCACATTGTTCCCAGGGTTTTCTCCCCCCCAGTGAGCTCTGAAGACCATGCATTATTTGACATGACACGACTTAGAGTTCTTCTACAGCAACAGCTGCATGCAGGGAAGCAGAGACAAGAAAGTTAAGCCAGGCTACAAACATCTTGGACAGCAGGACTCAAATTAATATGCCCGACTGTCTAACTGTGCTCCCCCACGTGACTGGGCTTTAATTCACTTCATCTTGCAAAAAAAGAAAGACAAAAGAAAGAAGAAAAGACAGCGTAAAGGTCAGGACACAAAGTCAGCTAGCTGTTCCATTTGTTTTGTGATGTTAAAACGCAGGATATGAAATTGAAAACAATCTCTGTACAGCTAGAAACTAAGTCCAGATGTTTTAACATCAGGTAGAAGCAATTCATAATGTGGTGGGTTGTTGCCTGCTTTTTTTTTTTTTTCTGAAATCATTAAATATCTATTGCATTTTTCATCACAGCTCATTTTTCTGGATCATGTGATATTTGCCAGCTTGTACATACACACTGAAAGCATTCAGCTTATAGTAAACAGCTGCACACAGGGCAGCTTCCTTTCATACGTTCACACACAGGCTCTGCACTTGTGTCCTTACACATGTTTTAAATTAGTCCAACCAAGTGCATGGAACATTCAAGACCATGAAACTTAATGGTAGACTATTGCTCTCTGGAAATGAACCCTTAGAAATTTCTTAACCTGAAAAGGGATGTTCCCTTAGATTACATACTTAAGGTTTCCTCTTGTTTTGTGGCTGAGGTCCACAGAAATAAGATTTTACCATTTGTAAGGTGTGAGGTTAACAGAATGAATAATACCAAATGGCATTTTAGCCAAGATATTTCACAGATAGCATAGTTAGACATACTATTGTGATGGGGAAAAAACCAATCAAATCAAAGGAAAAAAAACACTCACCCACATCCTAGGATTGTGACAGGAAATACCAAAGGAGCAATCTCCAACAAGAGAACCTTCCCCAGTGTGGCCGGGCCTTAAATGGGGTCTAGGAGAGGTGGAGTGACTCCACCCCTTCCAATCACACAGGTGCATTGCCTTCACCTGTGCTCCTGCAGCTGACTCAGTGCTCACCTCAGGTGATCAATCGGTGGTTCAGGTTGTGATTCAACAGTTCCCATACACCATTCATCTGAGAGACAATGATCTCCACACAAATGTCCCCAGACACTCAGCCCACGAGTTCCAGCTCTCATCCATCAAAATCCACATATACTGCTGTTGATATTAACAGTCTTTGCTAACTGGATGTGTGCCTCAGTTACGTCAACACACTCGAGGTCATAAGCTGGTGTACAGCAGATATGCATACAGAAAATTCATAAAATGATAGAATCATTTGAGTTG
>VXAB01013528.1:0-25102 GCA_013399175.1 Odontophorus gujanensis
AAAATCTCTGCCAGTAGAAGTGACAGCACTGTGGTTAGGAATATGTTGCCCACACAGTCCATCTTCCATTGGCTCAAAGAGATGGAAGTCAGAAGGCACCAAATCTGGACTATACGTTGGGTGTGATAGGACAGTCCAGCAAAGACTGGCAATATGCCCCACGGTCTTCAGACTGGTTTGGGACCTAACGTTATCTTGTTTCAAGACAAAAGTTGTTTTCTTTTCTCGTTTAATTCTAGAAATTCAAGCCTTCAGCTTAATCAGTGTCATGATGTAGTGGTCAGAGCTGATGGTTTGTCCTGGTTCCTGTCCTGGATCCAGGAGGATCAGCTCTTTCTTATCTCAAAGTTCACATTGCTTTGCCTGTTGAGTGCTGCATCCTGAACATTTTCTTTGATGGGGTATACATATGTTGCCATCAACAGACTTTAGACTGCCATTTGCACTCTGGTGTGTAATGATGACACCACATCTTGTCATCTGTCATGATGAGATCCAGGAAACCATCACCTTCAGCCTTGTATTTGTTCAAAAGATCCTGATGAACTTACACGTATTCTTTCTGTTCCTGTATGAGCATTTGTAGGATCCACCTGATGCAAACTCTGATATTTCAACACTGCTACCATCATTTCCAACACACAGAAGCCAATATTTAGCAGTGTTTGCAGTTCCCTGGTTGTAATTCACCAATTTGGATGGATAAACTGTTTGAGACACTCTATTTTGAGTTGTGACTGCTGAGCATTGCTGTATGGAAAATGATTTGTCTCTCATATCACTGTTGCCACTGCTGAAATGCACCACCCACTCCTCAGTGTACTCACATCCACTGTTTGGTCTTCATAAATGTTCAGCAATCATCAGTGAACACGTGAGAGTTCTGCTTTTTCTGCATGGAGAAAATTCGGTGACACAACTTTGCTCCACTTGCACTTCCATGTCAGACACCATTCTGTCAGACTGTCCCTGTGCTACAGCAACAAAATGTAATGGGATACTGGAAGGAAGGTTCAACCTCTGCTGCTGCCAACATCCGTCTCTGACGTCATGGGTCAACATCATAAAATAGGAGGCATTACTTTTGGAATAACCATGATTTTTTTAATGACAATTTTCTAAGTTTTCAAGTATTTTTCCACAAATTATCTCTGAGCATTTCCATTTGCAACTGTAGAAATACAGTTTTATATATGGAAACCTAGAGTTCAGTTCCCTGGAATGTTCAGCTTTGTCTTTCCTTCCTCAAAAACTACTTCTTAAATTGTCCTGATCGTTTTACAGACCAATGGATATTCCTCCCTTGTAAAAAATCACTTTGCCATTTTTTCCAGGTCTGAACAATGTGTGATGGGCATTTGACAGTGTAGTAAGATGGCTCTGGCATTTTTTAATTTTTGTTGCAAGAGTATATGAAATTCGTAAACAGAAATTACAATGAGTGCAGTATATCTGGGGGTTGGACTCGATGACCTCTTGAGGTCCCTTCCAACCCCTATGATTTTATGATTCTATGATTTTCTCTATATTTACCACTTGCAGCAAGTAATTTCTTACTAGCTCAGTTAGTTTGCATTTGTCACTATAGAATATAGCCTAAATAAATAAAAAAACAATTAAAGGAAGATGTGATTTCTCTTGGAAAGAAGGCTGACTGCTTGCATACCGCTCTGTTTAGTATGCAGTGTGGGCATGGTGCCACGCTGACTTTTAACCCTAATGGAGAAAACACACAAGTTGACTGTTGGCCTCCAGGGAATGCAGGACTTTAATGGGAATTTGAGTGTAAAATCTGGTCTCTGGAAGAAAGGTCACCACATCTGCATAACCCCCTTGAGTCAGGCTTAGAGCCCTGTCTGCCTTCAACTAAAGAGGCATTTTCCTGTGTCTGGAGGCTGCTTTAGTGCGAGGTACAGGGAGCACATGACAGAATCAGGGGAACTGAATGATGTTTGTGCATGTTTGTCTGCACTCTGCATCCTAAGAGAAGACTTTTGAGGAGACCAATCAATACTACAACCACGTTCTGTGCAGCAGTAGCCTTGTTTCTCTCTGTTACGATAATGGAAAGTCTTTTACACTCATGAATATCAGCCACTTGTGTCTGACCACCGGTTTCTCCATGTCCTTCAGACCTTCGACAAAATGTTTCTCTGTTCAGAAAGGAAAAAGGAAAAGAACCTTATATAACCTACTCACTTCACACTGACAAATGAATTTTAAATACCCATCATCAGCCTTTTAATTTCTGTGTGTCTCCCAAGGCAAAGCTGGTGGCATCAAGTTCTTCAGCGTGATTTCAACCTTGTTAGGGAGGATCCAACGCTGAACTCTCCATCCATTTCAGCTGCCATAGAAAAAGCCCTCCAGCTTGTCAGCCCGTGGAAAAGTTAAGTGTTACCTATGGAAAACAAAGAGAACAAAGGAAAACAGCTGCCAATTCAAACCCTCCCTTTCCCCACACATCTTTGCAGATCTCATCTTCTTCAGCCCCATCTCCTCTTTCTCTTCCTGCCTCCCACCCAAACATGTCCCTTCTGTGGAAATAGGATGGGGAACATTCAGGATGCTTTACTCTTGATTCTGTCCCCAATTTGGGAGCGAACTGACATTTATTTTATCCCACCTTTGCCTAGACTGCATCACCCCATGGTCTCATCTCATTTCTTCTACTGGGTAGCTTGATATAGTGATATAAAAACCATGCCCACAGCAGGAAATTTTACTGAATGGTCATTAATGTTCCTTCCAAACCAAGCCATTCTGTGATTATATGAAATCATTCTTCCTGACAGAATGACCAATTTTAGGGCTTAAACAGGCTTTCAGCATCAGTCCCTAAAAAGGGGCTCCTCTCTGTATAGATCCACCCAAGCAGAAAGCTGAAGGTATGTTATGAAGGAACAAGCAGACTTCTTAATTTAGAGTGGGGAAACTAAGGCAGAAGTTTATGCGTTGATTTGTGAAATGATCCAGTAATCAGTAGAGCAAAGGGAAGATAGAATATTTGGCCAAATTCACAGGATCATTTTCCTCTTTTATTTTCATTATTCAAACACAGTTCTCACTGCCCTCACCAGTTAGTGTGCCAGAGAGGAGACACTATAAAACCAAGAATCTTGGAGTTGCAATTTCCTTTTAAAACCACAAGGTTACCTAAAAAGGAAGAAGAAGAAAGAAAAAGAGAGAGAGAAAGAAGACGACAAAACTCCCTGGTTAAGATGTTCTGTTTTGTCAGTGTCAGTAAAGCCAGACTTTGCTTTTATAACAAAAATATTGTCACATCCAATTTCACTTTCTACCTCCATCTAACTCTGAAATGTTTTGAAGCAGCAGAGAGCTGCAGCACAAGGCAATCTGCAGAATATCAGCAGTGTTTTCAAACATGTGGTAATGCTTTTCCACACACATAAAAGTGACCCAACCCTAAGAAGGAACCAGGCATCTTCAGAAATAATGTTAACTTTGACAACTCCTGTAGCTGTTTTGTACCATGCTACTCTCAAGTTTACTACATTTCCATGAAACTTTTCAAGAGCACCGTGCTTGTCCTCACCCTAACTGAGAGAAACAAGTGTCTGCTGCAACAGGACAAACTGGGGTTTTGATCCACATGCCTAAATCCCCTGTATTCCTATGAATTAACACCTAGAAAATGTTTGTGATTGATACAAATCCTTTTTTTACGATATGTCATTTACAGGGCTTTACTCCTTTTACTGTGGGTTATTAAATGCAGGCACGAGGGCCCAGTTCCACCCTGACCAACATCAATGGCAAATTCCCATTGATTTTTTTCAGGAAAGGGACTGGTCTTTCATCGTCAAAGATTCATTTTGGGAGCTGACATTTGCATTGAATCCTTCCTCCCTGCAAAACATTTTTTATTACAAAATGCAGTGAATATGTCTAAACAGCATAGAAATCTCTTCAAACTCTGTGAGCTTTTTGGGGGGTGAGGCAATTTATTATAATTAATACTTAAAAAGTACCTGTGGGAGGCATGCAGGACCAAACAGGAGAGCCAGAGAAAAATAGTTTATGTTGTCTCTGAAATTATCCGTATTGTTTTCTTTTCCCTGTTACTAATCTAAGACAAAATACATTCCATTTGATTAATTAATGATGGGAAGTACGAGAAAGCCAGGAAAAAAAAATTAAGCTGTGCTTTGAAATGACAAATATTTTTCTTTTTGATATTTCTCAGTACAAGTATGAAACAGAATTTACTGAAGTTCAGCAGCTGTAGAAAAATGTTCCATAGCTAGAACACAGAAATGATTTAATAAGTTCTATGAAAAGTCAATTTGCATGAGATCAGCACCTAGCATATAATGGGTGGTAATGGATTGTTGGCTTGATTTTATACCACTTGACATCAGATTACAATACACTGAATAAATGTTAACCTATAATCCCCTTAGTAAAAGCTGGCATTGTTTGTCTTCTCTTGTAGAGACCACATTGATTTTCTTTTATTGGATGCTCAAGCGCTGCACCTCAGATTGATTACTTTGAATTAAATGTGCAGAGAACATTTTTATTATTCTAAAACAGAAGTCTTAACATTAAAGCGGTGCCTTCCACTCCTCTCTGCCCACCCTCCCCCCTGCTAAAAATATACTCTACCATTTAATTTGGATTTCTTTCATTTCCCATTTCTTTTCAGGGCTGCTGTGATGCTGACCCCTGCTCTGCCCCTGTGCCCCTTGACCCTGACACATCTGACCAGTGAAGACTCTGGGGGTGGCAAATTAATAGAAGCATTGCTTGTTAATTGCATAAGAGGAAAGCCAAGAATTCATCACCTCAGTCATGGCCATTGCTTCCCTTTGACCCTCTTCTCCCACAAGGCTTTTTCTGATGGTCACATCTGTGGTTTTTCTATATCCTACGTATTTGCCATATAATTATTCAGCATCAAACCTTATTAATCAAATCGATGCTGTGTTTTAAATGGAAATTGCTGGATTAATACAAGCATTCATTTCATCCTGAAAATCTTGATGGCTTTAGCACATGGAATCCAATTGGAATATAAAAGAAGGGAAGTAGAGACCTGATTGAATTAGGAGAGGCATGCTACACATTAAATTACATATGCCAGCAGGGGTCCATGCTTTTATAGTAAAATGCTACTGTAGAGTATATACATCTTACACCTCCTGTGATTTCCTTACACTGGTCAGTGCTTTTGTGCTAGATAGAACTACAGTTGCAATTTATATCCCAAAATATGCACTTTCAAGTGGGCTCTTGTATTTTTGTTTAATTTCATCAAATACTTCTTTAAATTATTTATTCAGATAGCCTGTGTTAATGAAATAACAAATGATGAGTTGCTATTTTTTACTACTTCATAATGAAGATGAGTCCTTCTTTCTTTCTAATATACCTGTACTTATGGATGCATAAACAATCTCACTGTTAAAAAGAAAAGTGGTGAAAAGCTTTGTCGTGCCCTAAACACACTAAACATCCTCAGCATATCGCTGCTTGCTCAATTTGGTGATTTCTGGCATCCTCTCCCATCTTGGAGAGATTTGCAGCTTCTTCCCAGTGAAACTTCTGTGCAAAGGGCAGGGAGGGAAGTTAAAAAGTGAACTGTAAAAAAAAACAAACACACACAGCCCACTGACTCTATGCACAGGCTCTGTGAGCAGCATGCATTACTTCTTTAGACCTAGATATGCACTTGTGAAAAAGGGTCTTAAACAAATGTTGAAATCTGTATTCTTCAGGTCAGGATTTTCTGCGCCCCTGCAGACTGGAACTTATTTTTAATAGTTTGATTACAGGATGTGGACACAGATTTAAAAAAAAAAGGGGGGGGGGTTATTTTTTCTTTTTCCTTAATTGAATTAAGACCAGACAACTCTCAAGGTCACCTCTTCCTTTTCCTTGGTGGCAGAATGGATCCCTGCAAGTGCTGAAGGACACCAAAATGTTATGAATACCTTCACTTCCTGTTGCCATATTGAGACTGAAGCACTAGGGTTTTCACAAATATTTTTGGGCTGTGTATTTTGAATTGTGATCCTCCCTCCCACATTTTATCCCCTGCTTTGTTTTCATCCAATTAGAGAAAATCCAACCCTAAAAGAAAAGAACAGAGCTGTTTTTATTGTTTGTTTGTTTTGTTTTTTCAAGTAAATAATATTTTTTTCACTGTTTTCAGAACTCTAGGTCATCAGTTGTCCTACACCAACAGTCGTCGTGCAGGAAATCAGAGATTGTCCCAAATGCAGATTGTAAAAAAGCTATTGCTTAGCAAAGGAAACTGGAGCAGATCTCTACTCTGCATCTGCTGGAGCTCTGCCCATTTCCAGCTTCACATCACAGAGGAAAAGGGTGGGTGATGCATTCCATGGATGGGAGTCATCCATAAGGATTTCTGTTTGTCCCCAGCCTCTATGTGGCAAGATAATTCAGGAGAGATTTATATGCAAAATCCTCAGAAAACACATTCTATAAGTAACAAAACCATGTCTTATCATGCAAATCCAGTCTTAATGCAAGATTGAAATTACTCAAAAGATATTTACACCAAAGTAGTAATGCAACTGCATTTGGCATCACAAAAACAAGTTACTTCGGTATATTTTATGACATAAATTATTTCATTTTAATATCTTTCCTGTCAAATTAGATGAATTTACTTACCAAACTTTATACATAGTTCATGATTCGTTGTAAAAGAAGATTAGTTATAAAATAAGTCAGCTTAACATCCAGACACAGGATTTTAATAACAACTTGATATACAAAGACTGTCAGGTGCTGTCTGCTAGTGAGAAATAAATAATACCCCAGACCCTTCACCGTAATTACCATCATTCACTGTGTGAGCAGGATCTGCAGTGTGGCTCATGCTGCACTGACTCAGAAATGCTTAAAGTCCTTTGCCTGGCTTGTGGCAAA
This sequence comes from Odontophorus gujanensis, assembly GCA_013399175.1. Classification (NCBI taxonomy): domain Eukaryota; kingdom Metazoa; phylum Chordata; class Aves; order Galliformes; family Odontophoridae; genus Odontophorus; species Odontophorus gujanensis. The sequence goes on from VXAB01013528.1 coordinate 6,922, forward strand.
AAATATGAGGTAGGACAGGGAAAACAGGGAGTGATGAGAGAGCTCATCTGGCTGGCACCCATAGTAGTTTCCCAAGTAGGTTCAAGTAATGCTTGTAAGTCAGTAGAGGCCACTGAAAACACAGTAGGTATTCAACTGCAAAAAAGAGGCTTTCATTTTTTTTTTTTTTTTTGTTTCCTGATTAGAGGACTCTTACAGTCACACTCTTTCCATCGTGTGTTCAGGGAGGCAGACAGACAGTTCTCTCCAAAATCATGTTTGATGTACATTCTCTCCAGTTTGACTTTTTCTAAACTTACCAGGAGAGGGAGAGTCAATATCCACCTTTTAACACCTGTAGACCTCAAAAACCTAGGATTGGCCCAGATGTCAACCCAACCATTTATGCCACACAGGAAGATTTGTGCAGATGAAGAACACACCTAACCTTAAGCACATGGTTATAATCGCGGTGCCTAACTATGTTCTTCAGTAGATTTGCAAAAGAATGAACAGTGGAATCAAAACCTTAATTATATGCTGTATGTTCTGTTTTTTTGTTTTGTTTTTCTCCTTCCCTATATCACAGTGTAGGTGTTGTTTCCAAGTACATATTTTTCTAGGTATGTCAGTGAACAAAAGACACTGTCTAACTTTTTGGAGGCCGCTTTCCACAGAGGAGCTGTATTCCTTGCGATGAATAAACCTCACGAGGGTTAGAGATGATAACAGAACGAGTGCTCTGTGCAGTAGTCTGCAAATTACATGTTGTGATGTAACAGAATCCAGCTGAATAAATAACATTCAAAGGACGAGCTCTCCATTCTCCTCGCCTACAGTACAAAGATAACAGAAAGCATGTTCTAAGAATATAGCCACGCAGATAACAAGCCATAAAACATGCAATGATCCAGTGAAATCTTTCTGAAACACATAACTGATAACAGCTAAACATTTTTCAAAGAAAACATTTTTAAAGTGCTGATGTTTTATGTTTTGCTATTTAGGGAAAGGAAAAAAAAAAAAGCAGCAAAACCCACTAAATGACAGATTTGTGCAAATTGGGCTTGTTGCTCAGTCCTGACTGACTGCATCACGCAGAGATAGGAAGGGCACAAGTTTATGCTCATGCTTTGCTTTAAAAAGGACCTACAGACCAAACTCCTGTATTTCTTTGTGTGGTACATGCATCTCTTTCACGAGGTTTCTAATACCCTGATGTCCTGGGGGAAAGCATCTGAAATAATAACACGGTAATTTCCTACAGGTTGAGCATAGAAGCATATGCAGACCACTCTTTGGTATAAGCCCAGATTTTTAATATGCACGCTGTGGTTTTTAAATGACAGAACAATGCAGCAGGCTGGAGGTGTAGCCCAGCCCGATATCCCTCCTCACACCAGCTTCTCAGATAGCCCAGGACATCTCAACAAACACTTGAAATGCTACCAAACCCTAGCCGCCACTTCACATGATTTATGATGTCATTAATGTCAAGCTATCAGTGGACAAGAGTAAAAGAGACAACAGCAAAGCTGACTAAAAACAAATAGTTTTGATTAAACTCAAGGACGTTCAGTACAGCTTTCAGCAAAAAGGCATTCATCATTTCCGAAGCTGACCTTGTTTTTTTTTTTTTTTTTTTCCATCCCAAATGCAAACATAATACGTGTAGGGATTTCAACAAAATCTTTGAAGTAGACTGCGGCTAAATTCCCTTTTTTAGGTAAAAGTGATTAAAGGCAGCACCAGCACTTCTTTTCTGTCAGTTTGGTTTTGTTGATAATTGCCAAGCCCCCTGAAATTTGCATCTCCAGCTGATTTCTGCAGGATATGAAGCCTGTCCTTTAGGTCTGAGGCAGTTTTTGTCCCTGGAATAGAAATTCCTGTAGCATTTTCAGAGATCAGTATCCACATATGCACACCACTCCAAACGTACTCCGTAATAAATAAGCAATGATAACACAGCCTAATGATAAGCAGACTAGAGCAAAAAATATAAAAGAGAAGAAAAAGAAAGCGTGCCAAGTAGAAGTCAGAAGTACTCTCTTTTCATAGAGAACTCCTGTGTGTATAAAAGAAGTATTACTCTGGAGGTCATTATTTTATTTTTGCAGAACTGGAAGCAGGAATGGTACACGACACTGCTATCAAACGGAAAATATTTAGTTGTTCATTTTCATATTGCTTTATAAAACAATACATTTGTCTATCTATGTAACAATTGTGTGCAAGTTCATCCTGTGTACATGTGTGTGCATTAATAGAGGGAGAGCTGAAAGTATAACAGGCAACGTTTTTTTTTTTTACCAGGCAGCCTCAAACTGGATCAAAGAACATAAGGACATCACATTTCAGGCCTATGAGAGATCTGCAGTGAATATTCAAAATGCAGATGGAAGGNCATCCTGTGTACATGTGTGTGCATTAATAGAGGGAGAGCTGAAAGTATAACAGGCAACGTTTTTTTTTTTACCAGGCAGCCTCAAACTGGATCAAAGAACATAAGGACATCACATTTCAGGCCTATGAGAGATCTGCAGTGAATATTCAAAATGCAGATGGAAGGTAATGTTTCAAGCATTGAAAACATTATTTCAAAAGCCTTTTCTGCAGAAACAGGTATTATTTTTGGAGCTAATGAGGATTGGTACAAAAGTTCATCTCCCTTAGAACAGGAGGAGCATCTTCCCTCTAAATCTTGAAAAAAAATTCACCCTCCCGCTCTCTCATTCTAATAATCAGCTTACAGTAATATTATTTCACAGCCTATAGCAGCAAGGTTAAGTGTGTCCTTTCAGCAAACATGCCTTTCATAACTTGCCGTGCAATTAGATTATTAATGTAAAATTACAGAAGGGCTGTTATGGCTTCAGGACAAAGTAATTAAATGGTTGTATTTCATTTTTAATTGTTTATACAAGTATCTAAAACTTTCAATTTTTATTCCGCCCCCCCTCATCTTCTTACCCAAAAATGTAACCTAAATAGTACTTCCACTCTTTTGATATGTACAGTAAAAACAATGGTACTCACCAACTTCAGCTGCAAATACATTCTCAAGCACATTTTAAACAACAACAACAAAAAACTCTGCTTTTAAAATTAGCTGTATTCACTCTGATTAACAAAAACTTTCTGCTTGGAGCTTTTATGGGAAAAACACAGGCTGTATTATAAGTATTAACTGTGCATGAGAACATTTGTAATATCACCCTTGGAGAATAATAAACAGATACTAGAGATTGAAATTCTGACATAGTTTACAGAACAATAATCCAAACATCTGTTATAATGACAAGGGATTTGAGCAGAATAGAGAGTACATGGGAAAGCTATGCTACTTTTAGTACAGTTGTAACGCTAAATCAAAGCACTGCAGCTCAAGGCAGCTTGCTGCTAATATAAACAATTTTCTACATATTCCTGGGCCACAAGCCAGATCTCAGGATTCAGTTACAAGCACAAGGTCAAGAGGGAATCAACAGTATGAAATTACCATGTATGAATCAAAAGAATAAATGGATAATTAAGGATGAAAACAAATTAGAAGATATACTCTCACTTAACTCATCAAATAAATTTGCTGAGTAACTTCATGCACTGAATATGTTGTAGGATCTGCAGAGGCTTTAATGCATTTACTGCTTAAATCCACAGCATCAGCATTTTTGAGGCAGGCTTACCAAATCACCTTTTTGTGTGTACTTCTTTCTATATCCAACATCTGTCTACAATTATGAAGATAAATATTTAATCATGTCATTTGCTCAAGAGAAAAGTAAATAGAATTTCTTTGAAAATGACTTTCTTGCCTCCACATTATACCCAGGAAAACTGAACTACTATCTCACTTCTGGTCTTGTTTCAACCTCCACACCCAAATCAGGCCTTTTCAAGCTGCAGCTTGGGAGATTCTCTGTAGCCATCAATAAAGAGGGCTTTCCAGCAGAAGAACTTCAAGGCAATCTTCATAACAATGAAAGACTATGCATACGTTCATTAAAAATCTCAGTAATTTTCTTTTTATTTGCTCACACAGGCAAACACATGTGAACCACTGTCAGGACAGTGAGTATTTTCAGCATGTACCCCATGCTTCTGAAGTCCAAGAAGGAACAAAACTGCTTTGAAATATTGAGCAAGAAAATGCATTTCTGTGTGTTCTCAGTCATCTTTACTCTCCTGGACGCAGTGGCCACTCAACGTCAGCACTTTCAGGGGGTTCATCCTGAGTGACTTCCTTGGAGCTCTTGTAATCAGCTCCAACATGGTGACTTACATCCTGGGAGGTACAGTGGAGTGGACGGAGCCCATCCAAGGACACACATCTCCATCACTTCACTCCAAATTCAGCTTCTCACAAAAAAACACAGCCTGGACAGCCTCACAGCCTATTGCCCCTCTCACTTTCTGTGCACTGCCCTGAAGACTCAGGGCTAAGTAACTCAGTCTCTCTATTCATTCAAGTCAATCATTATATTAAAGTGTCTGCAGTTACTGATTGTTTAAGTAGCAAGGACACAAAGCCTCAGTGGAAGCAGTGAACTAATTTCCTGAAACCAGCTGAACATACATCATTTAATACATTTTGATTGCCGCAGACTTGTACATAACTATGACCACCTTTTTATTCTAATTTTTTTTCCTCAGGTGGAATGTTCTTTAGCTTTATAACTATTGAATAGATGATAATAAAAAAAATATTTTTAAAAGCAATGACATTATCTGTTCTATTCATTAAAAATATACATGGGTTTGTTAGTGATTTTATTGAAAAAACTTGCTTATTTTGTTCCACCGCAGGGTGATTTATAGTCCACCTTCTTTCCAGAAGGCTGCTAGTCTCAAACAGTGCAATCAGCTTCTTTTCTTCTCACTATGCAGGAGAAGATCAGGAACAGGATGTTAAATCTCATAAGTTGCTGAGATATGTCAGCTCCCAGATCATATGTTGGAACTGAAATCTCCAGGAGGAGGACTCAGCAATTGCAGCCACAGAATGAAGAAGGTTTTTTAGGATCTTTTAAAAGCATCAAAACTGTCCAGTTAACATTTTAGTGTTTCTTAATCTGTAAAAGACACAAAATAGATTGAACTGTAGCTGAAGGCTATTGCGTGGCTTGGTAGATGGAATGAACTCCAGCTTATCCAGCTGTAGGATAAATCAATTTTAGTTTTTCCATCTCCAGAAAAAATATCCTTCCTGTTGTTATCATTGCTTAAGTCATGATAACAATTGAGAGTATAACACCTTAGAAGAGGACTGTGACATTTATTTTCTTAATCAACTGAGAGTTAACATTTGAATAAGACTGGTATCCTATACCTTAAAAAAACATGCTATGAAGCTGTGGAGAGTGATCTGCACTGAAAGGTGACCCTGGTCTGATCCCTGTTTTATCAGCATACCACCAGCACAGCATCTGCAGAGCCTTTGGTCTTCCTAAAGGCAGAGAATAGAGAAAGACCTTGGAGAAAGACCAGCACCTTGTGGTCCACAGTCACTCACTGAAAGAAGAGGCAGTACTAAAGCAGGTTTCTAATTCCCACATTTGCCCTTAGGAATTTAGACAATATTCAAGAAAGGGTTCTTGGTTCTGTAAGATGTGAGGTTAACAATGAATAATAACAAATGGTATTATAGCCAAGGTATTTTATAGATGGTACAGTTATTATTATGATGGAAAAGAGACAACTGAAATAAAGGGAAAATGGTCACCCATGCCCTAGGCACGTGATAGGAAAAGATCTCTCCAGAAAGAGATCCTTCCCCAGTGCTGGTCAGCCCTTAAATGGAATCTACAAGAGTTGGAGCCAGACTCCACCCCTTCTGGTCACACAGGTGCATTGCCTTCACCTGTGCTCCTGTGGCTGACTCAGAGTTCACCTCAGGTGATCCATCAGTGGTTCAGGCCGTGATTCAACAGTTCCCATACTGGTTCATTGCCCAGTTTTTTCATTACCATGCAAATATTTCCAGGAATTAATTATTATTAAGGGAAGACTTTATCATGAGCAATAGATAAGGACTAACAAGAGAAGCCAAAACACTTCCCAGTTGTGTTCCTATGAAGGAATATAAACGGATTATCCTCTGTTCAGCAATAGTATGATCTCACCTTACAAATCACGTATGCAGCCAATCTTGCATGTTTTATAAGGTCATTGGTCACCAGGAGAAAGTTCCTGAGAAAGTGAATTGGAAACACTAGTTTTCTGAAGTCAAATTTTTTAAGGAATGCCACTGACATACACAAGCATCACAGTTCCTTAGACTGGAAAACCGTGGGACTGTCCACAAGTGGTCAATAGTCCCTAACACATTTGCTTGACAAAGAAAACTCTCACAGGCTATTCCAGAAGTCTCTAATTTTAAAAAGCATTTTCTTCCTTAGCTTGATAAATACAGTATTCTTACATAGTGTGTTTCCCAAATGAGAATCAGCAGTACTTGACAGCAGCGTTTTTAGAAGAAAGGCTGTAGATTTATTTTTAAATTTGAGGAACTTTAATGTTGAATATTTAATGCTGAATATATATTTTTTTAATCTAAAATATTTTATAGCAATTTATACCCCCTCAGAAAAGCTGGAATGCAAAATGATCAGTCTGCTTGTCAGTGTGGGACAATTTTTTAAAATACATTTGTCTTTCTTGGTTTAAATTAGTTCACAAGCTAACTCACAGAAGATACAGAGACATGTCGAAAAAGAGACAGCAACAGTATAAAAGAGCCAACAAAAATATTTCTTCAAAAGAATTTTACATCACATTTGGATAATAGGAAAACATCCTGTCTTACAACTATCGAGTTGTAGATAGATAGAGATTTAGTATCCAGGGAGAAGTCAGTGGAATTTCATTTATTTATTCATTTATTTGTATATTTATCTCTGATATTGGTTTCAGCTGATGAATCTTAGGAAGAATATCTTGATCCTCTGGAACTGCAGGGCATTAATGCTAAAACAGGATTCTTCTGGAAATATTCATATGCCTACTTCTTCCTGATTTTATTAATTGAGCTCTTCAGTCTGGGATAGAGAAAGAAGTGAGTGATAGAAAATAACTGTAAAAAGGTACATGTGTATTTAAGTTGCTGCAGGAAGGATAAATAGTTAAATCTGGTCAATAAGAGGATTCAGATATCAGTATCACATTAGAGGACAGTACTGCAGGGAGGTAAAAGCGTTTGGCTGAATTTTCCTTAACGTCTTTGGGCTACACCACCATGGCCATCTATGTATGTGGGACCCAGTAAAAGAAGCCTCCACCATTTCTGGACCAGTTTAATAGGTGGTATCCTCATCTTCAGGCCTCAGCAGAGACTAAGGAAGGAAACAGATACCTCTTGAACTTAACAGAATAAAGCTCACTGTCATTTAAGAGAAAATAGATGTGTGATAACAGAAAGTGAGGCATCCAGCAATGGTTTTATCCAACGTAAATGTCAGCTTTTGCCTCACAAAGAACTTGCTTTGGAGGAATGAGGGCTGTGAGAATTGATTCTCCGTCCCTTGCATGAGGGATATATGTATTTTTTTCACTTGAGTAGCTGCGCCAATGCCAGGGGTTGTAACAGAAAAGGTCTGTATATGTCTGTGAATAAAAATATTTCTAGGACAGATTGATAGGTGGGGCTGTTTAAACATCATCACTTGCTTAAGGTTGTGCCTGAAGTGGCAACGTAGGCTTTAATTTGATTATAGCATGTTTTGCCAATTAGATCCTGGCTAGAAAAAGAGAAGAGTCATATGGATAGCCCTTAGGGAGCCAATACACCTACACTTAAAATTGAGCATAAGCTCTAGTATTTTTCTGGATAAAGGTGCATATTTAAAATTATATCTTTATTAAATTATTCACCACCATCAGTGACAGGACTTCAAAGCTCTTTCTGAGCTTGTCCATAAAGGATAGGAAAATATTAGAGTTTCTGGTATACATTTGCACTGAAGCATTTGAGGTGATAATCTCTTTCCATCCAGCAGTTAAATATTATTGTGCATGTCAAAACAAAATTGTAATCCTGGGAGTGGGTGTCATGTAAAAATGCCATGTTAAAGGAAAACTACAGTGATTAGTTTTAATACTTTTGCTATCTCAATGAATATTTGCTTAGAAAAACATTACGTAGCAGAAATTTAGCAGCTGGCCTACAAAGAGATGCATGCAAAGATCAACTGCTCAGCTCATCTTCCAGCTCTTTCAGGATTTTACTTTAAGATTCTGTTTACACATGTGTAAATAACACAATGGTTCATATTTCAGAAGTTTGTGCAGAAGTTCTTATTCAGCGTGCTTCACAAATCTCATGAATATAGGATAATCGCTGCACTTACTGCTGAAATTCACTGCTAAAAAACTGGAAAAGGTTTGGAGAGAAGAACTGAGAAAAGGAATAGTGCAAGAAAATGATTTTTTTCAGTACTTGTCTTAGAAAAAAAAAAAAAAAAAATGGAGAAGTGCCCAATAATATCATTAGAGTTATTAAAGTTCCAGGAAAACAGATGGGAAATGCAGAGTCTGGTATAGACAACTGAAAGTAAAATGTGAATTTTGGTGAGGTAATTCCTCTTTTCATGCACTAGGAATATTTCTCTTTTGGAATCGCAGGGATCTGTCTTTATTATAGACAGCAGTAGTAATTATATCTCTGTACTCCATTTTAGAACAGTTTTTCAACGCTGAATGCAAAATAAAATAAAATAAAATAAAATAAAAATAATAAAAAAAAACCCAACCGACTGGCAATTAATAAATGAATCACTGACACAATTTTCTGAAGCAGTGGAGGGTCCCTTGTGAATGTTTCCCCTCATGTCCTGACAAAATCCATACGAGGGATCTCACGAAGTCTTAATGAATTCCTACCTTGGGATGTTTCATTAATCAGGAATATCAGAATAGGCAAAAATAAAAAATAAAACAAGCAAACAAGCAAACAAACAAATAAACAATCAAACAAAAAAAGCAACAGAAAACCACAACAAACTATTTTCAGATGCTGCTGTGTGCCAATTTAGCAGCCAGGATGTGCTGGGATTGAGATGCCTGTGGTTTGAAATGCTGAAAGATGTAAAGTTCCTCTTTCTTGAGGCTAAGCCTGAAAACTGGCCACAAAATCCAGACTGGGTATTTGCCTCATTTAACCTGTAACAGTAGAAGGCTCTTTAGACATTTTAGGACAGCTACAACTAGTGCCAAAAAATAGAGAAAAAAAGGAAATGATACAAAAGAGTCCAAACCAGTACAGCTACAGACTACTGAATGCTTGACTCAAATTCCTATGATCACTGTATGGGAATCAAAATGTGATACCAAATAGAGGTGTATGAAGAGTTGTTGTGCCATGTTATGCTATGTTATACAAGACAACTTCACCTGGGATAAAAACCGTGATCCCCTTTTGTCCATGTTAAGTAAAGCATCTGATGTGTAACGAAGATGGGTTGCTATATTTCATAAATTTGTCACTGAGATGTTACTAGTTGTGACTAAAACTGACAGTAAGATTTACTTTTGCATATCAACCCCCAGTGGCTAAATAATCACTTGTTCATTTCATCTTCATTACCGCTGCTACCTTTCACTTTGCTCTTTGAAAAACAGAGGGAAAAACAGATTGATTTTTAGAGTTATATGTGCAACAGCAAAACTTTCCAGCTGCAGCTCTGCTCTGTAGATGAGGTGGAAATCCCTGAACTGCTGTGGAAAACTCAAGGGCTATTCATAGAAGGGAACATGGCTGGCAAGGGGTTAAAAATAGTAACGGTATAGGCTGGGCTGCTGTAATGTTGATTTGAATTTTCATATCTCCCTTGAATGTATATATTGCGTTGGAATTGCATATGTAAGACGTAAGATAATCATACATTCTTTTTTTTCAACACAGTTTGCATCAAAACCAGATTTGTGGTGGATTTTAACACCTATAAGTAGCTGACACATTCAGCAGTAGCAAGCAGAAAGTATTGTGTGTCAACAGGTTTAAACAAAGTACATCAATCCAGGCTTGCAGCATATTTTCCTATGGTATTGTGGATCTTTAGATGTGACAGGTGACAAAATGGATTGTGATACTCGTGTAATCTTGAGAACTATTTCCAAAAGTATATTGTTACTGGTATCCTCAAACAGATCAAAACATAGATTTCCAGAACTGAACGGTATACAAGTTGTTCTGCTATGAGACATGAGAAATATGCAGTATTTTTTCAATCCCAGTGACCTATATAAAAGCACTTCCATGCACACAGCCCAAATCAACATTTTATACCTTGAAACAAATGCACACTGTAGCCTATAAATGTAAGACTACAAAACTTACTGAGTGCATCAATATCAACTGAAGAGTTGATCAGTTTTCTCTGCTCCCAGGGTGTTCTGTAAGGACACATCTGGCTTTTCACATCTGTAGCTGATAAAGGCATGATAATCCCCTTCAATGCAGTCATGAGAAAGTTACCTTTTGTTTGAGTGACATGTTCACATAGGTTTCCATAGGTGGAAAAAAAAAAACAACAAAAAAACCCGAAGACAATAGATTAGGTAGTGACTGAAGTCAGGGGAAGAATGACCAAAGTTGTCCAGTTTCCCATTGTGCCAAATATACTTATGACCTCCAGGTGATTTCTGCTCCTAAAAGGATGGGATTGTCACCAAACACTGCCTTGCCTGTGTGTTCTTACCAACCTCTGATGATGGCTTCACCATCAGAAAGACCTCTATGCCAAAACAGAATCCCACACATCTGATTTAAGAGTGAGCTTCTGGAGCTCAAATACCATGTTAATATTAATGAGAAGATAAGAACTGGGCATTTGTAGCTTCTTGACCCCTGCAGCTATTTCCATTTGCACTTACACTTCAATCCTATGTAGTGAAGTCCAGACAGATTCCCCTGTGGTATTTAGCTTTTGTAGGATATTGCTCATTTTGAATATGCTTATTCTTCTGGAGAACTTGTATGCCTAATTTAGTACATCTCTCCCTCTCAAAATAATAAAAGAATAAGAAAAAGGCATGAATATCTTTCCGTTTCTTCACTTTAACAACTTATTTTCCCTTTCTCAATATGTAGCTAGAGCAAATGGACAAGAATAAAGCAGTGACTTTAAAAGAAACTGTGCAAAATTTAGCTCTCTTGGATGTCATTTGCACATGGGAAAACAAAATGAGTTTAGAGTTTAATTTACATACATTTCTGCAGTATTCAACGAGTAACTCTGTGGGCATATAATTATTTAAGAATGAGAAAAAAAAAGTGGGTGTTTCTTGTAGCAATACTTTGTGTAGTTCTAACAAAAATATTAAAAGCTGGAGCCTCAGTAAAACAATCAGCTTATTTGTCAAGGAAATGAATGGTAAAGCATTTTGGTTTATACAGTTCAGAAAATAGGATTTATTTACACACTCCATGGAAACTGTATGCTCTAAAACTGCATCCTAACTACAAATATGCACACATCTATTCAGCACCCTGCCAAAGAGACTGAAATGACATTAAAAAAGAGTGAAAGAATGCTAAGCTTGCAAAGTCAAATATTCAAAATCTAGTAAATGCCAGAATTCAGATTGCCCAGGCAACCTTGCTGCTGACAACAGATACTGATAGGTTTGGTCAGCATTATCTCCACATCTGACCCCTCCTGTGATTCCTCTAGTTTTGTTCCCCAGGGTGCAAATGTCCTACGTCTTCTGCTTCGTAGAAGTTTCCTTGTGCAAGGACTGACGGTAGGCACTGGTTCCTGATCAGGGTCAGCCCAGAGTAGTCCTTCTCTGTGAGGAGAAAGAGGTTTGATTTTTTTTTTTCTTGTTTAGATTCTGACTCTCTGTGGACATTTGAGGGAGTAATTTCTCTCTTCCTGAGAAGAATGTCCGATGTACGAGTAACTACTCAATATTTCATTTACTTTTCTCATTCCATCATTTGCCTTAGTTCTTATTTATTGTAGAGAATAGAAGATCTGCTTTGATTATAATGTTAACAATTTGTTAATATCCTCTGAAGCCCATCTCAAAATAACTTTTGATTAATGAATGCATTTTCAGAATGTATTCTAAAATTATATGCAGATAGATTTTATAGCTCAGAAAAAAAACATGAATATCCTCTATCATTTTCAGGTGAGTGTACTCAAATTCTTTGCAGAGCAGTTAGATGTACCTTCTCGTCAGAACATACACCTCTGTAACACAGCTTACCCATTCCAGATAAAATATTCAAATGGTTTAGCTGCTGACTTGCCAGACCTGCACTGAGCTCACGTCAGAACTAATTACTTTTATTTTTACTACTTTTCATATGCTTTTAAAGTTGCCTCAATTTGACCAAATAGTGTGGGCATTCATGATTGTTCTGAGATATCCACCACTAGTACCTGCCAAATTTCAAGTCACCCTTCCAAAAAAGGGGTTACCTTCATTGTTTGACAAGGCATATCTTATACCTTTTCAGTATGCTGTCTTGTCAATAGTCAAACCACTCACACACCAGTAAGCAACAGCAAACAGAAGCAAATACTTCTAGGTGAACATGAAATTCCTATCAGCACCCAGAAAAACTGGTTCTCTGGCCAGAAGACCCAATTACCAAAGTCCAAATCACATACTTATCATGTACACTTGTTTAAAAGCACTTGCCATTAACCAGTTTTAAATGTGCATTACCTAATCTTTCTTAATCTTTTTATAACTCTAGCAACAAATAGCTTGTTCAGCATGGTGAAAAGCATACTGTATCCAGGCATCAGGTATCTCTTTACAAATATTGACATTTCAATTATGAAAAGTCATATCTCTATAATCTCCAAGGACAGTGTGCTATTCCCATACACTTCACCCTCCAAAAACTGATTCCGACTCTATGAGTATCTCTTGATGTTAAAGGTCACCCATTTTTCAATGAATGGTGCATATGAGAACTAAAAATTGGTCTACAGGAGGAGACCATGTAGCTAGAAACAACCTTCCTCTCCTTAGTCTGTTCCCTGCTTGAGAACTGGGCTCCTGTGAACCGATTCACTGGAAGAAGACTGGAAGTACTCACTGAGAGCAGCCCTGTGGAGAAGAGCATAGAGGTTCTGGTGGATGAAAAGCTGGACATGAACCACCAGTGTGCGCTTGCAACCTGGAAAACCCTAACCCTAACCCAGCCCAGCCCACCTGTGGACAGCATGGGAATGGATGAGGGAAGTCCTCAGGGTGTCCTGGACCTCATGGCATAATGGCTTATGGAAAATGTATCCTAAAACCCTGGCACAAGAACCCAACACTGTGGGAGCCAGGAACATCCTTGGAAGGCACTGCTTGGACGTGCAGCTGGATGCCTAACAACCAGAGACAGCCTGAGGATAGCAGCAATAAGGGAAAAACACTTTCCCTTTTGTTGGCCATGGTGAGACCACACCACCAGTTCTGCCCAGTTCTGGGCCTTCCACTCCAAGAGAAACCTGGGCATACTTTGAACTAGAAGAGGGAATATTTAGATTAGACATTAGGAGGAAAATCTTTACTCAGAGCAAGGTGAGGCCTGGCATAGGCTGCCTGGAGAGGCTGTGGGTGCCCCATCCCTGGAGATGCCTTGGCAGGCTGAGTCGGAGAGGGGCAGCCCTACCCATGGCAGGGTGTTGGAACTGGGTGAGCTTTAAGGTCCCTTTCAACCCAAGTTGTTTTGTGGTTCTTTGACTTTTGCTTTTGTATGTGTTGAACAGTTCAAGGCCCATGAACATTCAAAACCCTATTCTTGTTGTGCTTGCTCGTCTCTGAATCTCGGCATTAATGCAGAGAGTCTTTTTATTGTACAGACTATGTTTTGAAATGAAAAAGTCCTCATGTATAAACATCATTTTAATTCAAGTCAGTTGCTTGTGATAATCTATGGACAATATTCATCAGATGACAGTTTCATCCATTATCTATTTCTGTCCATGGGAAGCACTGAAATACACATGAAAAGTATGCAAAATTTGTTTAGAGTGATTGAATCTAAAAAAGGGCGGATTGCTATGAGCAGACATCTTTTTAGCCATGGTTTTCACTGAACTGTATCTGTTCAAATTCCCTAGGCCTGATGCCTTCCCAGTTGGTGGTGATTCTTTCAGTAATGATTTGAATTCAACAGAACTAATTTTGTTAAGACATTTAGAGTTTTTTTTTTTTTTTTTCCTTTAATTGTTAAAATATTTGTGATGTGAAAATATTCCAAAAATAAAGCTGGAAAAAAAAAATAATAATGAAAACAACAATGAAAGGAAATAAATGTAGTAAAAGAATTTTTCCCTCAAGTTCTCAAGGACTGAACAGAGCTAACAAAATCATTACCCTGCTTGGGAATGCTGCAATTCATAGTTATGATAAAGACTGTTCTCCTTCCTGGGCTTCAGCAGTCTCTACCCTTCTTTGAAATATACTGCTAGCATTGCGTAAATGACAGAGATTCCCTCTTTTTCCCCTTTTTTTTTTTTTTTTACTTTTTACATTTTCTGCCATATATTCCCAGTGCTGACAGCAATTGGCATGAGTATCACCACTGATAGAAATCCCTCCTGCCAGGCCATCTTTTGTGGTTTGTGCCTCACTGGCTGTGTGTTGACCACCGTTTAGGGACACCTACATGTGGATGTACACCGAGCAATGCAGAGAGGGGCTAGGGAATTTCTGTGTTTTGAAAGTTAAAGTATTAAACAATAAATTATATAGGAGTTAATATCAGGTTGCTTTCTTGTAACCAAAACACTATGTTCTTTACTGTAGGCAAGATTTAAATAGTGCAGCAATGCCCACAGCTTTCTGAGTCATGCTACCTCTGAATTCTGTATCAAATTCAGAAGAATTAAGCTTTTTAAGATTTTCATTAACTTAAATGTGACAATGAGCGAAAGAATTATGCAACACAGACTTGTGCAGCTACCAAATAGGAGTTGCTAGGAGTGAAGATTCAGAAATGTCACAGCAGAGTGGGAGAAAGTTGAGACTTCTGCTAAAGAAAAACAGGTAAGAGAGAGTGGCTTTTGAAGCTGAGATGACTGATGTCTTTAGCAAAGAGCTACACTACCCAATGGCTGTGTAAGAATGTGTCGAAAAAGCAAAACATTTTGGGGCATTATATTCTCACCTTGTCAACAATCACTTTTTGTCACACCTTCTGCTTTTCTTTTGCATGTTGGAAACACCACTCTGTTCCTGGGGTCTCAACACATTGCAGTCACCATACTAACGTACACTTTTGTTTGTTCTAAGGAACACAGAAGTAGATGGGGCCTCCTCAATCACCAGTTCCAGTTCCCCCTTGTCATAAGTAAACAAACCATATAATCACTTTCATCAATTGATATAGCTACAGCAGGCACTAATTAAATTTTCTGCTCCTATTAAATTCAGCAGCAGTGAAGAAGAACGTAGTTGAATATTTCAGCTAAAATAGTTAATCTTGACATTTAAATATTCATCATTAAGCTCCAGAGTTAGCAGCCTATTCATAAAAGGGAATTCAGGTTCTCTCTTTATATCTGTTGATAGAAAAGGTCATTTCTTCTCTTTACTTTCTATTTGGGTTTCAAAGGGTCTCCTTATAGTCATAAAGCCTGGAAACACAGCTGTTTAAAATAGAAAATTTAATTCTTTATCATTGTTGGCTGGTAAGTGATTTAAATACAGAAAGCCAGTGCTTTTTACACGTGGTTCATTTATAATTCTTCAGTGAAAGATTCTGTGTCTGTAGAAATTAAGTCATGAGGCAAAACAACTATTAGGAAAGTTACACATGGAAAATGAAACTAAGGAAACGTGCCATTTTCCTCAGTGATTAGAAACAATCCTTTTATTGCTTGTTTTTCTCTATGGCAGACCGATCTTGGTCTTTCATTTGCATATTTTTACTTTGATGCAATAGAGAGTGATAGTGAAAGAGCTTTTTTACATTTTTTTTCTTTCTCCAGTTGCTATGGCATTATTTGTTATTTGAATTGTTGATGTTTAATGGTACGTATACTTAAAGCAAGGGTTAAATTAAGGGCACTGGTAACTAATCTGAATAAATAACCCCTAGTTATAGCCTAGCTGACTCAGAGAGAAACTGTGAAGTCCATTGCCATGCAGAGGGACGTATTAGTACACCGTAGCTCTAGGGACACATCCACACTGCCGTTAGAAGTGTCTGTAGCATAATCTAGAGGTACTCAAATTGGCAGAGTAGCTTGGGGTAATACTACTTGTCTATTTCCAGTAATACTGTTTCTGTGAGGGCTAATTTACCTTACTTCTGCAATTGTATTGCATACTTAGTCTGAGTAGCCTTTGGCCTCCTCTTTGTCCAGCAATCACAGAATCACCAAGGTTGGAAAAGACCTCCAAGGTCGTTCAGTCCAACTGTCCACTCATCACCAATATTTCCTACTAAACCAAGTCCCTCAGTACAACACCTAAATGTTTCTTGAACACCTTCAGGGTCAGTGACTCCACCATCTCCCAGGGCAGACCTTTCCAGTGCCTGATCACTCTCTCGGAGAAGTATTTCCTAATGTCCAACCTGAATCTTCCCAGTGTTGAGAAGTGATTTAAATAACCATACTTATTTCCTATTTATCTCGATTAACAATAAAATTCTGATACCTGCCTGCTGAAAATCAATTTATTTCACCTCGTGAATGCTTTGGTGTATTGCAGGGTTACTTGTTAACTGCTTTTCCAGTGTAAAGACTTAGTGCAGAAGTGACTCATACCACATTAACTAGCCTGCAAGTTGTATGCTTGAAGGATTAATGAGCAGTGCTGAGCTGTTTTCTGTAGGAAGGTTCACTGTTGTCATCCAGAATGCTAGAATAAAGCTCCCAATTAAACACAATATTGGCACACTCTGTTAGAGACTAGGAGGTAGTTGCCATCTCCCTGTAAGGTCTACAAGTGGCACGGACCTACCAAGCAGTTACTAAAAAAGGAAGTGAAAGTTTACTGCAGCAAAAATCCGTTATATAATTAGCCTTTTATCAGATGTTCTGTAATATTTAATAAAACTTGTCTTATTTGTCTACAGAAGGCTTATCAAATACGAAACTTATTTCACTTCTTATCCTGTGCTTAACTGTGGCTTCTCTAAAAACAGTAGAGAACAACCCTATGGCTGTTTGCAAAAAGTCCAGTCAACAAGAGCTCAACATATTTTAACAGGGCTGTCAGATAAATCTCCCTATAGAAGTTGCCGTGCTCACAGAAATTCAATAGAGCACAGCTTGGTAGCACACACCACATGGAGTCTTCCCGAGGATTAAACCCATGCCTAGTTAAAATGTAAAGTTCATTTTAGAAAATATGCAAAAACTGATTATTTCAAAAAAATATTACAGGATCAAGAAGATTCAAATTATATTGGTCAACAAGGATAGATTAAGTTTCTTTAAAATAAGTATCTTATATCATACATGAACAGAGGATCGTGAGAAAGAGGAAGGGAATTTGAGCTATTAATGGTTAAAATAAATCAGTAGGTTGTGAGCACCATTGCATGTATTTTAACACTTGTAAATATGCATTTTAACATGAAGTTCACACACTGGTATTTTAGATTATGTTTTCAAAGTACAAACATTTCAAACGTACAAAGATGTGCCATAAAACTGTGCTCACTCACTGTGTTATAAGAAGGGGAAACTGGTGCAATTGAAAAGTCAAGCAACTATGTGTGTAAGTAGGTCACAACCAATCCTAACCTATACACCTTCATGCAAAGACTTGCAGATAACACCTCTGTGCTGCATTAGATGTATTTTCCCTGTGTACACAAAAACAGATGCTTAATTACTCACAGATCTGTCCCATTCATTAATAATGGATAACACTAGATTGTAGGTGGACAAGAATCCCAAAGAAGGTACTTCTTTCTAAATGCCATGTGCAGAATACCTGCTGCAGTGTAGAGCACTGATAAGCAACGTACACAGTGAAGAAGTACACATTATTCACAGTATAACAGCAGTGCCTTCAAAGAACAATCTTGCTGTTTAAATTACCTGTAACAGTAGTACCCCTTTGCAGAATGAGAGTTCAGCAACACAGAACTGGGTTAAGAGAGAGCAGATTAGTGATCAGTTACTGTATCTACAATATTCACGAGCCTTCACTCTACAGTGTTCTGGTTTACTGACTGTAGAGCAGCAAATAAATAAACAAATAAGTACAATATATGTGTGTATATATATAT
>VXAB01013529.1:0-12791 GCA_013399175.1 Odontophorus gujanensis
TCAAGGCCATGTTGAATGGGGCTAAGAGCAACTTAAGTGTAAAGGAAAGTGTTGCTGCCCATAGCAGGGGAGTTGATGTGGGGTCTTTAAGATCCTTTGCAACCCTAGCCATTCTAGGATTCTGTGAGTCTATCATAATTTAAATCAGCTAGCCATATACAGTCTTCTTTGTTATTCCACATACAAAGAAACAGTATTGAAGCTGGTCACAGGGGGTTACTGACACCAGAAATACCCGTTTCTGAAGAATATTCCCACTTATGCTGTAGGTTTTATGCTTTTAGCAGCAATAGTGGGAAATTCATCTGTGTACCCCAACTGACCATCCGTGTAGAATACTCCGTCCCTGAGGAAAAAAATACTCATTTTTCATTCCTCTAAATCCTTTAACTGTATGAAAGTTTTCTGACAACATAGGGCAGTTTATCTCCATTTGCTTCTGCAGGGTCTAAGGATAGCTTCTGTATTATTTTTTTTTCTACTTTCCACATCAGTTGCACTGCATGGAGGAGCAGAGACTGCTACTGTAATTGTTTTCAACTCTGAGAGTGCAAAACCCAGTAAGTGAATCCAGCCTAAGACACTATGGTCGCAATGGAGTGGGAAAAATGGGGGTCAGAATTTAATGTACAGGCAGGAAAAGAAAAAAATAGAGAAAAACATTCTCTTAAAACAATTTCAGCCACTCGTTTCTTTCATACAATGGTCATATGGGAAAAAGGACAGCAGAAATGAAAGGGTTAAGAACAAGGACTAAGCCTGTAAAACCAGGCAGGCCAGCTAAAACAAACAGACCCTTTCATACGATGTTGAATTTGCCCAGTGCAATATTTATAGTTGGGCAATAAATACACAAAAAGCCTTATTATTTTGCCAATGAGCTAAAAATATCCTTCAGGCCAAGTCAAAGCCCCTTCTTTCTAATTTGAGATTCCAGTGCAAAGTGGAGTTCTCTCTCATGTAGATGTAGTTTGTTTTTCAGAACCTCAAAAATAAGCTTTCAGAAAGCTGTTGCTGAGTAAGTGTTGAGCCCCAAACCAAGCACCATCTTAGTCTACCACTCAGGCCATGCATTTCAGGAAGTGCTGGCAAACTGTGCATTCATAACGATGTGACTCCAAGAATATTCTTCAGCCCAAGTCTTTCTTCAAGCTTCCTCATCCACCCTTCTTGTCTTTACCGTGTCAGTTTTGCTCAGCTTAAAGCAATGAGCCAACCTGTCACTTATACCTTAGAACAACACACCTGAGGACAGTTGTCATACCAGAAAGCTGGGAAAAGTCAGTAGAATGCTGCATTTTATTTTCAGTACTCCTGCTACCTCAGCAGTGTGATAAGAGCCTTTCACAGACACGTACACACACACACAAGCAGTGCTTTTTAACCCCAAATTCACCAGTTTCCATCCATTAAAAAATAAAAAAAACCCACATTATTTCAACTGGTGTACTTCAGAGATGGGAAGTAACAATGCAAACAACAAAGCTACTGCTTTCTAGCTTTTATTTAGAAAAAAACTGACATCACATTTACATTTCAGAGTATTTTTAAATAAGGTCTTTTTGTTAAAGCTTCAGATATTTAAGAAGGGCCTACATGATTCACACCTGAATGGAGCTTTGCAAATCACACAGTAGTCACCAGACAGCTATATTGCACAAAGATCCACACAATATCACACCACTCTTAGCTTAGTCCACATCATAAAGTGCTGTTTTGTAGGAAGAAAATTGTTCTGGAAAAGTAAGTGTCAGTGTAGGCATGTACTACTGAACTGTATCTCTGACAGGTGGAAAATATCATTTGCCTCTAAGTTTCTATTTCATAAACTGGAGCAAGCGCCATACAGTACTGCAATGAACACATCCAAACTATTCTACACCAAAAGCCATATCAATTTTAAAATGCTGAGTGAGATACACACAAACTGAGACACCAAAAGGCAGGTAAATGTTTAAAGTAGTACCAGCCTGTGTCCAGTAGAATAAGTAATTGCATAGCAGAGCATATCTTAAATGAATGTTAGGCAAAGATAAAGTAGAAAAAAAACTGAATTCTTATTCTCTTACTTCTGTATTCTTAAACCACTACCTTTTCTTTCTCCCCTTTGTAAAAATATGTCTGATGGACTACCTTCACATTTAAGATGCTGTGCCTATTTTATGACTATTTTCATAAAGTAATGAAATTGTAAAGCCTGGTCATATTGGTCCAGATACAAGTGTGGAACTATGGAGTGCTGAGACATAAACCGGCAAATTAGAACAACTTCTGAAACAAGAGTTAAAAATAATATGGGTTATTTACCTGTAGGAAGAGATCTGATCTGGGAACAAGAGAATGGAAAATCTAACCCTACAATCTGTATCTTTAAACTGATACTACATTTGGTAGATAAATGGAAGAATGAAAATAACACATGGGGATAAGTCATATCTAAAGAAAAGGGAATCTTGAATTCTGAGTATGATTGATAACTTGAGTTTGCATGCACAAAGAACACTTGTCATCTAGTCAACAGAGTATACAAAAATGTAAGGGTTTTCAGTGGCTGAATAACAAATAATCGTCTAATAGATTGAAGGAACAGCACGTTTTTTAACAGTGGGGGACAAAACTGCTCTGTCTCACTATAACGTAAGCTGCTGCAAGATTTGGAAAAGGTTTGTGTTCACTATAAAATAACTCAAAACAATCAGGAGACTGGAGAGCTGCAGGAAGCCCTTAGTAAGATGGCAGAAAAGACTCAGTCTTACTAAATGCAAAATAATACACTGGATGGGGAAGCCTTGTATGCACACAGCTTGTTCAGAGCTAGCCATTAGGATCGTGTGGAAAACTGTAGAGAAGAGAATCTGTACTTATCTGTATCTGGTATGGACCAAAAAGGCAGGTTTTAAGATTACAGAATGAAGTAAATGCCAGATCTTTCATCATCCTTCACCGCTTCAGACAGTCTCACAAGATGAGAGAATCACAGAATCATAACATTTGGAAAAGACCTTAAAGATCAAGATAAGCTGTCAATCCATCACCAGTGGTGCCTATTAAATCATGTCATGAACTAGCACATCCACAGGTTTCTTGAACACCTCCAGGGATGGTGAATCAACTTCTCCACTGTGCAGCCTGTTCCAGTGCCTGACTACCCTCACAGACAATGTTTTTCTAATATCCAATCTGAACCTCACCTGGAAGAACTTGAGGCCATTCCCTCTATTCCTATCACTAGTTACACAGGAGAAAAGTCCCACCTTGTCACAGCCTCTTTTCACGTAGTTGTAGAGGGCAATAAGGAATCTCCTGATGCTCCTCTTCTCCACATAAGACAACCTCAGTTCCTTCCGCTGCTCCTCAGAAGACTTGTGCTCCAAACCCGTCACAGCTTCATTACCCATCTTGGGACACGGTCCAGGTTCTCAATCACAGAATCACAGAATTGTAAGGGTTGGAAGGGACCTCTAGAGATCCCTGAGTCCAACCCCTCTGCCAAAGCAGCTCCCTAGCCCAGGTTGCACAGGTAGGCGTCCAGGTGGGTCTTGAACATCTCCAGAGAAGGAGACTCCACCACCTCCCTGTGCAGCCTGTGCCAGTGCTCCGTCACTGCACTGTGAAGGAGTACCCATGCACATTTGTGCAGAACTTCCTATGCTTCAGTTTGTGGCCATTTCCCTTTGTCCTATCACCACACACTGCTGAGAAGAATCCAGCCTCTTCCCTTTGTCTCATGCTCCTTAGATACTTATAGACGTGGATCAGATCCCCTATGAGTCCTCTTTTTTCAAAGCTGAACAGACCCAGGTGTCTCAGCCTTTCCTCATAAGGGAGATGCTCAAGGCCCTTTATCACCTTGCTAAAATCAAGGTAGACTACATCCACTGCTCTCCCCCCATCCACCCAGCCAGTAATGACATTATTGGAGGCTACCAAGTTGGTTGAGCATGACCTCCCGCTGGTGAACCCATGCTAACTACTCCTGATAACCTTCTCTTCCAATTGCCTGGAGATGGCACCCAGAACAAGCTGTTCCATCACCTTTCCAGAGATGGAGGTGAGGCTGACTGGCCTGTAGTTCCCCAGATCCTCCTTCTTCCCCTTTCTGAAGACTGGAGTTACACTGGCTATCCTCCAGTCTTCAGACACCTCTCCTGTTCTCCAAGACCTGTCAAAGATGATAGAAAGTGGTTCAGTAATCATCTCTGCCAGCTTCCTCATCATACACGGATCTTTCTGAATGTCTTTCTTGTAGTGAGAAGCCCAAAACTGAATACAGTATTCAAGGTATAGCCTCACCTTGGCTGAGTACAGAGGGATGATCACTTGCCTGCTCCAGCTGGCAACACTATTTCTGATACCAGCCAGAATGCCACTGGCCTTCGTGGCCACCTGGGCACACTGCTGGCTCATGTTTAGCCATGCTTCAATACCACCAGATCAATTTCTTCCACAAAGTCTTCCAGCCACTCTGCCCCAAGCCTGTAGCATTGCCTGGGGTTGTTGTGACCAAGGTGCAGGACCTGGCACTTGGTCTTGCTGAACCTCATCCCATTGGCCTTGGCCCAGTGATCCAGCCTGTCCTGACTTGAAGGCCTTTCTACCATGAAGAACATCAACATTTCCTCCCAAGTTGGTATCATCTTCAAACTTACTAAGAGTGTACTCAACCGCCTCATACAGATCATCAGTAAAGGTACCAAACAGGACAGGCCCATGAGGAACACCACTCGTGACCCATTACCAGCTGGATTTGGCTACATTCACCAACACTTTCTCAGCCTGGCCATCTAGCCAGTTCTTTACCCAGCAAAGGGTATATCTGTCCAAGTCATGGGGTGCCAGCTTCTCCAGGAGAATGCTGTGAGAGACCATGTCAAAGGCTTTATCAAGTCTGGATAGACTACATCCACAGCCTTTCCCTCTCCCACTAGGTGGGCCACATAGTCACAGAAGATCAGGTTGGTCAAGCAGGACCTGCCTTTCATGATCCCATGCTGGCCAGGCCTGATCCCCTGGTTGTCCCATATAAGCTATGTGATTACAATCAAGACGATCTGCTCTATAAACTTTGAGACTGCAGTTGTCTTGCTTGCCTTTTGACAGCTATCTTTTCTGCCAGTTTCTTCTTACAGAGATCAGCGGTTGGCAGCTTAGTAGGACAGATTCCAAATCTTACCAGTACAACAGTTCAGACAGCAAAGCATAGCTAAGGTTCTGCATTATGACCTACATTCATTTAAATGTACAGCAATTTTCAGGTCACAGTTCATTGCTCTACAGCTATATACAAGTACTTAGTAAACATAATTCACATTCATCAAGATGCAACATTATATCCCCAAATTCACACAGAATTGAGTGTATTTTAGAAATGTCCTTCAGATCCTTATTTTTCCATAATTAAAATTAATGGTATAAGTACTCAAATGTTTGATTTCTGTTCATGTAAACTTCTTCCAAACAGATACAAGCACTACTACATGATACAGTTTTTAATATGAGAGGAACAGAAATCTGAACAGAGACGCCTTTTAAGGCAGAAATTGTGTCTCAAAACTGAATCAGTGCATTTTATCATTCTTAATAAAAAGCCAGTTACTTTAAATAATTGACTTAGAAAAACATGTATTAACAGAAATACATGAATTTTTAAAAGTTTGTAAGTTATTAGTCATGTCAAGTACTCATTTACTTTTGCCTAAAACCAGGTCCTACTACTCACACATGCAAAAACTTCTCATATCAGACTTGGAAGTCTGACATTTAGGGTCAAATTGCACTTTATATATTTTATGTGTGTGCTAAAAACCCGGACTAGTACAGGAACTTACAATTATACCATCAACTATACATCAGGTGTTAGAACTAGTTTTCAGCTTACAGTTACATTACCCTTAGATAAAATAAAGTTTCTAGTTTAACCTCCTCCTTCCAAATACAGCCTAAATGTTCACCTGCAGTTTTCATTTCTCACTGCTTTTTATTCTATTAGTGCAATTTTGATCTTCCAGATGCATTAAGACAGGTGTCTCAAAGAATAATGGCAATCATATGCTGTCAGTTTGGTTTGTAAGACACAAAACTGACTACATAAGGATTTATGTTACATAAAAGGCAGATTTCTATCCCTGAAGAGTAATTTTGGTTGTTAGTCAAACTTCCTCCCCGCCTTCCCTAGGAGGAAAGTCTGTGGAGATCAGCATCATACAGATCACAAGAAAGGCAGGAGAGTTCCTGGAAGAACATTTCCTTTTGTTGGAAGTGTCTGGACTGTTCATTTAAACAAACAAACAAACAAAAAAAGCAACATAGAAGAGTGACCCAAAGGCTTGTGTGCAGCACTTAGGTATACTGTATTTGAATCAGGACTGAAAAATGCTTCTGCTCTTATTTTTAATTTCAGAACAGCAACAGGAGATCAGTAGCCTACAGGTCATCTTCATACTCCAAGTACTTTGCTGTGATGGCTTCCTGGAGATGAACTGCAGCACCACCCATTAAGGCAAATGTTGGGTACATTATGCCTGAGCATTCCACCTCACACTCATACAGGCATTTCATGTGGCTGGCATCATAAAAGCCCACTTTGCCATTGTCATAATCGAGGCAGATCCCCATGCAAGAGGGCAGGGGAAGCACTCTACTTGCTGCCTCCTTGGCATCATCAGCTGCCTTTGGGTCAGCATCTGCCTTGGGGATGCAAAACTTCTTCATGCCCAATGTGACCAGTGTGAGAGGCTGTGATGAATCCAAACAGGCATCTTCACTCCCACTATCATGACCACTGTCTTGTTCAGATCTAGAACAGAAAAACAACCATTCGCTCTTGTCAGATTCAGAAATACTGTCTGCAACATGAACTACAGATAACATTTCTGTAAGACGGGTAACACTATACAGAACCCAAAAGCTTGTGGGGTAAAAATACACCTGGAAGGGAAGATGCATTTCATAAGTGAACAGCCACTTGGGCCACTTGAAACAACTGACAGGAGCTGAACACTAACGAGGGTGAGACAGCAGAAGGTTTTGCTAAGGAGCTATTAAGTTCCAGGTTTATCTAAATCTACTTATGCTAGGTAATCATTAATGAACCTACCAGGTACAGTAAATTAGGTAACCTGAGAGGTAGTTCTGCAAATACGATTACAGGCAGGATATGTTTAACTTTATTTACAGTATTTTAAATAACACCAATAAACATATGAAACGTTACTCTTGTTCCATGAGTTTTCCATGCAACTGAAATATTAAAATGCCTTTGAAATTCAGAACACAGTAATTAGTATCTTAAGTTTTAAATAAAAATGTGCTCTACCTAGAAATTTTGTGGAACTTACGTTTCCCAGAATAGCAGCTGGCAGAAATTTTTAGCTAGATCTATACAATATCCATGTTTTCCCCTGAATGCTGTCACCAGATAAAGACAGACCACAGAAGCACAAGAGTCATCATTATGCAGACAAGTCCTGCCTAAGTGTTCATTTTTGGTTTGGGGAGGTTTATTTGGTACTTTTTTGTTAGTTTGTTTCTTTGGACATGCATGAGTGGAAGACTTCCAGATATTCTTCTGTTCAAAGACAAAAAGGAATCTGGAAATCAGGATCTGATTTCTCACTTTGCAAAAAGAATCCATCTCTGACTAAGCAACTTGAGACATGAGCATTTTTTTCTGTTTCAATATTTTGTGTAGGAAGAAGCCAATAAATCTGCTAGATGCTATAGTCTCCAGACGACACCTTTCCAGCCTTCCATTTCCAGATACATCTGAGTTTACTACAGCCATAATTGCGAACTGGAAACCTTTGTGCTGGTTTGCTCACTCTATTCTGACTTGTGCTCTGCAGCAATCTAAAAACCATACGCAAGCAACTTGGAATCTACCACGATGCAAGCTAATGCACAGACAGACAGATAACACCATGAACGTTGTACTTCTGAACAGCTGCTGAATTCATCATGCTAATGGTCCAGCTAATGACAACCAAGAATTGCTTAAGTCTTGCAGCTGATGGATTTCTTTCCAAAAAAGAAAGATATCAGGACCCTGAGTAATTAGAACAGCTTTGTACTGAAAGAAGAGAACAAGAGAGGACAACCTGCATATATCATACTGCTTCAAGCTACTTTCCACTGGTTAGGTTCAAGTTTATTAACTGAGACTGCATTTGCTTTTAAATTATTACAAAGAAAAATTAAAATAAAATAAACACAACCACCTCTTTGTTTAAAACATGCTTCATGTACATGCCTGGAATTTACCTTGGGCTGGTCACATCATGTGTATTGTGGAAAAATTTCTGTATCTTGGTGCTAGAAACAACTCCCACTTTTACCAGGTAAGAATAGGCTTCCACATGAAAAGCCCAGAAGTGCTTCCCTTTGGCAATACCAGTGTCACCAATGATGTAATTCAGGGCTGTGTAGCATCCAAAATGCACGCGTTCAGCTCTTAGCAGTAAAGGAAATCCAGCCCTGCTTTCCACAGTGGTTCTTTCTGAGTTCAGCAGGAGATGTTCACTGTTGTATCCACATTTGTCATCAAAACGAAAGCTAAGAACTGAAAAATAGTATTCCAAGAATTTTCTGTTAGTTAAATATATATATATTTTTGCTTTCTGTGCTCATAAACTGCATCTTAACATACCGTGACATTAGAAATTCTCATTATGAAAAGCTACTGGGATTCTCATGCAAGCTAATAATCTCAATATGCTAATTAACTTTTCATTATAGTGCTTCTATACATATATATACAACCAACAATGAGATAGAAGTCTGGGAACTGTAGGTGGTTTCCAGTGCAGGTGGACACAAGAAAAGTCAGTACCTGGAGCGGGAGGTGTACGCAAAATAACTTCTTTGCTCCAAGAGCTACAGATGGACCCTTTATATCCTCGAACTCTAAAGGTGTAGCTACTGTCATCATCCAGATCAGATATGACTTTGCTCTTGCTGTAAACTTTAACTTCCTGCCAAATCACGCTCTCCTCTTCTCTATCACGCTTATGATACTGAAGAATATACATATCAGCAGGGTCTGTTTTCCCAGAGGATTCCCAACTGATCACAGCTTTGTTGTACATTCTGCATTGCTTTTCATTGATTTCTGGTATTTCCAGACCTGGAAGGACAGAAATTAAGAAGAAAAAACCCAGAAGTTTAGATATACGCTGTTCTAGAGTGATCTACACCAGCCCTTGTTCAGTAGCTTAGCAGAGTGGAAGAAAATATGATTTGCACAGTTAAAGAGTACAGCTGGTGATGCCCGTGTTCCTGCACTCAAATGAATCCCTTAGTTTCTGTTTTCAATTTGAAAGCTGTGCTATCAATTTGTGCACAACAAAAAACATTAAAAATGCCCATTCTTTCCTATGCACGCAACAACAAGCTTTCAGTAAGACGTAATTAAGTGTCACTTAACTACGGTATTTCGGAATCCATTGTAAACTGGCACTGAAGTTGCTGACACCTCAGCTTGCCTGCCAAAACCAAAGCCATTGCTGCTGAAAGGCAATGCTGTGTGGGTCACAAAGGCAGATGAAACAATGCAAGTCAAGGTACTTCAGTGAGGCATGCAACTGCAGCCCTGCATAAATTATCACCCTTTCTAGAGAAGCTCTTAAAACTGAAACTCAAGGAAGACTTCATGTTCTCACAATTTACCATTGGAATGGAAAGTTATGTCATCAAGGATCTCTTCTTGCTTAGTAGTGTTCACCATAAAATCTTGAAAAGAACTTTCAGCAGCTGGCCGGAAACTCTTCAGAGATTCAGTAGCTTTTTGGATTCTGAAAGCACAGGAGTAGAGAGATGCCAGACAAAAGAAAAGGGAATGTATAAATGTGCATTTCTAAAAACAAAAATGGCTAGGTTTCGCTTTAAACAAACAAACAACAAAAAAAAAACACTTCTGCTGTCATGTACTTAGTGATCATGTACTGAGAATCTCACTTCAGACAGAATTTAAATGCAAAGATTAAAATCCTTATGCACAGGAAGATAAGGACAGCAAATAGGTTACAGTCCAAATAGCAGAGTATCTTTAACAGCTTTTTGCATCTGGTTCAAATAACAAAACAGACGTGAAATGTTAATGGAGAACAACTATTAAGATCAGAAGTGTAAAGCCGGAAGAGACTTGTTAGATTAACTTGCAAATAGATGATACAATCACTGTGCAAAGGAACCTGACGTTGAGCTATACAGACTTCCCTTCCAATGCTGTTCTGCTAAGCAGGGTTAGATGCTGTAGGAGAACAGAATCCCTTTGGTGTGCTATTTCTTAACACGCAGTGCGGCACAGTAACCTCTTCTGAACTGCACCTGGACTAGCTATGAGGCTCTGCAATAAAAGGTACTAAACTCAGAACCCTGCCAGCAAGTGTTCAGGTAACTTACTTGAACAGATATCCTGCAAAAGAACCTGTACCTAACCTAGACCATAACCAAGATACCTGACGTGAAGTTGTTTTGCTGTTTGAACAAAACAGGACTGATCAGTTTCTTTAAGCACTTCTTGAGCATATCCTACAAGGCCATTATTTTCCAGGAGACCTTGATATTCTTCTGCTTGGTTTTGCAACTTGTCCACCCTTAAATTCTTAGATACTTCAATTGCCTGAAGAGCTGCAGACTTCTTCTCCTCCAGAATATTAATTAATTTCTCAAAACTCTGAGATGCCTCTTGTTTAGCTTTTTCTGCATTGCACTAGGAAAGAACAAAATACATTTTAAACCAACCTCATAGCTCTGTGTCTGTGTAAGGAAACACCCAGTTTTAAGAAACTATAATAGCAATACAGTCATCTGTTTGAAAGACAAGACTTATGGCTTTGTTATACTGTGAAAGAACTGAAAATACAAGCAACACTGCACCCAAGCTAGTGCATATTTACTATCTTAACACTGCAAATGAAGAGCAGGAAAATATTTCTCAGGTTATGCCTTGAATAATGTAGGACATTTCTCTGCCTAAACAGATCATGAAAAAGCAGTATAAAAGGAGGTCAGTCTGAAGTCTCCATGTCCAAAAGAAGCTGGGAAGCAAATGAGTTAATGTCCTAAATACTTGGTAGAAGAGTAAAAGGAGATCACTGAGATAAGGAACTCTTGGAAGAGAGGATCTTACAAAGGCAAAACAGAACTTCTCCAGATAGATTTCCTTATCTTGTGAGACTATGAAGACCTGTTCAGCAACACTAGGATAACTTAGTGGGGGAAGGAGAGATCTCAACAACTATGCCTGTGTGTCAGTGATGCTCAACAAGCAGTATTTTGGGCAGGGGGAGAGCGAGACAATCCACTGACCAATTTCCAGAGTATTCTAAACTTCAAACTGCACTTGAGCAGGTGCAGAGTTGTATCTCAGTCATAACTTTAGGGTGGGCTTGACAACCACTTCAGACCCCAGCTCATTTCTGGGACACTCTGAAGAAGGACTGTACATCCTCAGTGGAACTGCACAACTAGTCACTTGAGCTCCTCTTTAGTGGGGGGACTGTGAGCACATAAAAGTCAAAAGACAGCCAGTTCAGGGATGTGTGCTCAGCACCAGAGAAACAACCCTTACCACTGTGACATTGCTGGATCCAAGAGTTGTAATGCAAGGTATATCACCATGGTTCACAGCCAGTAAGGTATAGACATATAAATCTAAGTATCATAGTGGGATCCAAGCAAACATTTAAGTGATTGTTTGGCATTGTTTCATCTTGATTTACCGCAAAGGGATCTCAAACTTTGTGACCTCTGTACATTACCCAGGGTAACCCAGTGTCAGGCCACATCTCCCGACTTCCTTGGAGCAACAGGACCACTCTTGACTACTATCTCAGATATAAGCACAGATATGATCTGCACCCAGGAAAGGGCAGGGCCAGGAGCTCCTGTAACTTCTGTCAGAGTTTTGCATCTTGCATGCAAAGAATACTCTCACCTCTGCCTCTTCTACGCAGAGTTTTTGATCTTAATTCTGACTTTACTGTAACATCCTCAAAATAATTAAAAAGCATAAGCTGTGCATTTTCATCAATACAGAGAGCTTTAAGCCTAACTCATCTATCTTTGATTAAAGTATCAAATAAGCCTTAATTCAAATTTACACTGGAAACCAAAACTTCCCCTTCCCCTGTACATTACCTAAATTTCCCACACTCTCAGAATGGTTTTACTGTAGAGAAGTGAGAAGACTAACACAACTATTATAGAAATTGTTTCCAATTAACCCTCCACTGGAAACAGCTCCAGCCCTTGTGTCCCTTCAGGATCCTTTCACAAATAAAAAATCAATATTACCTCTGTTTCTTTCAGCAGCAGATCCAGATGTGAGATGTGAGCTTTTACTTGGCTTTCCTTACTGATGAGGTACTCTATATCTTTTGAAAGCTGTTCCTATCAAAGTAAAACAGCAAACTGTCAGATCAAGGATTTCCACCCCAAATTAATTAACAGCAGAAAAAAATCACTCAGTAAATGCTCAGCTTGCCAGCAGCCTACTATCAGTTCTGAAAGTTACAGAATCAGAGAATCACTAAGGATGGAAAAGACTTTACCTAGTCCAACCATCCACCAAATAACAATGTTTCCCAATTCAGCATACCCCTCAGTACACCATCTAAACGTTTCTCGAACACCTTCAGGGACGGTGACTCCACCAGCTCCCTGGGCAGCCCATTCCAGCACCTGACCACTCTCTAAGAGAAGTAGTACTTCCTAACGTCCAACCTGAATCTCCCCTGGCATGACTTGAGGTCATTCCCCCTTGTCCAATTGCTAGTTACAAGGAGAAGAGG
>VXAB01013529.1:12799-28921 GCA_013399175.1 Odontophorus gujanensis
TGCTAGTTACAAGGAGAAGAGGCCTACTCCCACCTTGCCACCACCCCCTTTCAGGTAGTTGTGGAGGGCAGTAAGGAATCTCCTGGGCCTCCTCTTCTCCAGACTGAACAGTCCCAGTTCCCACAGCTGATCCTCAGATCTTCCCTGCAGTTTTCTAGTCACTCTGCCCCAAGCCTGCAGCGTTGCCTGGGGTTGCTGTGGCCAAAGTGCAGGACCTGGCACTTGGTCTTATTGAACTCCATCCCATTTGCCTCAGCTCAGCTATCCAGCCTGTCCAGATCCCTCTGAAGGGCCTCACTACCTCCAGGCAGCCCAACACTTCCAGCCAGCTTGGTGTCATCTGCAAACTTCCTGAAGGAGTACCCTCATCCAGGTCATCAGTAAAGATACTGAAGAGGACAGGCCTCAGTGCCAACTCCTGGGGAACACCAGTCATGACTGACTGCCGGCTGGATTTAGCACCACCACTCTCTGGGCCCAGCCATCCAGCCAGTTCTTAACCAAGCAAGACTGTACTTGTCCAAGCTGCGGCCTGCCAGCTTTCCCTGGGGAATACTACAGGAGACAGTGTTAAAGCCTTTGTAAACCAACACTGTAAAGAAGCACTGAGTGTCCCAAACTGACCACACTGACCTATTCTTTTCAGCAAGTAACATGAAGCAACTTAAGAATGCTCATCCTTCCTAGAGAAGTCATCCTTTCTTCGGCTGGGGAACCTGAGGCCCAAGAACATGATTACAACTTACAGAAAAGCCTTGCCAGCTATTAATTAATTTCTAATACAACTGCTGGAGAAATGAGTGGTTTGAAGTGCAGTTTGTGAGTGTCTCTGCAGTTCCCTATTTTCAGGAGTTAACATCAGTAAAGAAACAGCCTTGTAAATAGGCAAGGAGGATAAAGAGCAAAAAGGAAAAATGTTTGTCTCTTTTTTTTCCTTTTCTTGGTTCTTTTTTTTTTTTTGTGGGCAAGAGCTAGAGAAGAAGAAAAAGGCAAAGATAGCAGCAATCATTCTCTAGTAACAAAACAATGTTCGCAAGCCTTCTTTACCGTACTGTGCTTAGGAAATTAACAGCTACACTGCTTCAGAAACATGCCGGCCAAATGAGACACTTCAGTTCCAAATTTTTTTGACATGCCTTGAAAGTGTCAGTTCATCCAAGACACAAGGGAATCAACCTGACAAGGGAATCAACCTGACAACATTCAGTGGTACAAGCTAGACTACAAACTATTAATGCCTTAAACTTTCTGACAGGGTCATTATTACAGCACAGATGGCTAAATTAAGGTGGAGGCACTTTTAAGTGGTTAAGTTTTAAACATCATGGAAAATTATTATTTTCTCAGCTGGGCTAAGTCACATTAATATTCACACTAACAGATGTTGCACAACACCATGCTTCATGACCAATGTCCTCCAAAAATGCATGCAGGCTTCCTGCCAGAGAGAGTTTGCCTCTCTTTCTTCTCTCTTTTTGAGAGAGAAGTTCAATGTTCTTCTTTTTCTCAAGTTCAGGTCAAACCACATTTACCTTAAGAGTTTTATAGGCAACGCTCATCATTGTAACCCTGTGGTTTGCATGAGATCCACCCAGTTTACAAAGATGACAGACAGGCCTTCTGCAAACTTCGCAGTACATATTTATTCTTTCCATTTCATGTTCTGGGCACATCAAAATCTAAAAAAGACAGAAAAGAGTGAAAGAGTATTTCGAAAAACAAACCATCAAAACAAACAGCTGCCCCAAGACAGTATGTGATTCCTACAACTTATTTTTGTTATATTCAACTTATCTGCCATATAATTCATGTTTGTCCACAAATTTATGTCTGCCTCAGGTAGCCTCCATACTGCAGTTAATCATCTTGCTAGCCCCTGAAGTTGTTCACG
Organism: Odontophorus gujanensis; assembly: GCA_013399175.1. Lineage (NCBI taxonomy): Eukaryota > Metazoa > Chordata > Aves > Galliformes > Odontophoridae > Odontophorus > Odontophorus gujanensis. The sequence continues at coordinate 14,691 of VXAB01013529.1, forward strand.
TGCTGTATGATACCTCTAGTCAGGTCCAGAGATGCAAATGCAATATATACAACGCACCCCACGTTCTCACATTCTACTGGCTCCAGGTCAGCACCTCAATTCTCTCCCAGGAAAGCTGTGACTTGTTTCTTAAAGCAAGAGCTGGCATAAGACAGTAGTGATTTAAATCTAAACTAGGCTCAGAATGGCTACACAGCTATTGCTCTTGGAATGAAATACAGCCTCTACCACCAATCACAGTCTGTTTAAAGGTCAAAGGTTCTGTTTCATTTATTTTTCCCCATCTGATTCTAATTACAAGTTGTTCATGCTGAGTGCAAATTCAAGTATCAGCTTCAATATTCTGAAAAGCCTGGTGCTCACTATCAAACGTCTTTCAAAAACTGAACATATATGTTGGAATAACTGCTAAGTGAGGGAGCAAAATGTGCAACTCAACTCCAAGTTCAACAAATATACATGCCAAAAAAGGAGATGAGGAGAAAAACAAAGGAACCAAAAAGAAAAAATAATCCAGTAGCATGAATAAAGATACACTAACTGAAATCTAAAGACCATCCCTGAAACCCATATTTTATGGTGAAAAGGCCAAAGACACTAGTCTCACTAGCACCTTGGTATATAATATTGTCATTAAGCAAAACACATGATAAGCTATCCAACTGTCACTGTCTAGTTGATTTGATTAAAAAAAAAAAAAGAAGAAACTTTTAGCAAAATCAACTGTGGGAAAAGGTATCTCCAAAGAGCTGCCATAATCTCTTAGTCCACAGAAATCACTTTTCCACAGCACTGTCTAGCCACACTTAACAGAAAAACAAATATTTTTATTTACCCCTTGTGTAAATCAAATGCACAGCCTGCAAACTAGAGACAGAAAAAGCAGATTATCTTGTCTAGCTCCCTCAAAATTCAAGAACAATCAGTCTACTGTGTGCTTCTAACATCCCCACCACACACATTACAAAGTGCTCTGCAGTCTAGTTTTAAATTAATGCTACGACCGGGAACATTGTTTAGGAGATTAACAAATATTCTTTCATTAAGTTCTGGTCTTAACAATGTACCATAATTAAAAATGGACTTTTCTTTCCTCATACTAAACTCAGTCCGCAAAAAAATAATGACCAATTTACTACTGATAACACTTAAAACCTTCCCCCATGCTATATCTCTTCTGTACAAGGGACAGAAGCAGCACACCAGAAACCGATGCTTAGTAGGGCAACTTTTAATCAAGTTTTCTCCCACATTCCGCCCCAAAATACACACATGGAGCTACTCACCATGGTACCACCTGCATGGGATCAAAACCTAGCAACATGTAAGCACATCTAGAGCATTTCACCAAGTGCTAGCTTTGAGCATTGCTGCCACTAGGAAATTCATAAAAGTCAGCCCAGAGCACAATTCTTGTCACTAAACACAGGCGTGGAGCAAATGCTGGGACACTAAGACTTACTGTGGTCTTTTGCTAGAGAGAAGGCAGTTGTGACAATTCCTCCTGTTGTGTAACTTGAATCTAATTAGGTACATCCATGTCCTGCATCACACTCAGTGAGAGAAACAAAAGCAACAGCAGTTTGCAGACACTGTGTTTTGTTTGAATGTAGCAGTGCATAAGGTAGAAAAACTGCAGTTTCATTATTGCCTTTTGCTACAGAGAAAGATTAGAAGGGTGCACCTAGTATCAGCAGAGACCTGAGCTCTCACCTACTCAAGGCATGGAGGAATAAGACAGAGAAGATGCTTTGTGTTGGATTAAGTTCAGGCTCAAAACATCCAAAGGGAACTAGCTTCAAGAAGGGTTTTTTGATTGGTTGTTGTCTGTTGGTTTGTTTTTTTGTTGTTTACCATACACAGGCATCCTCCTTTACATGACATTCAGAGTCACTGCCTATTCCGAGTTGGAAGGAACCCGCAAGGATCATCGAGACCAACTCCTGCCTTCACACAGGACCACCTAAAATCCAAACCGTATATCAGAGATTTGGTCAAATGCTCCTTGAACTCTGGCAGTTTGGGGCCATGCCTGTTGCCCTGGGGAGCCTGTTCCATGTCCACCATCCTCTGGGGAAGAATCTTCTCCTAATACTCAGCGTGACCCTCCCCTGATGCAGCTCCATGCTGTTCCTACGGGTTTTGTTGCTGCCACCAGAGAGCAAAGATCAGCACCTGTTCACATTCAACTTGCCATCAACCAGAACCACCGGATCCCTTTCTGTGGGGCTTCTCTCCAGCTACTCACTCCCCAGCTTGTACACAGAACCAGGGTTATCCCGTTCCACATGCAGAATCCAGCACTTGCTCTCATTAAATTTCATGCAGCTGGTGATTGCTCAGACCTCCAGTTTGCCCAGATCTCTCTAAAAGACTTCTGCAAGGCTCTTAAGTGAGTCAACATCTCCTCCTAATCTAGCAATGCTAACAAACTTAGGGTATCTTCATGTCTCATACCAGTGTCACTGATGAAAACACTGAAGACAACCAGCTCTAAAATGGAGCCCTTTCACAACTCCATTAGTGACTGTCCTCGAGCCTAGTATAACCCAGAACCTCCTTTACCAAGTCTTTGAGCCTAATAATCAGCCAATTGTTCACCAAGGGAATTTTGTACTTTTTTGGACATTTTGTCCAGAATGATTCTGGGAGAGACACTAACAAAAGTTTTTGCTGAAATTAAAAAAGACTACATCATCTGTCTTGACTAGGTGTGTAACCTTGTCACAAAAGCAGATTAAGTCTGTTAAACAAGACTTCCTCCTCCCGAATCTGAGTTCACTGTGACCAGTGACTGCATTGTCTTTCAAGCGTTTTCTATAAATCAAAAAATCGTATTATGGTAGAATGGCTTAGGTTGGAAGGGATCTTAAAGATCACCTAGTTCCAATCCCCCTGCTATGGACAGGGCAGCCACTCACTGGACGAGGCTGACCAGGGCTCAGTCCAGCTCAGCCCTGAACATCTCCAGAGACGGGGTACCTATAACTTCTCTGGGCAAGTGCCTTACCACCCTCTTCTTAACATCTAACCAATTGTAGTCCTCCAACTCAGTGCTCTGGGATTGACCAGCAGCATTGAAGACAAGCGAAAAAGGCATTAAATATCCCAATTTTATTGATGTTCCTATTTGTGAGGTGAACAACCTCATCAAGGTATGGCCCACTGCTATCTCTGGTCCTCTTACTCCTATTAACATACTTTAAAAAGCCCTTTTTGTTGTCCCCCACAGTTCTGACAAGTTTCAACTTCATCTGAGGTTTGGCTTTCAAAAGCATCTAATTAGATCTTCCATGCCACCTGACCTCATTTCCCATGGTCATAAACTTCCTTTTCCCACCTAAGTTCTAGAAGAAGCTCTTTCATCAACCAAACCAACTTTACACATCACCTGCATGAATTCCAGCATTTTGGAACTGCCTGCTCCTGTGCTTTTAAGTGGTTGTACTTCAATAATGACCAGCACCTATGGACCACAATGCCTTCTAGAGCAGTTTTCCAGGAGACTTTGCCAACTAATTCCAGGAGCAGCTTGAAGTCTATTCCCCCGATATCCATAGTTGAAGTTTTGGCAGCAGTATTCCTCCTGTCACAAATGATTTTTAACTGAATACTTCATGGTCACTATGGACAAGACTGCCCCCAATTGCCATTTCACCCAGAAGACCCTCTCTATTTACAAGCAACAAATCTATGAGGACATGTTTCCTAGTAAACTCCCCTCAGACAATTCTGGATGTTCAAAATCTCTATGTCTTAAATAAATAAATAAACACAATCCAGTAACAAAAGTAAAACAAAATTATTAATTTCAGGGTCCCCTGTTCAAGCCACTTTGGTGTCATCATCAAAAACTTATGATTTACTCAAATGACAGCAGAAATAAATAAAAGAACAGTGGTCCTAAAAATCAACTGTCACAGCACAAATATCTCTGAAGCTGTATATGAATAAAACAATGAAAATTCACAAAGATTCAGTATACTCACTTTTAGTCTGATGGTGGTGGTTGGTCCAACACACTCATGCTGAGCTTTCACAGTTCCCCAAGGATGGTGTACCTTGAAACATTCATTGCAGTAGCTTGCACTGCAGTCTATGCAGGTCTTTGTGGATTCCTGAGGTGGAGGTTTGCAGAAATCACACTTAATAGCTATGGCTGCCCTGACTGCCAGTCTGTGTCGTTCCACAATTGTTTCCAAAGTTAAATTTCGGAATAAGCCATTGACACCACGTTCTCCAAGATCAATATCATGCAGGCAGCCAGGACAAGGAAAAATAGTTGTTCGAGGAGTCAAAGAATTGCGTCTTCTGCCTGTGTAGATAGCAGATCCTGATTAGAAGGAGCATAAACAGAAGTTTCAGGTCATAAAGAGAGAAGCGCAACAATTTATGAACCAATCCCAAATCATCATGGGACATCATTCAAACCAATGCAATACTGATTTATAAACACACTGCCAAGCCAAAGAGAATAGATTTGCCATGACAAGGAACTGTAATGTTTGAGACCAGAGAACATTACAAACTTTTCTGAAACTTAACTGTCAAGATGAGTTTAACTGTTCCAATTCCACCTTCTGCTTCCTGCAGCTTTGCTTTTTGCAGCAACTTTGCCAACAATACTGTTTTTCCTCAGAGCATGTCCTGTGCTGCCAGGCTTAAATAAAAACAATTTCTCTACTGCTGCTATCTCCACAGCACCCCTGCATGTGGGATGGGAGGCAGGCTGCCTCAGCTTGTGGCCACCTACTTTAATGAGACTGAGGATTCACACAGGAACAAATGTATACCTTCCTAAGCCTAATAAACTCCTATGTTACATACCACAGCAAACTTAAAAAAGGCACTCCTTTAAAAGGTGATGAAGAAGTTTGTGGTCCAGTTAGGGATGCATTCAAACGTTGTCTTTTAAAACACTAAATGTACCTCCTAGGAACCAGCCAGCATTAGGCTAACTGGCTGTCTAAAGAGAAATAAACAGCTTTGTAACACATTTCAGTAAAAGACGTTTGTTCCCAGTGAGATAATCTATTCTCAGTTCTGAGCTCCCTGAAGTTCTCTTTGGCTGAGTCAAACTTATCTGGCTCATCCCAAGAGAAGTCATAAAAGAGAAAAACAAGAGAACTAGATATTTCCAGTATGAACTATCAACCAAAACTGTTAGACAAAATATGCAGAGGCTGGCATAGCTTTTCTCTATCTGAATGGCCTTGATGAAGGAGGAATGCATAGAAACCCCAAACATAAAGGGTCTTACTATGATGATCAAGTTTCAGAGTTTCCTCCACTCTGAATTAGGGAACCACAGATGGTTACAAACATCATTTCATTTCAGAAGGGCACTGTAGAGAAGCTCCAAATAGCTACATAACATTTTCTCCTCCTCTCTAAAAATAAAGAAATTGAAGACTCTAATAAAACTGCAAGCTAAAAAAGCCTCTGGAGCATGTGCCTAACATAGCTCACACAGACCTGAAAGTTATGCATAGCACAGTGTTCTTACTGCTATCAAACAGGAGTGCATCCTTACCTCACTCCTGAACAACGAGGAGGTACAGTGACCAAAAAGCAGTCATTTATGTATGTCTGCAGCAGCCTACGCCAGCCTTTAAACCTAATGCATACTCCCTCTATGAAGAAAATAACGACAACAACAAAAACCACTCTCTGCAACTAGACCACGGTTTTAAAATCCCTTTGAGAGGATTTCATTCCACTGTAGCTAACAAGTTCATAAAGGGAGGTATAACTTAAACTAGAATTCTTAGTTCTTATATCAACGAATTCTCCAGAATTCTGTTACATGTACTTAGTCAATTTCTTCCTTGCAAAAGAACTGATATTTCATTTATTTTTAAGCAGTCCTTTTGCCAACAATGCTTGTGTTGCACTGCTCTTCTGTGGCTGCTTAAGCCAACACTTCACAGCTCCCCATCATGCATCTTCCAGCTTCTCACTCTCTCAGAAAAGCAACCAAATCAACAATACTAGCACAAGAAGGTGGTTGCTTTGCAAACCTTTGCAATGTGCCCCAAAACAGTCATGTATGATCATCAGCTAAGAAGCCAAAACCAGAAGGATAAGTAAATTTGTGTAAGGTGGCAGGCTCGGTCCCTCAGTATCACCTGGTCTTATGCCCTCCTGTACATTCTGAGTCACAGCACAGCTGACTCAACTCAACATACATCACTTTCTGGCTAAAGGAAGCAGAGGTTTGGTGTGGACTTTTTTTCTTTTCTCTGTGTGTGTGTGAGGTTTGGGAGGTGTTTTTATTGTCTTTTTTTTTTTTTTTTTGGTTGGTTGGTTGTTTCTTTGTTATCAAGATTTTAAGTTTTCCAAGTACTTACTTGAAGCAAATTATTTACCCAAACTGCGTGTCCTGCAATATCTGTAACTTGGCATACACTGCAACATGCACATGCAAGGCACAGGAACAGCAGCAAGACAAAAACTTCCTCTCAAACGTAAGCTCCAAGCTTACAATATCGTGCACAGAAACAGAGACACCTTCCACACAGACACCCGCAATGGCCTAAAAAAGAGATGATTTTGCATATACTGTCATGCAGTCAGCAGCTATAGAAAAGGATTTGGAGTACTTATTAAAACTAAGAAAATAATGACACAGTGTTGTATGTATGTCTGCAAGTAATCCACTACAGCAGAGAGCAAGCAATGACAAAACATGGAACAAGAAAAAAAGACAACATGGTGCAGTGGTCAAGTTTAAAAATACAATCTGAAATTCTTATCTAGAAGTATGCTTTTGAAGTCTGGCTGAAGCAGCTCACACATGTGACTGGTAACACAGAGGTGAGGTCTGCTGCAATCCAATTGAGGCCTTTCATTCTGCCCATCATGGGACAAAATCAGACTGCCATCACAAGCCATGCTTGGCAGTGACTGGTGACACTGCTAACTGAAAGACATCCAGCATCAGGCAAGCCCTGCATATCTTAAGATCTCTCATCCCTTTTCCCTGACAGTGTTCAAAGAGCCTGGTCTGTTTTCTCTTGTTTTAAAACCTGGAAGAGTACAGTCTTGGCAGCTCTGCATGATGTGCCACATCAATAGTTTGAGGAAGGAAACATTCTCTTTTTGCTTCTTTTAAAATAGTGTTAATATACTACTATGCAACAAGAACTAGCTCAAGGTCTTGATTTCTGCTTACAAGGTTTATACGCTTGCATTTTAAAAAGAAAGCACTCATGAAGTGATAAACTTCTCGGAGCACGGTCGTTCCTAACTATCTTGCAGCTTGCTAAAACTGAACTGCAAGCATTCCATGCAGCAAAAAATAACAAAAACAAAACAAAAAAAAAAAATAAAAACCACACGCACATGCACACACACACACAAAGAAAGGGAAGGGAGAAGGGAAGGAAGGGAGAAGGGAAGGAAGGGAGAAGGGAAGGAAGGGAGAAGGGAAGGAAGGGAGAAGGGAAGGAAGGGAGAAGGGAAGGAAGGGAGAAGGGAAGGAAGGGAGAAGGGAAGGAAGGGAGAAGGGAAGGAAGGGAGAAGGGAAGGAAGGGAGAAGGGAAGGAAGGGAGAAGGGAAGAAAAAAAAAACCATGAATTTTGAAGTCACATTAGATGTGTGGCCAAGAGTAACTTAGACCCATTCCATACTGTCTTTTACAGTTTGGTAATCCAGTTTCCAAAGAACAAGTATACACTCTCTATATATTCTGTGAAATATTAGGAATCATCTCAAGTAATGAATAAGATCACTTCTCTTGTAACGAATATCTCAATCAATAAGTAAAGAATAGGCATAGCATGTGCTCATACTCAGTCTCCAAACTCAAAAATACCAGAATAGAGACTGCAATTACTCAAGTCAAAGAGCAATATTAAGTATGTCTTATAGAGACGCTGCTTAGGCTTCTCTCTTCCCAAGAAGAGATGCCAACACTTCAAATGTAGAAGAGTCCAACCTACATCTGCGTGTTTGCAAAGGGATAAGATATCTTAAAGATAAGAATTTGTTTTCCAAGTAAACAGTATCACCAGCATTCTGTGATTATGGAAGACATGAAAATCAAATGTGTGAGTTAAATAAATAAATAAACAAAATAAAACATTTTAAAAGTCAACTGGATTCTCCTACAAGTTTTAAAAAATGTAAATGTCTGGCCACCCCCAAACTCAGCTTCTGCATGGGTGCTTAGGAAGAAAGAAAAAGCTGAGAGAAGTGGCTACAAAACATCATTTTCAGATACTTTAATCTTACCCACATCGAGGGTGTTTTCTGCAAAAAGAACTGGTAAGGACAGCCTTCTGAGAACTCTGCTGGAGTCCTATGCCATTTCTGTGTTTTATGACACCTTCAGTCTTCACCTGATTCAAACGAATGCCCGCGCTCTACTAACTAGCTTTCCTCATACTGAGTGTGAAAGGCAGATTTAGGTTTACTTCAGTTCATTCCTTTCTTCATGGGAACATTATTTTTAATGAGTGCTCACGTGACTGTCAATACCATGGAAAAGTTTTATATTATTTTATTGTGGCAGAGTGCCACACAAAAGAAGAGAAATATTTACAATAGTAAGTCCAAGCAGTGGTTGAGATGCTCAGACTAGCCCAGTTTCAGAAATCAGATTTACTTCAAACAAAGGGACACTGGCTATCCCTTCAACCTGCCTGTGTCACTAAGCACAGCAAACATTAGAACAGAATGATAGTTTTCAACACTTAGTTTTCCTCATATTCATGCCTTGGACTAAATTACCAGATCCAGAAACACCTGCTCAATTAACAAGGTGTAAATTTCAGTCTGCTTCTTTATCAGACATAATTAAGAGGGCTGGGAGCAAATGAAGAACTGCATTACCTTATATTTAAAAGTGACAGGAAACCATGACCTACAATTGTTAAAAAGATCAGTATAATAATTACCCTTCACTTCTAGTAAGAAAGCAGTTTTACTCAAACTTGAGTGTGTAAACTGCTGAAAATTAAAAAGCTGAATTATAGACTGCTGTTTTTTTTTAAGGGGAAGTGAGAATTTACATTATTTGCACCCATCAAGTACGTCTAGCTGTGCACAGATGCAAAAAAAAAAATAGTTCTAACCTTTAACCGAATGCCAGTCCAGTTGACCTTTAAGTCAGAATGAGAACCTTTCTTAAGTTCTTTGCTATAACTTTGCTTGCTGCAAAAGCCACTTTGTGGACTTGACCACTGACAAAAATCTACACGCTAACCAGCAATATTTGAGATCTGAAGACCTCACTATCTAGAGCCAAAACAACACGTGAAGCATTTCTACCTCTCCGACCAAAAGACCTCCTCTGTGAGGCTGCAAACAATGAACAGAAAGCTGTTTAGAAATCAAAAAAATGAGATATACCATTGGTTTACAATGGTTCAAATGAAGAGTGTCAGCTGTTGTCTCTCCTGGATCTGTTAAAATACTGCAGGACTGAAATGAAAGAATGTTTAATTCCTAGCACGTGATGACACAACCGTAATATTCAAGCAGAAACAAAACAGAGAGAAAAAAAAATATTTTATACATTCAAGTTCTGCATCATGTGTGCTACACAAACGACAACATAACCACACTACATACTTTCTTCCAATTACACCAACATATTAATTACACTGATATTACAGAAGATGCATTAGAAGTGACAAACAGCTTTCATTTCCCTTCAATATGCAACAACTTATGCAAAAAATACTTCATAAAATGTAATTAAGATTTTTCTAAAAACATTACATTGGATTTTAACAAGAAGATGCACTCCCATTTCAACTGTAAAGTCAAGAGTTCTACCAGTTCTGGCCTTTTTGCATTAAGATAAATTGTGTTTGTACATGCAAGATGTGTATGCACAACGAATAAAGAATTCAGACCCATTCTTTCTGGCATCTCAAGCATTTAAATGCCCAAATGATTCCAAGCACATGGCACCCCTTGTGAAGGCAGTAAGGATTCCTTAAGCAAAGAAATGAGTCAAAACACAGCAGGAGGAAGATGTCGTATATTTAAGTTGCTCCAAAAGTAATGCCTCATATTTATTTCCACAGAAAATGCAGAGAATACAAAAAGCACTATATCACTTTTCGATAGAACACTTTGTCTGCTACAAAAGAAACAAACAAGCAAACAATTTTTTAACATAGTCATCACCATTGGCCATGCATTTTCATCAGCCTGCATGCTGCACTCATAAAAATCTGTGCCAGTGGAGCTGCTATGATGGAGTCACTGCTAGGAAAATGTTGCCCATGCAGTTAAACTTTCACTGCACTAGCATCCACTGTTTGGTCTCTGTTAACATTCAGCAAGCATCAATGAATGCCAGTGGGAACACTTTCTTCCACATGTCGGAATTCAATTACAGAGCTTTGATTCATATGAATGTCCATGTCAGTCTGCTCCTCTGCTGCCACCTGTTACATGGCAATGAAGTGTGACAAACACTGGTGAGAGAGTTCAGCCTCTCCTGCCATACCACCAACACTCATAAAATAGGAGGCATTGCTTTCAGAGCAGCCCTCATACAGTTTCACATACAATGATTTCACAGTGACATGCCCTGCACACACCTACAAGAAATGTTTCTTTCTTAGGTAAGTGAAGCTTCACTTAGGTTGCTATCTTGTGTCTTTTCACTCTTACTGAGCTGCTTTATTACAAACCCCACTGAAGGTCACAGAGTAAATTAAGTCATGGGATGTCCTGTACAGTCCCTTCATCTGCAGGATGGCAGTGATGCATGCTGGCTGAACACTAGCAGCACCAGACTTCTGAAAGCAAAATGCTCACACCTCAGAGAGCAACGCGACCATAATACCTGTAACATCAGAAGCAAAGGAAGCAAAGACAGCATAACCTGAACATTCAAATGTGTTCTTTAAAGCTCCCATTTCCATATGATTTTCATTTTGCAAATCTGAAATGTCTGGGAAGATAATTTTCCTATGATGTGCTTCTGCCCAACACTCATTAGGGAGAACGGAGGGAAGCCAGTTCCTTCTGGGCTTCAGCACAATCCTGCAGTTCATGGAAAGGTTATGAAGGCATTAGCAAAGCATTTATCTCCCCCAACAAACAAGTCAGATCAGGAGATAACACACATGACACCCTACTTGTCTGCTGGAAGGCAGACTACCGTGAAGATGCCAACACCTGCAATAAGCTGACAGGATAGATCTCAAGGGGACAGGAACATCGAAAATGGGTCTTTCCTGTCCTACTGTCAGGGGCGTTAACAAAACTGTAACTCTAAACCCTGTGAAAAATGCAGCCGGCTACTACTGCAGAACAGAAACCCTACCTATCAAGTCTCTGAAATTCTCCTCCCTTCTAATGCAGTCACAAAGGGGGGAAGTGACAGCATTTGGTTTCTTACAGTCATCTAGCGCTAGCTCCTCAGAGGAGCCTCTGCCTCCTTCAGCAGGGAGGGTGCACTGTGCTGTGCACCAAGATGGACCACATCACACTGGGTCCTTGTTTCTGCTGGTGATGGAGAGCAAGATGAAGGTGGGTTTACAGGACAGAGGATGTCCACCTCATCCAAGCTGCTGAGCACAGCACAAAAAGGCTGCTCCTCATGCACAGCCTCTTCACACTCCCTGTGCTGCCTCTCACAAGGAGGTCACCACAGTGCACAAGGAGGTGCACCCAGGTACCCAGCCTGAGGCTATGATACCCCCCTTGTCAAAGCTGACAGCCACAAAACCAGGGAGACTCTTATTTTATGCATATGAAGCAATGCCAGAACACCAGGCTTATTGGGGGGGGTGGGAGAGAAGGGGAGGGAAGTGAGCAGACTTCCACTTGGGCTAACACAGTTACCAGTGGGCTCCTGTGAACCTGCAGTTGAGGAAGGCAAAGGACTGTTTATAGAGCTCAGCCACCTCAAGGCTGTCCACACCACGTCCTGGAACAGGGCTGGAATGAAGATAACTAACAGTTTGATTCCTTCAAGCAACAGTCAGCCAAGCTATGGCAAGCACAGCATTTACTTATCAAACTTATTTCAATTTCAGGGAATAGCTGAATAAATCAAAGTTTCATGTAAGTGAAGGCAGTGATATCTGAACTTTGAAAACTGTGAAGGGGACAACTGTGAGCATGAAATGCAAACACAGATTTAGGGTGTGTCTTGCACATGACTCTTCCAGAGCACTGTGGAATGTGGTTTTATAGTGGGCAATATTTCCAGCACAAAGACTAAAATCCAAGATGAGGTTTCTTTTAAGACAAATGGCATGCATAAAATACTTCCAGTGTATCTGTGTAAAACCTGATCACCTCATCCCTGAATTACAGAGACAGCTGAGTACAGAGTAAAAATCTGTATAGTACGATACCACAAAGTGTTATGAGTCCTCAAGCTAAGCACACCTTAAAGCCTGGATCAGATCACACTGGAAGAGACTTCTAGCACATTTTCCTAATACCCACATTCTCCAGTTCTTCAGCCACCTAATAATCAGCATTTGTGGAAAACAATTCACTGCAAACATCATGAAATAGACAGGACAACACTATCATCTGTGAAGTCCGCAAAGACTCAGAAGGAATTCCAAACTACAGAATTTAGGCTGGCTGAAATCTGGGAGGACAACAAAACCGCTGACATCTACATCTTGGTGCCCAACGGTATTTGAAATAAACAAGCAATGGCTACAAGCATTTACAGGATGTCACAAAGACAAATGTATTCTGTGTGAAATGCGGTGTCTTTAAAATTAAAATCTTCCCACTGTTCTTATTACAGAATGAATAAGATCAGTGCCATCTAATTATGCACATCAGGAGAACTGAGAAGACATTCTACCCGTGCAGATACCATTTGGCTCAAGTCAGCATAATACATAAAATTAGAAAAACACAAAAAACTCTGGCACACACCTGATCTAGTAGCTCTGTCAATCTTGTCCGTGCTAGCAGAAGAGATTCGGAACCGTGGGCTGCTCTGATTTGAGGATTCAGAACCCGCATCAGCAAATGAGTCTTCAACTGCGAACAGTATATCCTTCACACATTTGTGACACAAGTTGTGTTGGCAAGGAAGGATCAGCGGGTGGGTGAACAACTCCTTGCATGCTGGACAGATAAGCTCTCTTTCAATATTACTCGTACCAACCTTAATGACAGAAAGAGCAGAAAACCAATCATCACCGGAGAAAGCAGAAGATGTAGGATACAGCATGTTGTCCCTACTCATGTCACCAAACCCCAGCTCTGTACAGTGACGGTTGGTTTTAGCTGTCTTGAGGCGTTGCTCGGGTTAATACTGCAAATAAATCTTTATTAACATTTATGAGAGCACTCCTTGCAACCGAAAAGCACCCGGCTTCTACGCAAACTTCGTTCATCTTCAGGTTATGTCTGCATTGCAGGGTAGGAAAGAAGACATGTAGGATTAATTGCACCTAGGTAGGTAGTGGAATGAAAGCAATCGTGCTTCTAAACAATAGCAATCCACACATTTCAGTCAGCCTGTCCGCCTCCCAAGAAGGGAAAAATTAAAGAAGAAGAAGAAGGAGCGTCCAATCGGCTAGCCAACCGGCTTCCCCGGCGTGACACTCGTTCGCGGGCACCGAAGCTGCCGCGGTTTGGCTACAGGGCAGCAGTGTGAGCTGAACACGTCCGTCCGCACGCAGCTCTCGGCCGGGGCGGCAGCGCTACCTTGGCGGGCGCTCCCCGCCCGCGGCCACCCATCAGCAGCAGCACGGAGCTGCCCCTGACATCTATCCGCAAGTAACCACAGCCATCAGAAAAGTAAAGGAAAAAATAAAAATAAACACATAGATAAAATACAAACGCCGACAGCCCTCGGACAAAGCCACCCCTCCGTGCCCGGATCTCACCTCCCGCCCGCCGTCCTCCATAGCGGCCCCTCCCCCGGCCGCGGCCCCGGCAGCGGCAGGGGAGACCGCAAGGAGGGGACGGACCTCTCGGCAGCACCGCGCCGGGCGTCAGCGGCGCTCAACGCCGGGCTGCGGGACATGGGGACCAGCAACCGCCGCGCCCCTCGAGGGGCGGCCACGCCCAGGGACTGTGAGGCAACGTCTGTCCGGCAGGGGGCGCCGAGGAGCCGGGCGCGCCGCGGGGACGCGGAGCACTCCGTGCCGCGGTTGGGGGGGGGGAGAGACCGGGGGTCAGTACGGTGCTCGGGGAGCGATCTGCGGCAGCGCACTTTAAAGCAAGGTGTTAATTATCGTCTCCGCCACGTGAAGATGTGACTGGGTTGAGAAGGCTTTAAG
>VXAB01013530.1:4314-31395 GCA_013399175.1 Odontophorus gujanensis
TCTTTTTTTTTTTTTTTTAATTATTGCTCCAGGCTCCGTGGTTGCTATAGCCACTCTGGTTTACATGCGCTTTCCAGCAGGTAAGTGTGCTCTGATGGCACATTTTGGAGCCCTGCTCCTGCAAGGTGCAGGACCAGGGGATTGCCTCCCCCAGCAAATGTTTCCTGAACAAGTTCACTGCCAATTCAGAATAGCAACAACTGTCTGTAGCACTCCTGTATTGTGTTCTTAGGAAGTTCAAGTGCTTATGCTGGAATCTCTTCATAATTTACTAACTAGATTCTGAGATAAGTATCAAGATAAATTCGTTTAATCACTACTTGGGTTTAATAGAGTACAGTGTTCATAACAGAAGTTCCCATCAGTGAGCCAGATGAAAGATAGGTGCAGGGAGCATACTTGAGGAAAGTCCCTGGCTGGGCTTTGAAGTGATGTCCTTTGCAGTAGAAGCATTTATTTTGTTATTTCATTTCCATTTCATTTCATTCTATATTGAAAAGCAGCAGACACAGCAAGCCACGCTTTTTTAAAGACAGAACCATGGAGGTAATGCTAGGAAGAATGCTGTAGTAGAAGAGGAAGTAAGTGTAAGCGAAATGACAGGGTCAGGTTGCTGTTTGGCCTAAGTAAGGTTTTGAATGTCACCTGTTGTTTTGTTGTCGTGGCTGTGTAAAATGTAAAAAATGCTGTTCTTGAATTCTTACTCAGAAGAACTGGAAGTGTGAAGGAGTAGTACTTCAGCTGAAACCTGTAGGCAGAAAGTACTGAATTGTTCCTTTCCAGCAGCAAAGCCTTACTCAACAGGCTTCCGCACAAGAAATGCAAGGAGACTGCAGATATCATATTTACTCAGAAGGAAGGAGTCAAGAAAAGCCTCACCGTGGCTGAGCTGTTAATGCAGTATGGAACAATAACATGGGAGATGATGGAAGGGATAGAAGTGTGCCTGTGTGTACCACAGAGCAAAGCAGGAAAACGGATCTAGTTTTATTGCTAACCATAGTTTTCTTTATTCAGTTTGTGCTTCTTTCATGTTAATTAGACCAAAAGCTCATCAGGCAGAGACTGTGCCAGTGTGCATGTATACGGCCTAGGGCTCAGTGTAGATGTGGGAATCGAAGAAAGGTATATGCCTTAGTATGTGTTATTTTTATTTCACAGCTAACAAAGTTCAATAATTTATTTACCTGTCAGCCTGATTTTTCCTTCAGTGAGGGATGACATTCCTTTTCTTACCTATTTTCCTTCATTTGGATTTGGAGGTAGTTTTTCTGTCTCCTGGAACAAAACTTGTTTTCTCTCTGCTTACCTTTCCAGTTACAGCATTGTCTTCCATTTCTCCCATTCACTTTTCTCCTCTGTTTATTTCTGAGGTGGAACTCCCTGAATGGCTTCTATCCACCGTTGTCACTCCTGCTCTGATTGTATTTCTCTTTTTATTTACCTTTCTGCTTTATCTTTTCCCATTCTTCCTTTCTCAGTATTGTTATCTGCCTACGTGCCCACTGTACATCTGCTGTTGCTCGTTATCTTCCTGTATATAATTTCTGGACTCAATCTGAGAAAATTGCTCCGGTGCTACAGCAGTGAGAGCTGCATGCTTAAACTGTGTGTGTCTGTTACAGGATGGCAAGGTACCCAGGGCAAGGCAGCAGCTTCCTGGGAAGGATGTAGCACCTGCCATGTTTTGTGCAGCCCAACACAAGCTGGTAGAAATGCACTGAAACAGGAAGGGATGGGATTTCTGGCACAGCAGGGAGTTGCGTGTTGTACCCAGTGTTTACATCATTTTTATCCCATTGACAGCTAAAACGTATGTTTTAGTAGCAAAACAAAGGTCCCTGCTTTTAATCATCACAAGTAGTTCTTCTGTTTAGCTGCAGTCCCTTCTGAGGGTACCCAAACCTGCAGCTCTCCCAATGAGGTGTGGATGCTTCTTGCTTCTTTTCTGCACCAGTGTAGGCAATAATTCAAGATCTGTTACATGAGAAGAGTTAGTAGAAATCAGTGATGATTTCCAACGTGTGATGGTGGAAGAGAGCATCTGGCATGCTGCATTTATATACTCAGCTCTTTCCCTTCCCCTCCAAATGTAGCCTTTAATCTAAATGTTATGTTTGGGTGCAGGCTGTGACTCTGACACTCTGATAGCATCACTCCTTCTCTGAAGTCTGTATCCAAACGTGATGAGCTGAACTTGCATAGAATAGCACTGTTTGCTTGCTTTTATTATTATTTATTTATTATTTTCATTATTAATTATTATTTTCATATTTTAATAATTTATTTATTTACTTATTTATTTCCTTTCTCCTAGGTAAGAAGCAACCAGTCAGCTGCTCACAGTGCCTTCATCCACCTGATTACAGAGCCAGGTATGTCATTCCTCACCACCAACAAAGAGTGCAGTGGGCATTGGTATTCAGGAACCATCTGTGCCACCAGTGAAGGTTCAGCAGAGGGCACTTAAATTGGTACGAGTTGGAGCCTTGGTTTCTTTTATGTAGAACGGGGTAGGTTATATTGATACCAGACACACACATAACATTCCCCACAGGACCAGACAAAGAGCCAAAGATTTAAATTATTTACCAAATCAACAATTCTTCTCACCTTAAAGATTTGAGGGGATGTGGTTGTGCTCCAGCCAACTGTGTGACAGTTAATTCTGCTCTGTCCCTCCTGTGTTTCTGAGATGGGCCCTGTGCAGCTCTCCAAGCAGATCCCATCATGTTCCCTGAAGGTCGGGGGTGACAAACATGCTAATGTAGTCACACCTGTTGCAAGACAGTTAATTTCTGCTGAGCTTTGGAAAATTTCAGTACCCGATGCAATTGTGTCATCAGTATTTTTTAAGAGTTGAAAATAATATTTACATTATGACATTTGAAAAATTGACAATAACGCAAACAGCGTTGTAGTACATCTTCCAAAGAATTGCTCTTATTGAGAACATTTCTGTTCTTAAAACTTGATTTAAATATACCTATGCTTGTAAAATGAGCAAATCCCTCTCAGTTGAATGCAGTCACAGTGCAGTGCTTTCAGTCAGACTTTACAAACAGCTGCCCATGGCCCACTTTCTAAAACTGTGATAGATTAGTTCATAGGGGTTTTGTTTGTTTGTTAACATTTTCAGTTAAAATGCAGCTTCTGTAACAGAAAGAGTAAATATCTCCAGCATGTTAAGAAATACACTTTAATCGCAGCATTTTTCCATAGTCAAAAATTTTTAAGTAAATTTAAGATTTAAAGTAAATTCTATGAAAAATAAGTCATCCTATTAAGTAGATCCCTGGTGTAGTATTCCTGGAGGATCTGCATCAATGAGATTTAATTATCAGATGTCAATTAGCCAGCCTTTGCAGAAAAACTTAAATCTCTACTCTCACCATTATTTTTTTTTTTTCCTTTCTATCACTACAATCAGTGTCAAAATCCTCACAGTTCTCGTGAAACAACAATTCCATGATAGACTGTATCTGCTGTTCTTTGATAATAGAAAGGAACATAGAACCAGTAGATAAAATCACAGAGGGAGCAAAGACTCTGAAGAAGTCCAAATGCTGTAAATACACAGCAGATACTTTAAATAAGTATGCTTCTTTATGAAACCAAGTGTTGTTGATGAAAAAGATCAGGAGCAACAGGTTTTGAAAACTCCTAGGTAGGCAGTCTGTCCTTTACACAATACACAGGAAAAGTAGGAAGGTAAGGAAAAGTAAGGAAAAGCAGGCCAATTAGTAGGCATGGATTAAGCAATCCAAAAATTATACAACAGCAGTATTGCCATCAACAAACGTCTTTTGAGTTCTTCTGTTGACTTTTGGGTGAAAGACTTCTGAAGCACAAACAGCGTAAGTGAAGCAGCTAAGTGAACTTGTAAGGCTTGTGGATCCTTATTGTAAACAAGGTAGTAATTTTGGTCAGAGGTCCAAGAAAAAGGGAAGAAAGAATATTAAAGCAAAGAGCATTAAAGTATGAAGTGAAATTTATGTGAGGAAAGGCTAGAAGCAAGTATGAACAAATCACTCAATTTCTGTTCGTTAGGATGATAACAGACTAGTTCTGGGGAAAAAATGAGGCAGTACCATGCTGGATTGCTAACGTCAAACCTGTAGGAATATGTTAGACAAAGGAAGGCTGAGACCTAAGAGAAGCTAGAGAATGTAGCTGCAAAGTGTCTTCAAGGATCAGCACAATGCTGTGTTCAAAGTCTTGTGTTCATACAAAGTCAACAGACTCAAAGAAAGCAAGAACATTCTGCAAAGGCACATTGGGAGAGATTTTGTATGCTTAAAAATAAACTATTTATACTGAAAGAGGTACATATCCACTGAAGACGGCAGTAACTACCATGTAGATAGAGAGTTCCTTTAGCAATTGTCCAGAGATAAACTGGGAATAATAATCTGAATGTTATCCTTATTGGGCAGGTTATAATTACACACTCAGTGTAAGTATTATACTTCAGGTATTGGTACAGAGCTCAACGTGGCAGCATCAGTTTGGATTGTTAAAGAAGGTTGTTCAAGACATGTTGAATGCAAATGCATGAAGATCATATAGCAGGAAAATTATTTATGGAGTAAATGTATCAAAACTGTAAGTACAAAAAGACCTAAAAACAGATCGGTCTATAGCATATGATTTTGCATTATGTCATGAAATGTAGTATTTGAATACAAGGAAGATGAACTTACTGCAAAGAAAGCAAAATACAGCTTTGCTGTGTAAGGTAGTGTATGGTTAGCTGAATGAGTAATACTAAATAGTATTGTAGCTGAGATATTTTACAAATGGTATAGTTAGAAAGATCTTCATGGTGGAAGAGAGACACTTGAAATAAAGGAAAATGCTCAACCATGTCCTATGCTTGCAGTAGGAAACTCCAAAGGAGCAATCTCCAGAAAGAGCTCCTTCCAAAGGGTGGTCAGCCCTTAAATGGGGTCTGGGAGAGGTGCAGTCAGACTCCACCCTTTCTGGTCACACAGGAGCATTGCCTTCACCTGTGCTCTCGTGGCTGACTCAGTGCTCACCTCTGGTGGCCCATAGTGGTTCAGGCCACGATTCAACAGTTCCCATACAGGTGGTGATTGGACTTGAGGATCTTAAGGGTCTTTTTTCTTATGATTCTATGATTCTGTGGCTCTGTAGCAGAGGAAAAGCGTATTGTACAGACGGAAGAGAAATCTATGTTAACATTATCAAGAGTTTTTTGTCTAATTTTCTTGACTGGGTAACAAAGGGTAAAACAATGAATACAGATTGGTTTATATTCAGTGAATGTGGATATTGTAATACAAAGCCTGAAAGTCTTGTAGTGTTGTATAAGCTGGGATCACTGAATATTTTTCTGGAACATAATTAGTGAAATTAGTATGTTATTAGAGAATTAAGGTGTTAAATATGTTTTCATAGGTACCAAACTGATATTAGCTAGTTGTGCATACCAGTTCTGGTAATAACACATAGTAAGCAACAGGTTTTAATTTCTTGAGATTTAAAATATTTTGTAGGAATAAATGTCCTTCAAATGTACTGCTTTGAGTTCAGGACAACCACTGCCTCATTACACTGTGGAAAATGGTAGTCATTATTTAAAAAGTCAGAGAATATCAGAATCCTGTTTGATCTCGGTGAATAAAGGCAGCACTGTTCACTGTACTGTCTCATCAACCCAGGGAAAAGGTAAGACAGTGAAAATGTCTACCATAACTACTTGACTAGATGGACGCTGATTTTTTTTTCAATATGTGCATTGCAGATTATTTCTCCATACAGAATTAAGGTGGTTGTTCTCACACAACATGACGTAGAACATTTGGAATTGTAAGTTGGACGTAACTGTGAAGTGTACAAAGGAAGAGAAGGAAGAGTGTTTCGCGCATTGATGCTTCTTCTTCAGGAGGGGCAGTAAACCCAGAGCTGACCTACAGGCAAGGTAGCCGATGTTGGCAGGTTCTTCTGAAATAACAGGGAAAACAGCTGGGTTCCGGGGGCCTTGATTTGAGATACAAGTGCTCAAGGAAGCATCGATACATGATACAGAACTGTAAAGGTCTCAGTAGCTGCAGTCTTGCAGCAAACAGATGTCAGGGAGAAGAGACATGAAAAACCCTGAAGTCCATGAAACTGGGTGCTTTGTTGTCCTGGGTTTTGGAGCCAAGGAAGCAGTAAAACTTTCTGTTTGTTTGTTCCTTTGTTTTTAATGGAGTTCAGCATTTCAGAGGGAAATTGAAGATGTGACTGCTCAGATATGAAACCCAGAGTGCTATTGTGCACGTGCATTTTTGCACAAGTCTGTAGTAGAGAAACTGTAACACAAATGTGAGAGACAATCAGATTCCCAGGGAATGCCAAGGTGAAATTCTATTTTATTCAAAGAAATACATCCTATCTATATTTATTTCTTTTAAAATAAGAGGAAAAAAAAAAAACCCTGAAAAATGGATAACATGTTGAAAATGTGTCTTTTGAAAAAAAAAAAAAAGCTTTCAAATTATTTTTATTTTGAAGGGATAATTTGTCATCCTGAGGGCCA
Organism: Odontophorus gujanensis; assembly: GCA_013399175.1. Taxonomy (NCBI): domain Eukaryota; kingdom Metazoa; phylum Chordata; class Aves; order Galliformes; family Odontophoridae; genus Odontophorus; species Odontophorus gujanensis. The sequence goes on from VXAB01013530.1 coordinate 10,859, forward strand.
TTTTTTTAATAGATACGCATGTGTAGAATAGCTTTTTTTTTGTTTTTTAAGTGGAAGAATGTATTTGCTGATGTCTTGGGCAGAGGGCTGTGAGGTCGGTGATTGCAGGACGGGAGAACTTCTGGCCTACCTATAAAATCAAACGAGTGAAGAACGAAAAGTCTGATAATCTTTTAAGCTTAAGAGGCAAAATCAGGGCAATTGGTGACATTTTAGCATGTCTTTCTGGCATTTCACAATTAATCTGGTGGTGAAGAAAATTAAACTCTTGTTGCATATGCTTTCCCAGTGCTCTACCAAATTAACTCCTCTTCCATTAAAATTATTCAGAAATTCACAACAGTTCTTTTTAAATCCTATCGCTCATGCTGGTCAATATTAAGTAGCCAGAGAATAACACGAGAAGAGTGTTTTCTATTCAGGAAGCTGAAGGAGTACTTTCTGTTTCCCCAGAGGAGGCTTCTCTTGATTTGTGATGGTAGAGACAGCACTGTTATTGACAGAATTGTGCATCATGGAAGGAGACCTTTCCTCTCATGATCTGAATTTTGTGTCCCTCATTTCAAACAGGGAGGAAAGATTCATGACATCATGAGGGGAGGACAACGTCTATTGAAACCGCGGGAGAAGCAAAGTTTGTGGAACACAGAAAAGCATGATGCATTTTAGCAACAAATACTTAACAGTGGAAAAATATATAGAAGTTCTAACTGTAGCATTAGAGCACCAGGATCCTCAAGTTCTTTAGAAGTTGCTTTGTGTCTTGCAGCTTGAATCTTTCTGTTCCCTTAAAAAATGTAGAATGGGGCACTCTGACCTCATTAAAGTGAAGTTTTTCAATGAAAATCACTATACTTTCCAGCACTGGCTATTTAAAATCAGTTCACAGGACATTTAGTTTTAAGTGATTTGCCAAATAAGTGATGCTGTAAAACCAAAAAGCACTCACACATAGCAGTAAGAGATAGATGCAGGCTTTTGTGGGATACTAGGAGTCCTCTTTATGAACATGCATTTGTTACAAATGGCTTTACTGGTGCTTTGTGATTCTGACAGTGCTGATCAGGTAAAAGCTGCTTCTTTCATTATACAGGTGTACTATATGCAGATATGTACTTTCTGAATGCAAAGAGACAAACAAACTGATTTGTTCTCTTGTTGTGAAGAACGTTGTTCAATAACTCTTAGTGGCTGTCAGAAGTGATTTGGGGCCACAACCAGAAGGTGAATGTATAAGATGGGAGCTAGTGACATCACAAACTTTGGAGTCTGCTCTAGAAGCGTAATAAGGTACGTGTGCACCCTGATATGTCCCTCTGTGCCAAGACTGGTGCCCATGGGATGGGTTTTTGGTGCTTGACTTCAAGCGGGTTTACAGAACTGCATATAATGTGACCTTGACCACTCTCCAAATTACCCTGTGTAAGACTCAGTGGAACTGCTGGAGGGACAGGTGATGGCAGCTGAATAAAGCTCCAGAATTTTGTTGTGAGGTATTTCCAACAACACTCTTCAATTTGATGACTGATCAGATGCGGGGACGGAACAAATTTGGACTTGGCAAGAGTAGAAGCTTGCTCTCAAGTACAGGGTAGATTTAGCTTTAAACTCCTAGCATCTCCAAGCAAGATTTGGCAAGCATATGCAAACACAAACATAACATATGATGAGTAATTTTATTCTGAATAAATAGTAATATTCTTCCTGAACGCTGGATAGTCTCGTCTCCTCAGTGGAAGCAGATGATTGCACTTTGGACTCATCTAAACTAACTACAGATCAATTAACCAGACGCAGATCAGCTGATTAACATTGAAGTAAACTTGACCAGGTGAGCCCCCCATCCTTCCTCTACCTGTATTTTGTCTCTATGCAGGAGCAAACTTACTGAAAAGTGGTTGTATTTGTTTTCCATACCTCACCTTCCTGCATGTGGAATAGTCTACATACATGTCACCCTCAGCACTTCACTCTTTCCTAGTTCTCTGCATCGATATGCTTTTTTTCCATATGGTAGTTGACAGTAACTAGAGCGTTGTCTGAGGGTGTCTGCCTTGCTGTTCCCAGATATTTCACATCTCAAGTCCTCGATGCATCATTTAAAATATACGCCAACTGCTTTTGGGTAAGCTCCTGGGTTTAAAAGTAAATTATAGTAAATCACAAATAATTGGCATTCAGCACTCAAATAGCAATTTCACACTGTGGCTTATCCCTGTGACACTTCTCCCTGAGGGTCTCAAGTACCTCAGAATATTTATCCCATCAAGTTCATGCAAACTATTTAAAATTACTCCATTTGTAGCTATGATTAAGTGTTGTGACATGCTCTGATTTTTTTTCCCTGCAATTTTTTTTCTTTTAATATTTCCCATGGGAACGAAGCAGTCAGAAGTCCCTTCGAGCTCAAGAAAGAGTGGATTTTAATGAACTGCCCAGAGAATGGCTGTTTGTGCTCAAGTGGAGTTAATAGGTTTCAACAGCAACCTCACAATGGCTGGAAACAATGAAGTGTTTGAGTCTAAATGGATTTTACAGTACAGTACATAAATGTGATTTTAAAATTCATTTTAAAACTTTCCTGTATTATGCGCTCGCATTTTTCATGCGTATTTTAGTATTGCATATTTTGGCCGTGTGCTGTTTCTGACAGCACTGTAGTACTTGCTGCAGCTGTAGGTACTGTTGAGTATTACTGCCCTAGTATTTAAAAACAAAAAAGTAATGCTGTTCCTGATTTTAGTGCACAGCCTTTGTAAGCACTGTGATGGTAAATGACTGCATGTTTTGGCAGCTATTCCCTGTTTAATTTAAAAAGCTTGCTTCTTCCTGCTACCTATTCAACACCCATTTACTTTCTGTTAAGATGAATGTAAGGAGCACCTTGTCTACCCTCCAGCATACCTGCCTCCTGCCAACACTACCCTATCCCCAGACCTGAGCCTTATCTCATCCTGAAATGTGTTTTGTATGTGGAACCACCATTCTTTCAGATTCAGTTGGAAGAGCAAGTCTGACTACAATCAAAGTGCTGACATTTCCCGACGGTGTTATTTATCTCATGGCTTTTGCCTTTATGGAGATTGCCTAGCACAAAGTTACACGTGGCAAATATCTTCTAAAGAGATAGAGTGAGCAAACTATTGCAAGTTCAACTTCTTTCTCATTTAATTCCATTTTCTGGTCAACTTTTACCACCTTTAAGTTTGCTAGTGTGCAACCTTATTTTACATATTCTTCTTTTTTTCCCCCTTCTTTCTTTATTTATTCATTTATTTTTTGCACTGACCTGTGTTTGACAGTGAGAAATAGCTCCTTCCTTCGGCCTGGCTCCCTAACTGTGCTATGCTTTGCACCTCCTCATTTTTCTATAAACTATGGAAGAATAGTCCTTTACAAAGCTAACAGCAGCACAGTTTGTCAGCTTTGGCTGCAGGATCATTTTGCGTGGCTTCAAGACCACCGAAAGTGGTGGATTTAAAACCAGCAACCATTGTCCTGCCGCTTCTCCTCCCTGTACGGTTCCCCCCCCTACAAGTTGTCATTACTCCCAGTAAACAAAGGGCAGTTCATGACGAAGAACACTACCACAAATGGCTCTGCTTTCTGACAGCTCTGGAGATGAAAGGTCCCCAGCAGCACTTCCTGTAGCTTGACCGAATTCTGCGCCTGTTTTCCTGTGCCGCTCAGAGGGACGGTGTAACTTGTGTCTGTGCATCACCAGGGAGCTCTGGCTTCTTTCCAGAATCTTCAGCATTTGTATAATGTTCCACGGCAGGAGTTTGTCTTTTATCTTCAGTGCAGGCACTTTCTTCTTGCAGCCCTACGAGATTATCTCCTACCACTGGCGACAGGCCTTGAATCTCTTTTCCTCAGATTAAAGTCTGTAAAAGGATTTGTTTTGAAATGTTGCTGCCTGTTTTGTTGCAGTAACTCTTGTGCTCTGTCTGAGAAGGAGAAATTGGTTGGGAACCGATTTGCAAAATCTCTGTTGGTAAAGGTGATGTCAATCCTTGCTGGTTGGGAATATATATTCACTTAAAACATATTTTGAGGCATGACACCTTAACTAGTGCTGGTGTTTACAAAAACATGTAAAGTGCTTCTGGTGACTTCAGAGTATCGTGGGGTTTGAATTTTGTCAGGTGTTGTTTTGCACTTCTGAGTTCATAGGACACGGGTACCTGGATCTTCCCTTTCAGACATGATATTACTCCAGATAACATCGCTCTGAATGTGTTAACCTGGAAGCCTGGCATACATGTGTTGAATTCCACAGGAAATGAGGAATTAAAGAAATCAGCAGCTCGATTAATTTAAGTATTGTTTAGAAGAGATGAGTTGGCACCCACCCTGTGACTGAAGAGGACATTCCCCTCTCCAAGAGGACACAGAAGAGGAATAAAACTATTTTGTGTTCCCCTTTATATTTCGTTTCAAAAATCTACACCCACATTTTTAGATATTGAAATTTGTGTTCTTAATTATCTTAATGATTCAATCTCTGAGAGGGAAAATTATATACAATTTTAAGGAGAGTTTGACTTTTAGATAACTAGCTCAATTTTGACTTACATCATTAATATTGGGAATAATGTAGACAAATGGAACTGTGCGCAGAAAACTCAGAGAAGTCCAAGGAGCTGTCAGCCTCCTGTAAGGCATGGACTGAGGAGCCAGAACATAAAATCTGTTGTTAAAAAGTATTAATTATTTGAGCTTTTATTTTATTTTCCATTAAGAATACTACTGTTTAGGTTTTGAGCAGAAACCATGGATAGTAGTATCAGAATGGCAATCCGGTGTGGATGCTGTTTAAGGAGTAAACACACAGACAAATTACTGTCTCTATATTTGTCCGCATGGTATTTTTTATTTCCTTTTCAGTTCAAGTGGTTCTAATGTTGAGGGTTATAACTGAATCATGACCACAAGTTATTTGTTCATTTTTGCAGATAGAATTTTTTTTTCCATGTATAATTTCAGCTCTTTCTATGGAAAGTAGAATTTTGATCCTTATGGTTCTACCTTGACTATTTACTGATGGAAATGTGGGCTGCCATTAGAAACACTAGCTGACAGTCATATTCTTTGAAATACCAGTGGCAAGCTCCTTCATATTGCATTGCATCTCTCCAGCAAAGTGAATAAAGTCCTGAAGAATAGTCTTCATTTTTACACAAGGAATAGAAATCATGTTTCAGTCAGTGATACAGTGGATATTAGATTCACCGTTTCACTCCAGCCAAGACAAGATCTGTACAACTGCTGTCTCGGTCTGGTGGGAGCCTCTGTAGACAACCACATGCAACACTCCAGGGCTAAGTACCAGAGAACTCCTGCAGTAGGCTCAGTCACCAGAACAGAGCTCACTGATCAGAGTTCTGCAGGTTTCTTTTGCAATTATATCACTTTTTTTTTTCTTCCAATCCCTCAGAGGTCTATAAGAGTTTGTTTCTCTTCTTGACTCATAATTCATAAAAGGCTTTCACAAGATCAGACCTGCAAGGAGCCTTTTAGTTCCTTCCTGAGTTCCTCTATGATTCCATTGTAGTTTGAGATCAGTGATGAGATCCAGCTTTGAACTCTTGCAATAAATAGACCTGAGAAAAATCTCACTATAATTAGTTTTTTCCTTAACCATAACATTGACTGCAGGATTAGGGATCAATCTAACAATATATAGAGTACTTAGGCAAGTTGCTGAGCACTCTGATCTCGCACAGATGTCAGCTGGATTTGAATGCTGGCAGCTGAATTAAGTGCCACAAGAATATTAAAAGCAGGGTTTATAAACCAATCTTTTCCTGTATTACTGATAGTGATTATTGCCACTTATCATACCAAATATTCCCTTCTTTAACCTGAAACTGCCACTAAACACGCAGATTTAGATCTAGCATTACTTTAATAAAGAACATCTACTTTATGAGAAGCCCTGTGTACCATCCATACAACTCCTTTCAGATAAGAGAATACACGAATCAGATATTGAATTCTTTAATTCTGGAATAAAAAACATTTATAATTGATGGAGAGGACGCTCAGGCAACTTGTGCCTTGAGGCTGATGTGATGAGTTTGTCTCATCAATGTCAGCTAGGAATCTTGAGTCTGCTTGATAACAGGTGGTTCACATATTTGTACAAAACGACTTTCATTCTAAGGAGAAAAAACTAAGATCTGCCATAGTGTCGTATCTTAGTATGTTCTATTTCGAAAAATATTTTTCATTTAAAATTTCAATCTGTCGGGTTTAAGCCTGCTAATTACATTAACAAGAAAACAAGTTTTGAAGCAGAAGTCCAAAGCAACTGTATGTATGCAGCTAGTGTGCCACTTGACTTACATACTTTTTAAGAAGTGACTGCAGCTGGAATTTTTTGGGATTGATTATTCAGCCCAGAAAGGAGGAGCTGGAAAGGAGCAAAAGCATTTTTCAGTCTGTTTACAATAGCTTATGTTATCAGAGCTTTAAATGTAATATGTCCAGAGTATTTTATTAGCTGCAGTGGTCTCTGACAGAGGTGAATTAGCAGTAGATTGAGGCGATAAAGAATGAGGGAGAAAAGAAATACTCTCAGAGTTTGATTTGGATGCAGAATTGCAGCAGGGCACTTCCAAGAGCCCTATAGAGAGGCCCCAGTGCTTTACAGTGCTGTCATACACCTTGTTCCTGAATTGTCACATGAAATACAATGGGCTGTGACTCTTCAGTATGTGTGTGGTGACAGGGTGTCATGGAGGTTCATAAAGTTGCAGAGTGTTGCAGGTAGCTCGGGGTCTGGCCTTTCCCTGCTTGCATACTTTGTAGCTAGGCTTTGGTGAATAATGCAAAAACAGACAAACAAACAAAAAACACACATACAAATAAAGAAAAAAACAATGGCAACCTCCCCCACCCCAACCCTCAAACACCCAAATACTTACTGCACTTTAAAACACATTCTACTCTTCCTTTGTATGTTCTTTCAATATATGCTGTGAGATGTCCTAGCAAAAAAATGAGAAAAACAGACATCAACCACACACTAAAGAAACTGCACTTTGAGCTGTCCCTTGTACCCATGTATATGGAAAGTGATTCCTTACTCCTTGGAGGGTGAGGGACACTCCACGAGCAGTCAGAGCTCAACAGCAAAAATTTGATCAGTGTTCATATGTGATTAATTCACAAAAAAAATAGAAAGAGTAGATGTTAATAGTAAGCCTAGTTGAGGATGCTGCGTGGAACCTTTTTTTTCTTTCTGATTAATAAGAGTTATTTCAATTGCTTAATTTCCTTCCTCTAAATCTTATAACAATTAGTAAAATGTATTTCTCAATGGATCCAGTACATAAGAGACAAACCATGAGGAAAGATGTGCGAAGACATCGGTTGATATCAGTGGCCTGGGCTTTTGTCTAAAATCAGCTTCCAAGGGACAAGATGACTTAGATGAAATGCAATGAAAAATGAAGGTGCAGACATGCATGGAAAACAACTGTGATGTCACAAGTGTTAGCCTTACTAACATGGAATGGAATGCTATCTTATGCAGTAAAATGAAGTGATATAGGAAAGCCTTAATGCTGGAAGAAGACAACACTTGTGCTTACAAATCCTCTGATTTACACTGTAGATGTAAAAATTGACTGTACGGATTGGAAATTTCTCAGCTGACTCTGCAGTTTGCATATAATCACTCTCTGTAAACCTTTTGACTAGAAGCTTGAAATGAAAACCTTGCATCTTCTCTGTAACTGAACATGTGAAGTCATTAATTAAAATGAAAAAGGCTTGTTACACGAGTTAAAAGAAAACCTCATCAAATCCATCTGACTCAATTTATAAGATTAATTTTGAGAAGAGAGGGTTTTCCATCAGCTAAAGAAGAAACACCTGTGGATGCAGCTCAGGGACGTGACTTAGCAGTGGGTTGTTAGAGGTTGGGTGGCATGGTTTCGTTGCGGCTGAACTTGATGATCTTGAAGGTCTTTTCCAACTTGAGTGATTCTGTGATTCTATGCTGTTTCCTCCCGTGCAATGATTTGAAGGTTGGCAGGATACTTCTTACACCTGAAGGTTACCTCTAGATTAACTGTTTCTTCGACAGGTTCCTCTGACATACACTAGAAGTTAATATTCTCACTCAACAGTGCATATATTGATTTATAAATACACTTTTCAGCAGACCTAATAATCTTATTAGCTTTTGCACAAGGTAATCAGCACTGCAGTAAGTAATTCATGAATTTTATGAGACTGTTGGGTTTCTAACTGTCATGGGAACTGCAGACTGCATGCAGTTGGTGCTACATGCATCGCTACCTGATGACTAATGAGGCAAGGTTTCATTCCCTCAACATATAGGTGGTGTGTGATGCCAGATGCAAAATCATTGATGTACTTGCCAAATTCCCAGGAACATGTCATGATTTATTCAAACTTAAACAATCAGGATTAAGTCAATCTTTTGAAAACGGTCAAATTCAAGGAGGCCAGTTAATAGATCAGTAGGAACATTGCTTGTAAATAAAACATTAAATATATACTAAAAATGAAATTATTATTTACCAGTTGCTTTTTTTCTAGGTCACAATTGCTCTCCTCTGAAAGAAGAGCTAATGAATGCTGTTCTTAATCCCCAAACTCCATCAGAATGACTTTGTAATGAGATGCATAAATTCACAGGAGCTGTAACTGAAGGAACTGTGGCATTCTGAGAAAATAATACAAACGTCTCTCCCAGTGTGCAGTATATTTTATGAAACAGCTGTTTGAATACTTGTGAATCTTTCCTTGTGTTCTGCTTACAGTGCAATGAGACTGACCGATGTATAATAAATATCAGAGGGAGAGAATGAAATCAGCATTATCAAATGACAAAGGTATACGGAGATAGCTAAAGTCAGCCTGGTCATATTACTTTCCCATTTGTTGAAACATAGCAAGAAAAAATTAGAATAAATGAATCATTAGTATAAGGAACATGGTAAGCTCAGGTTTGTTTGTTGTTTCTGCTGTAAGTATCTCCGAAGATGCAGGTATTTTACATCTGTGTATTTTAAAATATGCATTTCTTACAAAAGTGCTTTCTTATGGCTACTGCCTTCTGTATTTACTGATGAAGTTGTTGTACTCTGCATACAGGCTTTTGGCTTCCTGGAATGAGAGCAGACCAACTCACTTTAATTTACTTCAGAACCTCTTAAGGTGAGATTTTACTTTGACAATTTGCCTGATGGATCGTTAACTGGAAGAAATGTCTAAGCTGCTGCCAGCAGTTAAAGCAAATTTAGGACTTTTTAGCAAATTTGTTCCTTCTCTTCCTGTTTTTCTAGAGCAAAACAACAAAGTCTGACAAAGGGAGTCATTTCTGGAATAACCTCACAGACACCTGGGCCTAAGGGTATGGCACTGAGTGGGCATATCACATACCCTCCCATGCACCAGCCTACAGGAAAAATCCAGTGACACATTGGAATGTTAAAGATTACACTGAGAGTGGTTGGCACTGGGAAGGTCAAGCACTGGGACACGTGTTAGGAGGCAGTGGAAGCGGATATCTCCAAGCAGTGCCCCACCAGCACTGGGGCAGTACACACATGCCAGCTTTGTGCCTTCTGCCCAGCATGATGCGGCCATCTGGTGGCACAGGAGCCCTGGCCCAGGGCACCAAACACAGCAGTGAAGGGGTGGAGGAGACATGAGGCCCTCAAAAAATACACCCTGACCCCTCCAGACAGGGTACAGCTCTTGGTAACAATGGCAGGATGGCTCAATAACAATTAAGACAGCATGGTCAATGCCAGTGGGTGCCATTTTTTCCATACTGAGGAATTCAGTGACACACCTTTGCTTCATACACACTTCAGTGTCAGACACCATCCTGTCAAACTGCCCTTCTGCTGCCATCTGCCAAACAGCAACAAAAAGTGATGGAATATTGGTGAGTACGTTCAACCTCTACTGCCATAGCACCAGTATCTGCCTCTGATGCTATGGGACAACATAATAAAACAGGAGGCATTAATTTTGGAGCAGCCCTCAAAAATACACAACATAGTTCATATATAAGTAACAAAACATTTTAATTTCAAATATTTCTTCAAAACATTTTGATTTCAAATATTTCTTCTTAGAACATTAAAATGAAGAGGAATGTTGCCATAAATCTAGTGGGATACTGACCTTGTTTGTGTGAAGCTAAGTCACCATTCAGGCTTGATGGCAGTGGTTGCAGTTCTTAGTGAGGTCTCAAGTTGTTCCTCAGAGATTTTTAATGAGGTTTTATTCTTCCTGTACTACATCCTTGACAGTAATTGTTCTAAATATGTGTACTGCCAGAAAGCAATGACATGAACAAGGCGTGATTGGGAAGTGAAGGGTATTTTTCTCTACTAAGATCATGATAGAGATCATGAAAGTCCAGTGAAGAGACATAATCAGATTTTTGAGTTGAATATCTGATTGCAACTCTATATATTCCATCTGAAAATCTGCAAGTTGTATATTTATATGAGCTGAAGATGGCCTTGCAAGATTGATGATCTTTTTTTTTTTTTCCTTTTTTTGCAGTCTTGAAACCCTGAACTGTGGGGTGATTTTGACATGCCCAAGGGATGGGATGCCATCCAGAGGGACCTAGACAGCCTAAGCAGTGGGCCCAGGAGAATCTCATGAGGTTCAACAAAGCCAAGTGCAAGGTGTTGTACCTGGGTTTAGACAACACCCATTACCAGTACAAACTCGGCGATGAAAGGATTGAGCACAGCCCTGCCAAAAAAGACCTTGGGGTACTGGAGGATGGGAATCTGGACGTGAGCCAGCAGTGTACCCTCGCAGCCCAGAAAGCCAACTGTATGCTGGGTTGCACCAAAAGAAGTGTGGCCAGCAGGGCGAGGGAGCTGATCCTGCTCCTCTGCTCTGCACTGGTGAGGCCTCACCTGGAGCACTGCATCCTCAGTACAGGAGAGATATGGATCTGTTGGAGTGCGTCCAGAGGAAGGCTGCAGAAATGGTCCAAGGGATGGAACAGCTCTCCTATGAGAACAGGCTGAGAGCTGGGGCTGTGCAGCATTGAGAAGAGAACGCTCGGGGAGACCTGATAGTGGGCTTTCAGTTTCTGAAACTGGGGTTATAAAAAGGAAGAAGACACTCTTTAGGGTCTGTTGTGATGGAACATGGGTAAATGGTTTCAAACTTATAGAGGGGAGATCTAGGTTGGGTATAAAGAAAAACCACAGTGGGGGTAGCAAGTCACTGGCACACGTTGCCCAGAGAAGTGGTGGATAGCCCATCCCTGGAGACATTCAAGGCCAGGGTGGACTAGACCCTGAGCAAACTGATCTAGCTATGGATGTCTGTGTTTGTTGCAGAGGATTAAGAATAGATGACCACTAAAGTCATCAAAAAATCCTTTCAACTCCTAAGGATTCTCTTTTTCAAATTCTTGTTTCAAAATGGAAAGCACAGCTTCATAGTCTTTGTTGTTCAGAGCTCTCGTTTAGCCAATGTATCGTGGTGCATACAATTATTTGCCACCACTTGAGTCAACACTGCCCATAGCTGCCCTCCCCATGCCCTGCTTTCCATCAGCACAGCATTAATGGCACACTGATAGTTCGGCTGTTGCTGAGCATCTGTATTCTCAGATGAAGAACATAAAACTGAGCTGCTCTGTGTGGAAGAGCTGAAGCCTTTACAACATGGAAAGGGGGTGAGCCACATGGCAAGAGGGGGTGGGCCACATGTTGCCCGTGGTCCTTGAGTTAGACATGCCTGATCTCATCCAATCTGCCAACACATTGCTACTGTACCACTGAACCATGGCTTCCAATGGGACACCCTTTTCTTGGAAGCTTCTGGGGACAGTGACTGCACTGACTGCTTGAGCAGCCGTTCTAGTAATTCACCACTCTTTCAGAGAAGAAATTCTTCCTAATCTCCGACGTGATCCTCCTGGGGTACAGGGTAAAGCCATTACCTGTGAAGTTGTCTGTGCCTTCAACTCAATATTGCCACTGTAAACGTCCTGCTAAAAGCCCATTCTTGAGAGCCTAAATAGGCAGAAACATTTAAAATCTCAGAAGAGCTTTGGTTTGCATAGGGTTTTAGAAATATGAGTTGTGTTAGCGGTTGTTCTGTCCTATAATTCTGTGAGTAAGACACATTAAGGTCTTGGAGGATTAGGAACAGGAGGAGGATTACTTTCCTGTCCCTAATACAAACTGAACTTCTTCATGCAGACAGATTTTGTTATAAAAACAGTGAGAAAATGAATGGATGTATTAGGCATGCTGACAGAACAAGATAGATGTACCAACACTTGTTTGTGTGAAGGGGTGACTCTCCTTTTCAGCTGTGTTTGAATCATGACTATTATCTCATTTCACAGTGTTTTCCTATTTTTCATAGGCTTTTGTTTAACTTTTACTATTTGTACATGGGACAGCGCTCATGGCTGAACACGGCCATCCAACTGTAACATGTAGGTTTTGTTCATCTCACTTTTTTTTGTGTTTCCCACCAACTTTCTTTTCTATCTTTTCATTTCTGTAAGCTAAATAGAAGAATAGTCTGGTCTGGGTTCCTAGGTGTGAAACAAAAGTAACCAGGAGCAAAAGAAAAAAGTAGAATGCTGTTTGTGAATATCCTATCGGTGTGTGTTTACACCTCCATCACCAGTTAATGAAGAATATATTGCCAAGAGCAGTTGACTTAACGTGTGCAGCTAGATGAAAGCTCGCCAAGTACCTGTAGTACTAAGCTGTCCATCTCTCTTTGTGAACTTGGACCCTATTCAAGACCTTCACAGTACAGTTTATGCATTTTGCAAAATTCAGTAATGCTTATTCCTCTGTCAGTGTTTTTGTAGTAATCTTCAGTTCATCCTAGTGCCTAGTGATAATTTCCCTTGCTAAAGAGACCTCTGCTTGAAGAATGATGAATAAGGAGCTGACCTGCAGTGTTTCTTCAAGCCCAGCAGTAGCTTTTATGTAATTAGGAGAAGTCTGTAACGGACTGGGCTTACTTTCTGTTGAATATATAAAATATATATACCCATATAATATATTTGTACTTTTCAGTTAAATCCACTATTTTCATTACAAATTTTGTGCTTTTTCTGCTTATATCTCAGGAAGCAGAGGCATGTTTTTACATGTTTCCTACAAAAAGTACATGTTTTAGTTTTCTTTTGAGGTAGAATTTGTGCCTACACAGTGAGCGTACAAAACAGAATTATTTTTAATATTGCTAATCACACGTGCAGGTGCAAATGAAGATTACAAGCATTCAGAAGCAGAAGAAAGTTCAGTAATTGTTTATAATGACTAGAATTCCATCTTAAAGCATCAGAACATTTTTGCATACTCCTTGAAGCTGATAAGAACTTCAAACAATTACAGTATTTATATGTCAACTTCATACATTTCTGAATGTGATTTCTTACGGTGCTGTGCCCAGTATAAACTTCTGGCACTATTCCTTAAAGAAGGAACATGCTTTAAAAAATTTCTCATCTGAAGAATCTCATCTGAGGACATTCTTCCCATAGTTTCAGATAACATCAACACAGGATTTGAGGAAGATAAAAATCAGGAGATCAACTTCTCTGAACTGATTGCTGAGAAGCATGCGCATGTATGAGCCAAATGTGTTCTGCATTCTTCTAAATGAGACAGAAAAAGTGAGCAGTAGTTGTTCTGGGTTTGGTCTGTTCACAAACTAAGAAGTAGATTCAAACCTCAAAAATCATCTGGAAAAAAGGTGATGTGCAAAGATAAAGGGGTAATGCTGTGATCTTATTAAAATAAACACAGACAGAAAACATCCCCTCACTCTCCTTCTTTTCCTTACTTTTTTTTTTTTCCATTTTTTTTTTTTTTAATCCACTCTTTGTGATCAACATGCAGAAATGATAATCACAAAGCCGTTCTTGAGTCTATATGAATCTGCTCAGGAGTTTGGTTTGCCAAGCATTTAAGCAGAGTTTCCAGCACAAGTTTTACACAGAAGAGGCCTGGGACAGTTCCAGAGAAAAATTAAACCCTAAAAGGTTCTGAGCTGCTTGAAATACACATTAACTTTCAGTATTTTTTCCGCAAGCCGAGTTTGTGATCTTGGATTTCTGATAAGCTCTGAGGCAACATGATGAAGTACAGGTGAGCTGCAGGTATACAGCAAGATGCAAGTAATTTAAAGTAAGTTGTTTAGACAACTTCTCAATTAAATATTTCCTTATAATTTTTTCAAAGATTGGCATTGAAAACTGGATGCATTGGCACGGAAGAACAAATGTCAAAGTGAAACAGAAAAGGCATAATAGCATCTGTTGCTTAGCAAAGATCTGTGTGACCCTCAGAATAAGTTGTTTTTCTTCATGGAGACATAGATGACTTGATATTCTGGATCGAGGTCAGACTGTCTAACGGGGCTTCCTCCCTCTTGTAATGTACCCCTGAAACAAACCAAAAGCTATCTGCATTTTGAGGCAGAAAGCTTGCAGTGTTTCACAAACATATCCTTAGATGCTGATTATTTTAATTACTTGTTAATTAAATTTTATTTTTTGAAATGGGTAAATAAAATGTCTTTTAACAAGTGAAATGTCTGCCACATAGACCACTGCCCTTAGTCAATATCTTTAATACTTACAAGCACGAGTAAGAAGTATAGTTTGATAAACATATTGTTTGTGCTATGGGGTACGTTTTAAATGTCTAAATAGTAATCAATACTAAGAAATGAGGTATTGACTAAAATACCTTCATAATAAGTAATTATTGGTTTGCTCTTTTGGAAATTAGATATTTTCACTGTGGGAATAAAGAATAAATATACAATCGTGAAATTAGTCTGTGACCTTTTGATACAACTTCTTTCTATGAAATGAGTCAGTTTAAATAGGGCTGCACAACTGTAAAATGCTCTAAGCGTCAATTTTTAATTATTATAAGGTCAAGATTGGAACAAATGTGATTAGCACAATCCTTTGGCACACATCTGGACTGGGTAGAGAACTGCCTGCTTTTCAGGTTACACTTGTAATGCTGCTAACCTTCTCAGTACAGTGTTGTTTCCCTAAGCATTCAGTGGTCATCTAAGTGCACATTCTTTAATCTCTTGAGCAAAACTTCCATTGACCTCAGAAGGAACAGAGCAATGAATGGTGCTGAATACTGCCACCAGAAATTGACATTGTCATTTTGGGTGTTCTGGCCACTGGTTTTGTAGAGAGAACATCACTGACAGATGAGAACACCATAAACTCCCTGTAGGTGTGTCAGCCTGCATGGTGTATTTCTACAAGGCAGTGCCTTGTACATTTGGCAAGGTGACCCCAGTGTGTGGCAGTAAGCGTGCCAGGAACTTCGAAGTTATGGAGCAAAAATGTGGCAGTATCTTTGAGAAAAGGTTTGGATGTGTTTTTCGTAGAAAGGTACTTTTCCCAGACAAAGCAACTGAAAGAAATGGGTCCTGAATGTTGTGATAGAAGGCAAGTTTATTAATCAATTTATTTTTGAATTACTGCCCTGGCGTTGTGCATGACTCTTGAAGCTGTACTGAGCTCTTGTATGACCTCCTACTGCCCTGAGTGAGCCAAAGAGCTGTGATCAGGGTCCTTGCAGGAGATGCACAACTCGCTGGGTAGCTGGGAAAGACAGAAATGGACAAGGACAAAGCTGTCAGTAGTAGAGCTAATACTTTTTTTGCAGCAACAGCTCTTTAATTTTTAAAACATGAATCAAGGGAACGTGATAATTTGCTTAAACTCTTAAAACATAGAAAAAGTGCTAGGCTAAATGGTTCATTGCTTCTACTGGCTTCAAATATATATGATAGTGATGCTGGTGTATTGATTGAGGTCACCTTTATTAAATCATATTTTTCCACTAGGTTTTGCAGGCTCTGATCAGAATGCCATAGGGCGAGATTCATTTGATTTTGAACATTCTCTGTTGAGCCTTTTCTATCATGTAATGCTGAAACTGATGCCCTGATTAAACTGATGCCCTAATTAAAGTGCTTGTGATTTTGTTTTGAGAGAACACCGAAGACTCACAACTTCTCATTTTTCTGTATGTGGCACCTCCTGCCACATGTGAGTAGCTCATAATAAGTAATACCTGCTGGGTATACTGCAGTCATACTTGGCATAAAAATACATGAATTTACAATTCCTAGAAGTCTCAGCTTACATCAGAAGGCAACCACAGTGAAGCTAAACCTCTCCTGTCTCTTTAATGGTTTGAACTAGTGTTGATTGTCACTTAAAATCTGCACTTTCATGCATATTTTTAACAAATTCAAGCACATACATCAGTCCAGCTTGAGTTAGACAGAACACTACTGGACAATGCAGAGGTACTGCTCTGAAACACTACAGGAAGTGGAGTTACACTTTGTTAGTATGGACCTGTTTCCATGGTGTTTCAGGTAAAATTTACAGGAGATAGTCCTAGTTTTTTGGTGTCCGTGAAAACAAATCCATGATCCATACAGCAAATATCAAAATGGCCCAAACCTTTTCATCCTCCTCCCCACCACGTTCTGTCACCAAGATAAACTCCATCACTGCCTTTCAGTGGTGGGCTGTTTAGTTTGTCTTATAATAGGCCATTTACTTCTGCATTCCTGGCTAGTTCTTCCCCGGAGTATCTTGCAGCAATTGGAATAAAAAGTTCACATGTGCTGTTGGTGTCCTTACACTTATGCTGCATCTGCTCTGGCTCTTTGTGTTCTGCCACCATCCAGAGCCAGACACGGTTCGGATCCAAATGCAGGGAAGGGCTCAGTGCTGGGCTGGTGTGTGCCAGCATGTTCAGTGTTTCCTTTACATCTTAGTGCTCTTTTTTTTTGTTTTGTTTTGTTTTTGTTTTTTTTTTTTGCTGTGCATGGCAGGAGAGCAAATGCAGCACCATCTATTACAAATCCTAGTTGACTGGTGGGTGGAAGAGCTCTCTGGATGCTCTACCTTGGAGGGGTGAGCTGTGGTCCAGCCATGGACCTTGGCTTCTCAAATCAGAGCTGCATATTATATATCATGCTGCATATTCAGTATTTGCACCATCTCAATTGCAGTGTTAGAGTGGAAGATCCCTCTCATTGTGTGGGTGGCCAAGTGCTACTGACCATGTGCTATTCTTCTTCAGCTTCCAGAAATTCTCTCATGCATATTTTGGGGAAGTCACTCGATGTTGCCCTGAACTCTAGAGGTAGGTTGTTCATGTAAGCTGCGTGTGTTAACAAAAGGAATATTGCTGCTGTGCAATCATGGCTTCACAGCATTGAGCAGGGCTGATTTCCAGTCTATTTGTGGGCCCTATTTACTAATGACACACTTCTGTTAAAAATAAGAAAACAAGCAAAAAAAGAAAAAAAAAAAAAGAAGAAAAGCAGAGAACAGGACCATCTTCCACGCTTTTCATGAATTGGGTTGTTTTTATTTCTCACAAAACTCAGCCCATTTGAACTGCTTCTGAATTAATCTGATTAAAAGTATTTTAGCTATTGCTTTCACTGTTTGTCATAAGCAAATCCCAAATCTGTACTGAAGAAGAAGCAGAGTAATGTACAACTGGGGGATATGACTCATGAATGGTTAATGTCCAGGCAAACCTGGCCAGATTCTGAGTGAGACACTGTTAGTATTTTTCTAATACTGGGTTTGGTTTAGCTGACCAGGTCTGGGTTTGGTTTAGCTGACCAGGTCTAATCGGATGGCACAGAACCAAACGGATGCGTTCCATTCAGGCCTGAAACCCTTTCCCTGAATGGGCAGAAAGAGATTAAGTTTTTTTTTCTTGTAAAATGTGATTTTCTAGTGGCTAAAAAAGAATCTGGTGGAAAGAAATATGACCTTAGTAACTAATCTGGTTTTCTGCAATCTGCTACAAGTCAAATTGTTTTCTATACAGTTTCCAGCTGTCCTGTTTTTTTGGGTAAGAACGCACTGAAAACCAATATCAGCCTGCCATGTTATCATCTTGATCTTGGCTAAGTAGGTGAAACACTCTTTATATCACTTGATTTGTGTGAGTTCAAGTGCTCTGCACGGAGAATTGTTTTCTTTAAGTAGTAGTTTTGCCTTGCAGAACTGCTGAGCCCTAGACATTTGGTGACTGATCTGCTCTATGCTCTTTGTTGTCAAACAAAGTAGTGTTATGTAGTCATCTAAATTTCCAGGTTAATCTTGAAGCTATTTATCAATCACTGATCCACAGATTTTGTACGACAGCTGGAGCAATGGGTTCAGAGCAAGAGATTTTGTTTTCCTGTCCTCCTTTCCCCTGACCTGTCACTAAACAATCAGATGACCTTCATTGAGCTGCCACACTACTGTGGCCACTGCCCTTAAAGAGAGGTGCTCTTCAGCCTGCAAAAGACATACGTGCAGCTTGCAAGGTGCTCTCACGCTCTTGTAAAAGTAGTGTTTGACTTGCTTTTTCTCTCACTGCTTCCAAACTGACACTCCAGAAAGAAAGTTGTGCCAGTCCTCCTCTGCCTGCACTATCTTATTTATTAATAAATATTATCACCTGTAATACAACTTCTGGGTTAGTTATGGTGACTTTAATTCTCTGATGCTTCAGGTGGTTTCACTGAGATCAGACTGTGCTTCAGCAGAGTCTCCGTGCCAGCCAATGATCATGTGGAGCTCAGTATTAGATGGACATCAGTATTAGACATAACAGACAAAGTAAAAACCCTGTTTTCTCACTGATAGGAGAGGGAGCTTGCCATGTGGGTTGTCAGCTAGCTCTAGGCCTAAGACCTGTAATTGCATTACCCTCTGTAAAGTATTTTTATTATGTACCATAAGAGAAAAAGCCTTGGATCAAATAATTTTAGAAAGATGGTAGAGAGATTAAGCTTATTTGAACCTTATTTGATCCAAAGGTTTATTAAAAATAGAGTTCAGATATATTACTTTTTTTTTTAATGCAGTAAAAATATTACTCACTTGCTGATGAGATCATCTGCTATTTTTCCCCTGATGCTTATTTCTTGTTCCAGAGGTTTATAGCTGAACAAGGTTCTGCCAGGCCTCTGTGCACTAAGCCAACCTCCTCTTCCAGAGCAAATACATTAAAAGCAAAGCATACTACTAGTAGTAACAACAAGAACAACAAGAACAAAAATGAAGAGCATAACAAGGAGATAAAAACAAGGAAGAAGAGCTTCAAGTTATCATGATCCATCTCAGTCCTGAAATCATGTCTTACATAAAATAAAATGATTTCTTTTAATGTAATATATGGTATCTTCTCCCCTTTAAAGAGCAGAAGGTATTCTGAAAATTGTAATGCAGGACTCTGCAGACTGTAGAGACTGACAGGATCATGTTGAATTACCTGATCACAAAAGCTTATTCTAAACTTGTTAGCAACATTTTTTTTTCCTTTGTAATGAGTAGCCAACAGTATATTAAAATGTGCACAGAGGAATATAAATAAGCTGCTTCTTACTGTGAAATACTGCCAGTAAAAGATGACAAGAGAAGCCAAGAGTAAAGCAGAGACTCCTCCCCAAGCCTATATTACAGCATGTCTTTCTTTCAGACCTGCTTTTCCTGGCCAGGCTATACGAGTGTCAGACTGCAATATCGTATGTTCTGGTGGATGTGAGGGCTGTGATGCTGCAGAGTGGAGAGTCCTATACTCAGAAGAGTTCAGCTGCAGGCTGTACTAGACTCCAGCAGCTTCGAATTGCCTTTTGACATGCTCTGCCCCTCTCATTTAACCCTGCACATGGAATATTTTATATCTGACCACAAAAACTGCTGAGACGCCTCAACTTTTGTAGTGTATTCCCTGTTATTTTCCTACTATATCCTACTACTGTCCTCCCTGAATTGTCCTATCACTTTATTTAAACAAGGCTAACACATCTAAGCCTTTTTGAAGCTAAACATAACTTCCTTCCCCATATGCAACTTTGCCACATGAGATCTGAACATACACGGGAGATGAATGTGTATTTAGGTAGGTATGGTCAGGGGGTTTGCTGTTTGCATTTGATGTTGCTTGTTTAGAGCACATGAGGTTGGTGGCCACGGCATATGAAGGCTTCCTTCATATAGCAGAGGTATGTCAGTCACCAGGACTGAGAGACTGCATGAAAAAAGTCAGTTTGGTTACTGAGATCTAGGTAAAGGTGTACGACAGCTTTCAAACATACCACCAGTGCAGAGTACTTTAAAGATTCTAAGAAAAAATTAAGGAAAAAAAAAAAGAAAAAAAAAAGGCAAAGCATGATGTTAGTTAATGGAGTGTCCCTGTGTACTGGAAGACAAATGTTTTTTCCCACCAAAGTGATATATAAAAAGTTCTCAGTGGAGTTCTCCCGTAAGATGGAGAGTTTGATTTTGGTGATCTGCAGGTAGTTTTCCTCACTTTGGTTGTGATTCATTATAAAGACAGTAAAATATGGGAATTCTGAAGGAAAATTTTGGTGCCCAAACACAATCAAAGTAAGCTGAATTCCTGCATTGCATAGAAGAACATGGTGGGACTCTCCTCTTTCCTGTCATCTTCGACTATGGGATTTTT
>VXAB01013536.1:0-39962 GCA_013399175.1 Odontophorus gujanensis
GGGCGCCCGCACCGCCTCTTGCCCGTCCCCCTCGGTCCCTCCCCTCGCATGGAGCCGAAGCGCGGGGCGGCAAGCCGGTAGCGGCGGCGCCGAGCCCCCAGTCCGGCCATGGAGGCGGCGGAGCCTCCGCTGCCCGGCGCCTCGCCCTCCTCCTCCTCCTCCTCCTCTTCTTCCTCCGCCGCCGCCGCCGCCACCGGGCCGTCGGGCAGCGCCGATCCCGAGCGGGGGCCGCCGCCGCCGGGCCGCCGGCACAGCAACAAGCGCTTCACCGGCCTCAGGCTCTTCGGGCGCAGGTGAGCAGCGGCCGGGACGCGGCTCCGCGCGTCTCCTGCCGCCCCCCGGGGCCTGCGCGGTGCGGGGGGACAGCGTCCTGCCCCGCGTGTCCGCCATCGGGGCGGCGGAGCCCGAGGGCCCGCTGCTGGTTCTGCTCGCCGTTGGTCTGAAACGGCTGTTCAAGCCCGTCGTGTCCCTTTGGCGGGGAGCCGTCCCGTGGGGCTTCCGTCGAGCCGTCCGGAGCATCCGACGTGGTCCTCACCTGGAGGACGTGATGCTGCCGGGCAGCTTCCCCCAGCCCACCAGCTCCGGGGAGCTGTCAGCCCCAGCTTCGACCCGCAGTGCTGGCACCGGGCGCTGGAGGGGATGTTGACCCCACTTACATAAAGCACGCAATCAGCTGAAATGATGTGCCAAAGGGACACAGCGTGCCGATAGAGGAAGATGAGATTGCGTTTTCCTCCTTTTGAACTATTGGCATGGATAATGGGAAGCTGGGTATCCCTGACCGTGCTGACCCCAGCCTTCTCCCCATAGAAGTCAGAGTCCCATGTCTGGAGGTTTGTTTCCACCTATCAGCATCGCATGTCCCCATCCCCATGCTTGCAGCTCGTGCTTCAACTGCAATTTTGGCAGGCCATCAGCACTGGGGCTGTGCAAGCTCAGCGCTGCTCCCGGTGAGCTCCAGGACCACATTCTGGACTTGCCCTCTCACCCTCACTGCGTGTCCTCCTAGTGCTGTGGCCTCAGGATCATGGCACTTTCCTGATTTTTGGGATGCACAACCCATGTAAGCCAAGAGGTGTCTACACCATCCAGAGCTGTGTAAAAATTAGGATAGTTTAGTTCTGGAGGGACTTCTGCGGGGGAACTGTCTGGCCCAAGCTGCCTTATCCTTCCTGGTGTCACTCTACTGACCATGAGCTTGTAAGCATTCTTCTTGTACAGAGGGGACAAAGCAGTATGCAGGGATCCCAGTATGGTTTCACTAGTACTAAACAGACGGGAAGGGCCCCACTGTCAGCCCCCACAGCACACCCTGTGAAGTCACACAGGAGCTGGGAGTGAAGGGCTTGCAAGGTCGCTCCACCCAGCACAAGAGCTGCACTCCTCTGCTCTGGTTTCACAGCTGGCGGCGGTGGCTGTGTGGACCTTCTTGCAGTCTCTGTCCTTTCTCTCATATTAGTGGGTGTCTCTGGCCCCTGGAGGGTCCTGCATCCTTGTGTAAGCTGTTATTGCAGAGCATGGCAGAACTTACAGAGGGCAGATTCTCCTTGTGCAGATGGGTTTGTGCAGTGCAGGTGCATGCAGTGCAGGAAACGCAGACCTGGCCCCGTGCAGCACGTTCTGCAATGTGGTTTGAGATGCCCGTCACACTGTTTGTGTTTGGATTCTTTGTTCTTTGTTTCTTGCTCTGCTTACGGCCACAGAGGGACTTGATTCTCACTCAGTGACAAGTCCAGCTCCCAGAGCTCTGCAAAGCTGTAGGGGTGTAAGAGGAGATTTTCAAGGGGCATGAGGGACAGAGAAGTCCCCACGCACACCTCTGAGTGGAGAGAGCATGCTGAAGGTGTGGAGGAAGATTGCCAGTAGGCTGCTGAGAGCCGCCGAATTTGAGCCCACCAAAACAGGAGCAGAATGTAGCTCCAAGTTCCAATTAACTAGAAGAAACTGCTGGGTTAAATGCTTATTCTCCTTTGTTTTGAAGTACAGTCAGTCCTTATCCCCAAAATGCTTTTGAACAGTGATTGCTGAAGAAATTTGTACTCCCTTGGATCCTGGAGTTTGGCCAGAGTGTATTTGACTGAAGTAAGTGGAGGGGAAACTTTGCACTGGGTGATGGAGCCTTGCTCTGGGGAGTCCCGGCTACAAGGGTAGATCTCCTGAGCTGGACACACACTGCTCAGCCCTGCCTGCAATTTCTGTCAAGACCTCTCCTTGCTCAGGCCATAACAGCAGGAGACACAGCTTACTGAGTGCAGCCCAATGAGTGGCAGATTCAAACAGGAGACTGCACTAGTACTGGACACTGCTTATCTTGTTAGATGCCCCTGGTACCTATGTGTCCCCAATTTGGCACCCAGTGCATCACAGACGTCTCACTG
Source organism: Odontophorus gujanensis (assembly GCA_013399175.1). NCBI lineage: Eukaryota > Metazoa > Chordata > Aves > Galliformes > Odontophoridae > Odontophorus > Odontophorus gujanensis. The sequence goes on from VXAB01013536.1 coordinate 2,379, forward strand.
CAGGTGAATCCTGAGGGGTTTTTAGGCAGCAGGAGATGAGATCCCAGGTTCTGCCTGCAGCACATTAGCCTGCTGTGTTTTGCAAGCAGACTTATTTCTGTACCTGATAATTGCCTTAAAGGAGGGTGGAGTAATTGGCTCCAGAGCTGACAGAGACAAGTGTACAATATGTGCATCCGGGCCACAGATGGGTAATTCTTCTAATTGGGCTGATAAAGAGATTGGAGCCAATCAGATAATAGGTGGTTGGGATTAAATTTCCTTCCTAGGTGCCCTGTTTCTTGTGGTGTAAGTGAACAGCACAGTTTACCCCTTCCGGCTGGGGAGGGAGTACCATGCTGGGGACACAGCCCTCCTCCTGCTGTTCCCATTGCTGGTGTGGTGAGCTGCTGGTGCGTGTTTCCTAATGGGGCTCAGGGTCTTCACCACATCCCCTCCATTGGGTATGCATATGTGATGGTGGTGGGTCTGGTGCAGCGAGAGCATAGCCTGGGGAGCATGGGACGGTGGCTGAGAGCCCTGGTGGGCCTGCACCCAGCCTGGGGACTGCGTGCCATTGCCCTGGGAAGGTCTGTAGGTGCACAGCATGTGGGTAAACGGCACTCAAGAAACAGAGCTGAGCACCCGCCTACACTTCTCTGGGTGACACTCGTCTTTCTGCTTGATGCTGACGGCATGTGAGAACCAGGGGAAAAGCACCTGCAGGAGCGCTGGCTGCTGGCCGGCCTTCCCCTGAGTGCCATGCTGGTGGCACCACCATGTCCCTTTGAACTCCTCATCCCTTTGCCCATCTGGCCCAAACCCAAGAGCTGGACACAGGGCTGAGAGCCTGCCTTGCCATCACATAGGGGTTGTACAAAGGCTGTGCTATGGGGTAAATTCCAGGTGCTCCGAGTGCAAAGCATGCAGCTGTGGCAGCAGTGAGGATCCAGAGCTGTAAAATCAGCACACTGACAGATCCTGAGCAAAGCTTACCTCAGGACAGGCTTTTTCACAAAGCACCTCACTGTCAGCTAGCTGTTGAGCAATCGAGAGGATGCCTCCTCCTCCTCCACACATGCAGATTTGGATTTGGCTGGCAAACCTCTCGCACTCAGCTCTGCCAGCCTCATGCTCTGCTCTACTCGCAGGTGGCAGAGGGCAGGCAGAAGGCTAGCTCTGGCTAGCAGCCCTGTGAGAGTCCCCGGCTGCTCCAGCTGAAGCCACCTGTGACTGCAGGGTGCATTGCTGCACTGCTGGTGGGGGCTGGATTCTCACAACTCACTCCCTCCTGGCTTTTCTCCATCCCTGGTCTGGCACAGGGGCATGCACCAGCTTCCTGCTGGAGAATACAGCTGGAGAAGCGGGCAGAATTTCTTATCTTATTCGTAGCTGGAGTGTCCCTTCTAGGAATGTGTCGCCTCAGCAAAGAGTTGAGATGAAGGACAGGGATCCTCTCTACTCCTGAGAATGAAATGATGGGAAGAGGGAAGGATAAAGGAGGAGCTGGGGGTCTTTGCAGGGTGGCAGCATTTGGAGCTGCAGGTGGTGCAAGGGTGAGAATTCGGGGGCATGTGGTTGCTTGGGTCCTGCTAGGTTGTGGGAACAGCAGGTGCTCGTGGGGCAAAGCCTGGCTCCAGGCAAGGAGAGATGATCTTTGAAATGCATCCCGAGCCCTGGCAGGTGGTTAGGGCTGCAACACAGAATTTCTTTCTGTCATTGTGGTGCCATGCCCAGGGAGCAGACAGTCTCACTGAAGACTTGGCAGAGCCTCTGAAGATAATTTCCAACTCTGCTCTCCTTGCTGCTCTGGCTTCTTTTTCCTAGGTGACTCCATGAGCTGAAGCGTGAGAGTTACTCTCAGCCACACGCTTGTTTGCTTGCATAACTGGGTGCTGAGTTCAGAAGCAGATTCAGGGCTCAGATTCCTTGGGACCACAAGCCATCCTTCTCAGGAGAGCCTGGGGGACTGGCAGGAGATGAAGTGCTTCTGCCAGAGCCTTCTCGATGTAGGGCTCAGATATAGGGCCTGCTCAGGGTCATGGACAAGGTGTGGAAATACCAAAACCTGTCCTGCTAGTTCCGGTGCTGGCACCTGGCTCTGAGGGAATAAGTACCTCTGTTTTGGTGATCTTGAGCCCAGGAACTTTCTCCAGGCTGGCTCTCCACTATTGCAAAAGCACAGTCCCCTTTTCCTCGCGTTTCTGTTGAAACTTGCAGCAGCTGCAGTCTCTCTGGGAGCTGTGAACACTTTTCCCTCCTCCGTGTCAGGATGTTAAGTAGGTGGTGAAACTGCACCAGCACATGTGACGAGGCTGCACCAGGCGAGCAGAGGGAATGGAGTCCCCCGCTCCACGTCAGAGACACGTGTTGCATCCAGCAATGTTCTCCTGCCCACGATCTGGGGGGCTGGTGCCTGAAGGGTTTGATTTGCAGTGAGCTGTGTCGTACTTGTCACACTGCGACAAGCGTGTCCCGCTAACCCAGAGGACATTCACTGGTCTCCAACATCCCAGACAGCCTGGGCCTCCTGCTCAGCCCTGCCCACTGTCTCGGTGAGGCTAGCTGCAGCTCATCTCTGTGGGGCAGAAGCACACTCAGGCTCCAAAATACACTGCGGCTTTGCAGAAAGTCACATGGCCCCACTGGTTTTCTGTCCCAGGAAGTCAGAGAAGCTAACAAAAAGGCTCATTACAAAGGGTTTTCCCCTCATTTTGGTGCAGCTCATCTCCCACAGGAAACGTGGGCGCCGACATGGCCCATCTCTCAATTGCCGTTGGCACCCAGGTGTGGGGCTGGGGCAGAGGCAGCATGGGGACAATGGGGAACCACAGGGCAGGAGCACCTTAACCCACCTGGGGTCTGATCTGGCCTCACGGACAAGTCCTGGGGCCAGGGGCGGCCACATGCAGCCCCTTGGTGTGAAAGTTCCCTGTCAGATTATCCATATCTTGTCCTGCCTCACCATCCTGCCCGGCTGGGATTCAGTGCTAAGCCTCTTACCGCACAGACACGAGGTCACCGTGCAAGGGAACATTGCGTGGGGCACGCTGAAATGTGGCGCGGTTGTTTTCTGCAGGGATTTTGCTCCCGATGGAGGCTGGCAGATGGCAGGATTAAGCAGCGGATCTGTTAGCAGGGCCCTGTATGCTTGCCTGATGCGGTGCACGGGAGAGGGACCCATCCCGTGGCACAGGGTCTGAAGAAAGCCCTGCCCCCCCCACGCTGGGTCATGCAGCACTTTACTCCTGGCCAGTACTGCTCCTTGCACCTCCTGTGCCCACCGGCAACGCTCGGTGCCTGTGCACAGATTTGGAGCAAGCAGGCCACAGTGCCCTGCCCTGCTCAAACAATGCTCCTTCATGTGAGGCCTGTCAAGCTCCTTCATAATTTATTTGAAATTCAAATCCTTGGCCTGGATGAAGGCTGCCAGGAACCAAGCTGGAGCAGGGCAGGGGAGGAGGAGGAGGAGGAGGAGAGAGGCGCAGCCGCCTCCTGCTGCAGGTGTGGCTCTGGCTCCCTGGTTGTGCTTCCTGTGCCCTGGGCCATGGGCTTGGGGGTACCAGAAGCTGAAGCGTTGAGTGTGGGTGCTGGGAGTACCTGGTCTCTGGCCATCCCGCTGCCCATAGCAGCTCTCTGGCAGCAGGCTGTGGGTGGCCCTTGTGGTGTTTGTTTTGGCCCTGGGGCTGAGGTGACTCTGGCCTGGGCTGGGTTTTTGTCCCAGCAGTGGGAGCGTGGTGCTGGACAAGGCCTCTCTTCCCCAGCAGAGTACTGCACCCTCCCCCAGGAATGCCTGTGAGACCCCACAGCTGGCAGCTGGGGAGGTGACACGGGCGCTGCCACCTCAGCTGCACACCAAGGCCGTGGGGAGAGCATGCAGGGAGGAGGGACGTTGCCAGGGCAGCAATGCTCCGGGTGGCTGGAGGCATAGATGGGAGGGCGTGCTGACCACTCTGTTTGTGTCCCCAGACTCCATCTGCCCCACAAAGGTGTCCTCCCTTGTCTCCTTGGCAGCCAGCCCAGCCGATGGGGATCCCGGAGGATAAGGCACCGGCCGGCCGTGTATAAGTACGTGGCATTTTTTTTGGCTTGCGCAGGCTGTGCAGTTCCAGCAGCTGCTGCAAAGAGAGAGCTCTCCTCCCTCCCACCCACGTCTCACCCCACGTCACCCTCCTGTGCCTGTGCTAACCAAGGCCTCCGAAAGCCAGGCTGCTGCCTGCTGTGTGTGTCACTAACCTTGTACTCCAGGGCAGCTCGCTGCTGGATTTCCCTCTGCTAATGAGGCAGCTCCATCCTGCTGGTGGCCTGGTGAAGGCATGCAGATTTCTTCCTCCACCTCCTGGCTGTTGTGGGGATGAAGGCTGTAGCACCAGGCCGTATGCTAGCTGAGTGCTTGAATGACCTGAGGTTTGCTTATCTGGGTGGCCAAGCAACCTGAAGTTCAGTGGGCTGAGCATGCCAGCTGGGATGGGAAACTAGGCCTGGGAGGTAACCGTGACTGCTGCCATGTGGTTGCTGTGTAGGAGCCAGCGCTGAGACTAACCATGGAGGGGGCTTGTGAGTGTTCCCAGGGGGATGAAGGGATGGGGCAGGTTTCCAGGCTCCCTGTGCCCTCATGGCCTGTGGCACGTTGGCCTGCTAAGGGTTTGGTTGCCATTTCCTGGCTTCTGAGCTTCCTGTGTGTCACCCAGCATGCTGCCTCTGATCACAGGGTGTCCAGCTCTCCCAGCTCATAGGCACAGCAGCACTGCACTCCTCCGGGTGTAGGTGCAGCAGTGGCACCAGTATGGCACTCCACCCCCTCACACTGGTGTTAATGGGGTTTGGAGAGGCCCAAAGCACTGTGGGTTGAACACCAGAGGGCATGGTTGCTCTTCTGCGCTTCACACTGGAGGGCTGCTGTGGAGAGAAGAGCTCTTCAGGCTGTTTTCCTGATGGTTGCTTGGTCTGAGTATTGTGGGGTGGCCCTTCTGCAGGCCCTGTCTCCTTGCTTGTGGGCCTTTGCTGCATTTTTTGTCCTCTGTTCTGCAAGGGGAGCACACAGTGCTCTGGGATTGGGCAGACAAGGGTGGCAGAGAAGTGACCAGCTGGGCCTTCATGGCAAGGGCTGCTTGTACCCCTTGTGGCTCCTGGGTGGGAGTGCCTATTGTGCAACCCATGCTTTTTGAAGCAATAAGGCTGGTGCTAGGGATTGCCAGGAGCAATGAAACAGGATGTGCGGAGCAAGGAGGCACTGTGATGACCAGCCTGCGAGGTGCCAGCTTGCATCCCAAAGGCAATCAACTCTGCCTCAGCAGTGCCATTTTACCCGATTCTCCTCCACAGTACAAGCACCCATCAGAGAACGTGAGGCAAGTGGGCAAGGGGATATGGGTCTGAGGGAGAGAGGAAGCACGTGAGGGCAGACATGCGGAAGGCAATCAGAGCAAAAAGGGTGGAGGAAAAAATCAACTTCTCTTCCTTCCCTATCATTTGCAGTGGAGACAAGTTGACCTTTTACAAAACTGGGAAGTGATGGGTTTAACATTGCTGAGTTACTTCAATCTGTACATGGGACAGGGAGGGAAAGGCTGAATAATGCTGCTACATGGTGAAATAGATGCCACAGATGGGATTAGATGCCAGCAGCAGGGTCACAGTTAAACCAGCGAGTGTCTTTCAGCCTGTGAGTCAGAGCTTAGTCACGAGGTCCTGGTGAAGGTTGGTGATGTGGGGCTAGGAGGTGCCTTCCTGCCCTAGGCTCAGTGTGGGGTCCCAGCTTTGCAGAACGTTGAGTGTTCCCCAGTTGTCTGGTCCTGCTCCTTTCTTGCAGGGCCTGGCCATGGCTGCTGCTTGCTGTGGAATTTGGGTGTGTTTCTCCCACAGGAAGCTGGGCTTAGGGCTGCCTGCAGTTCAGTGCTTGTTAACAGGAGATGGACAGTTAGTCGCCTCATGATTTTGGTCTCCTCTTTGGTAAATGCAATGGGAAAACACTGCCAAGCCCCAGCAAGCAGATCTCAGCAGGAACATCTTAGGACTCTGTTCCAGGGGCTCTGGTTGCAGCCTGCACCGCAGCTACTGCATCAGTCAAGGCACAGGTACCTGCCAGGGGCAGTTGTCCCTCTGCCTGTTGCTGCTGCGGGATCGGGACAGAGCTGGAATCTGGCCCTGGGGAATGAGGAGGGAGGAAGCTGCCTGGTGCCAGCAGCTGCTGGATCTGAGCATTGAGAAGGCAGAGCCAGTCTCAACGAGCAGACACTTCCTGCTGCCTGCCAGGGTATCTCCAGCTGCCAGCAGCACGAGAGCAGGGCTGAAAACACCCCGGCAGCAGCACTGACGTTTGCTAGCATGTCCTCTCCCACTGCTTTGCAAAGGCTGCGTGCTCACCCTGCGTGACAGAGCTGCGGTGGAGCCCCGAGGCCTGGCTCCCCTCTGATGAATGGTTTCCTGTGATACCCATCAGCAGCGCAGCCGTGGGAGGACAGCCGGCCCTGCCTGCCTTTGCCACTCTGGCAGCAATCTCCGTTGACGTTTTGTTATTGTCGTTTTACTGTCTTCTCTCCCCGGTCCCCAAAGAGCGCTGGGCACGGTCCAAGCACACGCAGGCTCGCACGCCCGCGCACAGAAAGAGCTCCTGCTCTAATTTTAGCTGTGACATGTATGCAGGGAGCGAGCAGCTGGGAGGAGGCAGGGTGTGAAGGGACGGGGAAGGTCCCAGCTGCGGGGCTGCACTGACTCACCCAAACTGGTCACCAGCACTCACTGCCTCGGGATCTGGGGCTCCTTCCTTGTGGGCAACTCAGAGCAATTTGGCCACTGGCACAGCTCTTGCCTCAGCATGGGGGAGGAAGCAGGCTCCTGAAGATTGCCTGCTCCTGGGGCTGCACAAAGGATGCCCTAAGGAGATGGGAGGGAATGGGTTCGAGGGAAACTGTGGCGTCCCATGTTTGCAGAAAGGGTTTTGTTGTGAAACATCACCTTCGGGTGTCACCTCCAAGTGCCTGTGCCAGAAGGGAACCCTCTGCTCACACACTTACCAAGCACTGCATGTTCTCCAGGGACAAACCAGGGTTTCAGATCTGAGGGGACAAGCAGCTGGGTGCTGGGCTCCTTCTCTTCCTGGGACCCTTTTGCTCGCATGTCCTTCTCCGGGGTGAGCCTGTCAGGGGCTGTGCGCAGAGGAAGTGCAGTTGGTTATTTTAACGAGCGCTGTCAGTGTTTGCAGCACGGGGAGGAGGCGGAGGGAGCAGCGGAGCACTCGCTCGCCAAACTAGGACTTGGTTGGGGAGGGCTGGCCCGCCACTGCTCCACAGCCACTGCCGCCTGCTCGTCACCTGCGTGGAGCTCAGCGCCATTCCGGATCAGGTCACAGAGGCTTTTTCCCGTGCTCTGCCCTTCTTTCCTTTCCTCCTCCTCATTCCTGCACTTTGTTCCTTTTGGCTGTGCTCGCTGGGAGAAGGGGGGGCTAGGAGAACTAGCCTGGAGCTGGTGGGTTAAGTCTGAACAGGCAGCATGTCCTAATGTACCAGGTAGGAGTGGGGGGGGGGCGGTGCAGATTCCTGAGCCATCCCCAAAATCCTCAGCTGTGCTCCTGCCCTGCTGGTTCCCAGAGGCTGGAGTGAGCCGCAGCTGTTCCGTGGGCTGTGAGCAGGGTTGGCAGAGGGCCTCCACAAAACCCATCTCTGTGGCATTTAGTGGCTGCTACTCTCCCTACCAGAAGCAGGTTTCCAGCTGCTCATGTATGGCACTGGCTATATCCTGCTAGCATGTGGAGGAAGCAGGTGGTAGGAAACCTGCAGTGTGGCAGAGGACAGTGGAATGGGAAGCCAGGCTGTGCCCCGCCAGGCTATCCCTACACAGCCACTTGGCTCCAGAATAGTCTGGGGAAGGCAGGACAGACTTCTGTGCTCCTGGCATCTCCCCTGGTGCTGTTGGCACCCTGTGCTTTTACTAGGGGTGGTAAGATTCCCTTCTGCTCCCCTGCTGCAAGTGTCCAGCCCCATCTCCGCATTATCAGTGCCTGTAGCTGAGAGCCTGAAGCTCCCTTGGCTTTTCTGCATTCTTTTGGGAGGTCTATGCAGTCTCCCCCACTCCCAATCTGGGCATCGCTGCCTGAGCTCTTCAGATCCCTCATATTGGAGCTGGTTTCGTGCTGCTTCCTTGGGCTGCTGCACAGTCTGCTGTTCAAGCACCACGCTGGGGAGCTTTCCCTGGCTTCCCAAATATAGGGGGAACTGGGAAGGGGCAGCTGGGCTATGGGTCTGGCTTCCCTTTAAGTAGGGAGGCACAGAGCTGTGGGCATCTGCTACAGGAACAGATGGCCCATCCAAATTGCCAAGACTGGCCTGAGCTGCTGCTGCTTTGCTGTTCTGCAAAAGGAGCTCTGAGAGATAAGGAACTTTTTAACATCCCTCCCAGCCTGGGTCATGGGCAGCTCTGATGCAACCAAAATAGAAACTGTCCCCTGCGATTGCCTGACCCTCGTGCTCTGATATTTGCTCACCCTCTGCACTTCATTAAGGATAATTCACCTTCCCAGGCTGTCACTCTGTCTGCTTGGCTTTAAGCACAGAAGCCAAATAGCAGTGGCTTCTTTAAACCAGGACTGCCCAATTTCTTGATAACCAAGAGGCAGATAATTTAGTGCAGTGGCAAATAAACTTCATAATGTTATGATGGTGGAAAGTTGTCAAGGGATATGAATGTGCAGGCTCAGCCCAGGAGCCTCCAAGGAGACAGCTTTAGTTTAAATGAAGACAAAACTCCATCTTCCATGGATTTTGGGAAGGAAATCACATTGTTGTAATGGGAACATTACTCTGAGTCTTAGGGCTGGCAAACTCTTGACATTTTGAAGCGTAAGTGGAGGGTCTGAGCTAGCCTGGCAGGTACACCTTAGAGCAGGCCTGCAACACACTGAACCTGGCAGTGAGACTAGGCAGGGCATTGTGCTCTGAACCCCTCCCTACATTCCCAGCCTCAAGGTACTGCCTGGGATCTGGGACATGAGGAGCAGGGAAGGTGTGGGTCATGTCAGGCACCAAATAGCAACAAAGGGGTGGTTGGGACCAGAGCCTGGAGAGAAGCCGGATGGAACTGCCATCAGCAGGAGGTGGGACTATCCCAAGAATTGTATTTTAAAAAAAAAAAAAAGCCTCCAACCCTTCTGCTCCCATCCCCTGTTCTTCCCAGCAAGCCTGACCTCAAGAACACTTGGTTGTGCATCTTGTGAAGGGCCTGGCAGGAGATGGAACAGCTGGTTCGTTTTGCCTTATTTTGGTCAAGGCACGGCCAAGCGCTGGGGACTGTGCTTAAATCGCTGTGTGCGCTTGGGTGGCTCCTTCAGTGTTGCTTTGCTCCTTGGACAAGCTTCCCACGAGAAACTGCAAAGCTGCAGTATTTTCTGTCTCCCACTTGCCTCTGAGCCTTGCACAGAGCAGCTGTGAGCATCCTGTTTCTACCTCCATCCCTCCTGCTCTGGTTGTTTGGGGAAAAGGGATTTTGCAACAGCTCCTAATTAAAATGTCAGTGAAGATGCTTCCAGGCAGTGCCTTTTGTCCTCTGGGGACAGGCTGTCAGTGTGGAGGGACAGGGGCTGCAGTATGACAGATGGGCAGCATCTTCCCTTTGACAGGCTAGAAGGAAGCAGTGAGGAACCTGCTTTATTCTGCTTGCTCATGACATCCCTAGCTCCTGGTGGAGCACCCAGAAAAGCTAAAAGTGGCATGGGGTTACAGTTAGCAATGGCTGCCTGTAAAGCCTGGTCCCATCCTTGTGTGTTTGGTGCGGTCATCTGCTGTGGGCACCAGCAGCCAAGGAGGTGCTCTCTTGCCAAGTCCTCGCTGCCAGCTAGGTGCTGGGCTGTGCCATAGAATTCATGTCCCCTGAAAGAGGTCACGTGGGTGAGTTTTCCCTCTGGCCGTTGTCTGCAGGGATCCCGTTACCATTCATTGTATGGAAGGTGTCAGATGTTGCAGGTACTTGGACTGGATCCCTGTGCTGGCTGTTGCAAGGTAGCCTGTATGTGTGCAGCGGGAGACTGCAAGTTTTGCTTTCACTCAGCCTTGTGCTGTGGATGAGTGGTTGTGCTGGGTCTGTGTCCTAGTGCTCTCTTCCATTCTGTGTTGTAGAGCGTTGCAGGCTGTCATGGGAGCTTCGTGGCATACAGAGGCCAAGCTGATATTGCTGCCTTGAGGTGATAGCACAACTGAAGGCATCCTTGGCAATGGTTTGCTACAAGCATGCACTGGTGAGCATGGCCCACAGCTCACACTTCACATTGCTGCTGAAGGCTTGCGGTTTGGACAGACGTGTTTCTGGTCATCTCAGTCCCACGAGTGGTGTCAAGACACACAGCATTACTCACACATCAGCTGCTGTGATGAATAGAAAGGTAGAGGGCCTGACATTCCCGGGAAACAGGAGCTGTTGTCCGCACTGTGACAGCTGCCAATGGCTCATGCAGCCCACAGGCAGTCACTGCTGCTGTCCTGCTTCATGCTGGCATGGGATGTCTGCACCCTCTCTTCCAGGCTGGCTGAGAGATGGTGTGCCTGTGCCCTGATTATTCTCAGACCTTTCTTCCTTGGAGCCATCATTCTCACAGCCCTACCCCTTGTGTAGCTTCTGTCTCTGGATCGTGATGTAGGACAAAAAAACGCTAGAGTGAAAATTTTGAGTGGAAACTATCTGTGCAGAGTTTGGGAACCTGCTCACCTCACTTCAACCACAGCCCTGAGGGCTGTACCGTGTCTTGAACGGTATGTTCCCTTGCCTGTCCAGCACAGGAACTTCCTCTGCAGCATGCAAACTGGGGATGGGAAGGGAGGCTGCATGGAGCTCAGGTCTTGGCATCACACACAGGTGAATGTTAGTAACACCTTGTCTCAACAGTTCAGCTATACAAGTGCATGGTAACAGAATGAATAATGCCAAATAGTATTATAGCTGAGATATTTTACAGGTAGTTTAGCTAGAAAGGTTATCATGATAGAAAGAAACAATCAAAATAAAGGAAAATGCTCACCCATGTCCTAGGCTTGTGGTAGAAAACTCCAAAGGAGCAATCTCCAGAAAGAGATCCTTCCCCAGTGGTGGTCAGCCCTTAAATGGGGTGTAGGAGAGGTGGAGCCAGACTCCACCCCTTCCAGTCACACAGGTACATTGCCTTCACCTGTGCTTCTGCAGCTGACTCAGTGCTCACCGCAGGTGATCAATCAGTGGTTCAGGCCATGATTCAATGGTTCCCATACAGCAAGTTGCTGTCATTGCTGGGGAGGACAGCTTGTAAACTGAGATAGGCTCTTGTCTGCATGATGCCAGTTCTGGTACTGTAGGAATCACCCCACTGCCACAAGCAAGTACCGCTTCAGAAACTCAGCCAGGACAGGCTGTCATCATGGAGAAGGGTTAAACACAGGCTCATTTCTCTCGCTGTAGCCCTGTGGTTGGAAAAAATGCTTTCCAGTCAACTAACCAGAGGCTTGCTGAAAGGTCTGGTGGAGCTGATGGTGGTTTTCAAGCCCAGACTTTCACTAGGCTTTGAGGCTTGTTGTGGTGCCCTGAAGCAGGGGACCAGGGCTGGCATCCCTCTTTTTCTGGGCACTGGCAGGAGGACACCAGGCTGCTGGAGGGTCAGGGGGACAAGCACAGGGGAAGGACTGAGCAGTGTGTTGCACTGCATCCCTCTGTCTAAGGACACAGAGGGCATGGCCAGCACAGTACCCAGAGATTTGCCTGAGGCTGCTGAAGCAAAGCGTAGTAATGGATCTGAATATTGAGAAACTCTCCGTGATGTGGATAGAGCTTATGCCTCAAGGGACACTGTGTGGTCAGGCGTAGAGATCAACCTGTCTGGTTTTGTTGCAGTTACCACTGGGAAGTGATAGCTGCTGGGTGCCCATATCAGCCAGTCCACAAGCTCTCTGTCCACCGAAGTTACAAGATGCAAGTTTTCCCTCTTGATCCCTTCTTGGCTTTCCAAGGGCATCTAGATCCTGTCACTGAGGTTAGCTCTGTCCTTAGAGCACAGGGCTGCATCTTTCTCTGAGTGCCCAGGGGGGTTCCTGCAGCACCTTCTTCCTCCCCCATCTCTACAGGGCAGCACACATTCTGGGATACATTCCTTCTTCAGCAAGGTCTCAGCCCACCAGTGCCAGGCAGGGAGCACAGTAGGCTGAGGAGCTCTGAGGGGTATGGTTCAAAAAAATCCTAGCAAAGGCTCCAACTGCGAATCCCAAGCAGGCCAGAGCTGCTGCCTCCTTCCTTATTCACTGAAGGAGATTGAAATGATAGTGTAGAATTACTTGCAAGTAGAGTTGATGTCTTAGTGGGTGTAGTGGTATTTCCTTTTCCTCCTACCCTGCAGGCTGCTTCCAATCAGCCCCTCAAGCTAGCAGCCCTGTGATGCAGCCCAGTGATGCAGCTTGCAGAGGAGCAACAAGCTATTGTTGCGACTCAACTACCAACAGTCTTTTCACAGAAGCACAGAGGTCACAGAAATTTTGGTAGTATTAGGCCAGGGGCTGCCAAAAACACACTTCTCCTTCGGCAGCACCTGGTGTGTGGTTCCCCAACCGCTCTGCAGGTGCACATCGGTTCTGAGCGCTCCATGCCATCAGTTTGTCTGCACTGTCAACAGTAGCTCTCAACACCTGCACTACACCATTTCAAGCTCGGCTTGGAAGTCAGTTGCAAACACTAGGGATATCTTCACCATCAGATCTGAGCTGCTGCCACGAGGTACTGTTATGGGTTGTCACATGATTACCCAGCAGTAATCTTCACTGCTGGTGTCTGGAGCGTGAGTCCATGTGCCACTTTCTGACAGCTCTGGAGATAAAAAAGACCGTAATCAACCAGTAACCAAACATAAATGTCAAGCCAAGGGTGTTCTAGCAGGTTTCCTCATGAGAATGTGGTGTGAAAAGGAAGGAAGCTGTGTTGAGAGATCTTCCTGCCCAGTGCAGCAACTCAGCAAGCACTGCACCAGCTTCATGCTGGTGGAATATCTGGGACAGAAAGGACCGTCCGTTCAGCTCACTTGACGTAGGTGGACAATTGCTTCTCTCTCAACAGCTTAAGCTGTCCAAGCTTACCACACTCAGGCGGTTCTCTCATGCTTTTTTTAAAACACGTTTTATTTGCTTATATTGTTTTTAACACCTATTGGTGATGATGCAGTTCACTCCAGTATCCCACTGGTATTGGGAAAAAGGACAGGAGTGAAGCACTGCAATGACAGGGACAGGCTGGAGGCTGGCTGGTCAGCAAGACATGCTTATGTCCTCTGGAAAGCTGCATGGGCCTTGGTGGTTTGGTGGGTAACCTGCTAGTCACTGGGCAGAAATGGGTGCATATGCATTGCTCACTGTGATGGAATTTGAGAAATCTCTTGGAGGAGTTGGTACTGTGTTTTTGCTTTCAGTTCCGTAAGGCTCTACTCCCCTAATGCTGTTCTCTGAGCTGTACATTTCACTGGAGAGCATCACTATGTTTTTTCCCTCCTTGTCTGATATTACCAAGAACAGATATGGCAGTGAGACTAGAAACTAAAGAGCTAGCTTCCTTGCATAACCAGGCTGGAGCCAAACCAAACCTTAACCTTTCTGTCCTCCACCTTTGTAGCAATTGAAAATCCAGGATTTGCTTCTACCAGGCTCTGTAGAGGCTTGAAACAAGTAGTGGCTGGAAGAGAAGCACTAGCTCTGGAGAATGGGACTGCTGGTACTAGTCAGAGTCAGCCTCTTCCGCTCTGACCTTTGCATGCTGAGCTGAGAGTGCTGAAACCGCTGCAGCAGCAGCTTCCATCTGTGGCCTAGTGCTTTTCACGGACAGCTGCAACGTCCTGGCAACACACTGAGCTTTGAGGGAAAGGTCAAGAGTCCCGTTAAAGCTCTTTCCAAAATGAGAGGGAAGTTCTGAGCAGGACAGATAGGATGATTTTCCTAGTTCTCCTTCTCTCCAACTTCCTCAGCCAGGCTCCACCAAATGTGCTTACCCTGCTTTGACTTGCCTGATTGTTTTCCTACTTCAGTGCTTAGTTTCCATTTGCCGCAAATGCTGCAGGGCTGCTGCTTGTGCCAGATGGTTATGGCTGCAACACCAGGAACACCAGCACCAGTGGAGCAAATGGTGGTGGGGCAGTGAGCAGGGCTGGCCTCACCGGCGCAGGAGCTCATCCATGGAGCGGTCTCGTGTGTTTCTGAGTGTTTTTTCCTCGTGCTGATCTGTGAAAATAAGCATAGGCTGTCTTAAGAAGAGCTTTGCTTTGAAGTGGAGAGGCCCAGACACTCCCAGTGTGTCCCAGAGGCTAGTCCCAACCCTGCCATACACCCAGCTCTCATCTCAGCTGCCCCGACTGTGCTCTGCAGACCTGGGGCCATCGTCAGCCCCGCAGATCTGTGGGGAGCCTATTTAACTCCTGCTTTCTGTGTCAACAGCCACTTCCAGGCACAATGGAAACCTTTTTTAAGAGGCACTTTGGGAAGAAAGGGCTGCCAGGCTCTCGGCGTGCCAGCGTGGTGGCTGTGCCCACGGGCAAGGCCCGCCGTCGCTCCCAGGCCGGGCTGCCCTCCGCTTTGCTGGCCCAGCGTCGTCGTGGCTCGGGGGCCCCACCGCCAGCCCTCTCCTGTTTGCCCCTACCTGGCCGCCGTGGCCCCCGTCGCCGCTCCAGCACCACACCGCCGTGCCTCAGCCCCCGCTTTGCCGTGCAGCAGCAGCGCGGGGGCTGCGTGCCGGCCATCGATGCCACGCTGCTGGGGCCCTCCGTGCTGCTGGCTGGCCTCCTCCCTGCTGGGCAGGAGGGTGCTGGGGATGCCTCCAGCTCCTGGTCTGCAGAGGATGGCAGCGGCAGGGTGGATCGGGGCAGGTGGTGGGCCGAGGAGAGCTGGCTGGGCATGCTGCCCCGGCTGCGGCCGCTGCAGGCCAGGCTGCTGACACGGGGCCCTCGCTGCCTGCGCCGTGCCTCCTCCCATCGCCTGCCCACCGATGTCAGCTGCAGCCGGGCTCCCCATGGCCTGCCAGGCCGATACCGTCGCCTCAGCCAGCGCCGCCGCTCCAGCGATGTCCTCTGGCCCGGGCTGCTGGCCACCAGCCGCACATGGTGGCTGGCCCAGCAGTGCTCAGGGGCTGCCTTCCCCGAGTGCTTGGGACCAGAACCAGCCTGCTGCCCCGACGGCTGGAGCCCCAGGCTGCTGTATGTATGGCGATGCACAGGAGGCGATGCTGTGGGAAGGGAGGCTGGGCTGGGCAGGGAGGGATGGGCAGCGCTATATGTACCAGGAAAGGCTGCTTCAGGCTCCACTGCATCTTGGAGAAGCATCCTGGGGCTTTTGCAAGGGACCTGACAGCCCGGCGGGCTTTGACACACTGTTTTTCTTCCCTGAGCTAATAGCTGGCCCTCCTGTGTCTTCCAGGAAAGCTATTGCCAAGTCCAGCCTCCAGCACATGGTAGCCCAGCCAAACCCTGCACTAGCCCTGAGGAGCGAGTCAGAGAGGCAAATACGCAGCACTGTGGACTGGAGCGTAAGTGGTGCTGTGCTTTGCTGGGTGTTGCATGGGGCAGGCTCCTGGCCAGGAAGCAGCATGCTCTTCCCGGGCTGAGGCTTCTCGAGTGACTTTGGCTTTGACACATTTATGGCCTCCACTGTGCCATCAGCTGGTGCCACTGTCTGTGCTGCTGGCAGCACCCCTTGATGCTGTGAGGAGAGGCACAGACAGCTCCCTGGGAGGATGGCACAGCTGCTTCTCCTCCAGCTCTTCTTCTTGCAGTGGAGGTCTGCTCGTGGCTGAGGCTGAGCACTAGGACAAGCCCTCCACAGGCAAGGCCAGGCAGGCTGTAAGCTTCACCTTTAGGTCACAGAGCAGAAACTGTTTTTTGTGTGGTGAACTTTCCCCAGATTCTCCTCTCAGGTGATGGAAGCAAGTTCAGGACACTTTGCATCTGGGCTGGAACTCTTTGCTGTGGGATCTGAACAAGGATAGGGTTGGTTTCCTGGGTCAGTCTAATTTCTAGAGGGTGGGCTGCAGCTCTGTGAGGTTTCCTCTGTGCAGATGCTGTCTCTGTTTTCTCAGTGAATCTTGATGACTTGCCAACATCCAGCTCCACTTCTTCTCCCCCACCTCATCACATTACTTGTCCCTGGCACAAAGCAGTTTAGGGATGGGGTAATCATTTGAGGATGCTCAGAGGAGCATGTTGTCTTGTGTCTTTCAGGAGACTGCAGTCTATGGGGAGCACATCTGGTTTGAGACCAATGTCTCTGGAGATTTCTGCTATGTTGGGGAGCAGAACTGTATGGCCAAGCTGCTGGTAAGTCGCCTGGGGTCACCCGCATCCTCTTTGTGCTCCTCAACTGCAGGCTGTGCTGCCACCCGGTGGAGAAACCACGAAAGTCCTGGTGCTGGGAGAAGTGAGGGGCTAGGGAGCTGATGAGGGCAAGAGGATGCATTCCTCCTGTATGCTGCAGCTCAGTGTGCCCAGTGTCTGCCAGTACTGCCGTTCAGTTTGCAGCAGGAGCTCATTGCAGAGCTGCATGCAGCTGTAGGTCATTGCAGGGAGAGGTGTTGGCTTCCCACATGCTTAGTGGAAGAATCTGAATCCAGCTTCTCTGGAAAAACCTTTCAACAGAGGGGAAAAATGAGCAGTGGAGACCCAGGCCTACCATCTCCTGTCCCTGCATGCTGTACTGGAGCCCCAACAGACCTTGCAGTGGGGTAGCTGCACTTCTCTCTCCCTGCTTGCAGACTCAATCCTGCTCGTGGTGCTGGATGAGCAGCACTGTTGCCACTGTGTACCTGTCCCCTAGCCTCACGCTGCCACTGGGTGAGCTCTGGTCAAGATTGTGAAGGTGCTTTCCAAACCAGGTCATGTGTTGTTCTCAGGCAGTGTCAGAAGAGGCCAAGGACTGCTTTGGCAGTGGGAGAGCACCTCCCCGTTGTGCTGCAGACCCAAGAGCATCTGCTCTAGGCACATGCTTAGATCCTGTTACTGGCAAGGTGTCCTGTATAGAACTGGTTTTTTTGCATCCTGAAATATATGAAGGAAGCGTGAGGAGGGGTTGAGTTTCTGGCCTCCTTACCCTGCTGTTCACATGCATGTTTTTCCTCCCGTTTTCTCATCCTCCAGCAAAAACCTCTCTCCAGGCGTAAGTGTGCAGCATGCAAGATCATAGTGCATACACCCTGCATAGAACAGCTGGAGAAAGTGAGTAAAAACTGTTAAGCCCTCTCTGTGGCTTGCAAAGCTCTGATAGTCTGGTGTTGGCCAGCCCTTTCTCTGGGGTAGCATAGGAGGATTGGAAACTGCAGTGTGTTGCTGGAAAGAGGGGTCCTATGAGGAGACAATACCACAAGACAATACAAAAAAAGCACTAATTACTCGACTGGGACTCCTGTCTGCATTTTGTTTAGTGACAGTGGTGGTGGGTTTTGCAGTCAAGCACTGAACGTCTCCAGAAGTTCTGCTATAGTACAATAAACTCCAGTAGGTTTCCTCTTGGTGGTAATTATACTGGTTCCTGTCTTGTGTGTTCAATCCACAGATAAATTTCCGCTGCAAACCTTCCTTCAGGGAGTCTGGATCTCGGAACGTACGGGAGGTAAGATGTGAGCTTTGGATGCTGCCCATGGCTGAGCCCTTCCCTTTTCAGATTGGTGGCAAAGGGATCAGCTGCTGCCAGCAAGCTGCCCATCAAAGTGCTGGCATTGTGTTGCCTCCTGACTCCAGAGAGGAGGTGCTGTAAAGAATGTTTCCTTGCCAGGCAGCAGCACAGACTGGGTGTAAGAAGCGAGGAGATTGCAAGCAAAATGCAGAGCATCTGCTGCTTTGCATGTTATATAGCTCCTGTATCTGCATGGGAGAGACACGCAAACGGTGTTTCCTGAGAGGGGTAAAAAAATCCTCCTTTGCTGATGTCCAAGCCAATAGAGGAGGCTGTGGCAGTTCCCCAAGTTTCCCACAGTTTCGTCAGGGGCAGCACAGGCTCTGTTCTTGCTTTATCACTCAGCTTGCCCTGGGTACCATGGGTGGACTGTACAGCAGTGGGAAGCGCCCACAGTGGTGCTGTTGGACCTCTTCAATCTGCAGTGGGTGTAAGTGGAGGCCTGGGACCTGTCTGCTAAGCAGCACTGGTGAAGCACCTGCCAGCCTTCCTGGCTCATCCTCCAGCCTGTGGAGCCATCCTATTTCTCCAATACTCCTCAAACTACCTAAGGGCCTTACATTTCTAATAGAAAAGCATTCATGCAGAATTTTTGCTGTCTGGGTCAGTCCCCCTACAGTACTCAGAGACCTCAGTGTGAGGTATCCCTGCCTCCACCACCCTGCAAGCACCAGCCCTTACCCACAGTGAGGCTGTGGGCAAGGAGAAGGTGCCCATGAACAGCTCATTTCCTCTCCTTGCAACAGGTCAGCAGAGAAGTGCAGGGAGAATAGGGCATGGGGGCTTTGGGGCTGCTTCTTTCCTTGAAAAACACTGTTGTTAGAGCTGGGCAGGTTGTTAGGAGCAGGCATCTGACTTGACTGTAGTTACTTCCATCATTTTGCTGTGTGCAGAAACTGTGTCTCACTGGGGACGTTCAGACTTTGCACTGCCACCTTTTTCACCTTTCACTTATGTCATCTGGTCAGAGATATTGAGAGATAGGGATGTGATTTATGGCCAAAGTAACTAAGTAAGTAGACTACTGCTTACCCACTCTGTTGTTTGCTTTTTATGATTCTGTCTTCAATTTCTGATGCTACCTGATTTGTTTTCTGATTTGTTTCCTTGTTTTGTCTTGTTTTGATTTGTTTTAACTTCCTCTTCTGTGAGCACTGCACTTTGGTCTTGTGCCCCTGAGTTCTTCGGCGTTGCCTTCTCAGAGGTTTGGTGCTGGTGTGCATGAGCAACAGGCTTGCTGCAAGAGCAGAGGTTCTGGCTGGCCTGTGTCTGTTCCTCTTGCCTGTTCCCATGTCCTTGTATGTGCTGGGACTTTCACTTTTTTTTTCTTTCTTTTTTCGCTGTAGCCCATAGTTGTCCGGCATCACTGGGTGCATCGGAGGCGACAGGAAGGGAAATGCCGGCAGTGTGGTAAGGTGAGAGGACATCTTGGTGTGTTTTCTCTCAGCCTCGAGGGGAACTAAGCTCAAACAAGGGACAGTAGCAGGACTGGGAAGCAGGAGAATTGCTGCATTACCACTGTTCCTGCTAGGCAGGAGTAGCCTGTGGCAAAGCAAAGACTTGTGGCCTGTTTCACACAGTGAAGCACTACATAAGTGCTCCTCATACAAAGCTGTTCTCCCCTGGGCCCCATCAGTCCTAGTCGGCACTGTTTTCCTGACATACTATCCTTGGGCAATGAAGATGCTCCTGCGAAAAGCACAGCAACCTCCCTGGTGCTGTAGGGCAGTGGTTGGGGCTATCTGACAGGGATCTAGGGGCCTCCAGCTGCAGGCACATTCTCTTTGTTTATGTATCTCCCTTCGGTGGGAAAGTCTTCTTGGTAGAAAGCTGTAAGGGAATTCCCTAAGCCTCTTATCCTTCCCTCTGCAGGGTTTCCAGCAGAAGTTTGCTTTCCACAGTAAGGAGATTGTAGCCATCAGCTGTTCTTGGTGCAAGCAAGCGGTGAGCAAAGTCCCATTGAACATCTGCTCTAATGACACCTGCTTTTTGCTGGGACCACCCAGGCTTATCCTTCAAAGCCTGTCACTACAGCTCCTCTTACTGGAATAGCTGAGAGCTGCCATGGGAAGCTTTCTTCTCAGTGCCTCCTGGGGAAAGCCTTTCCATTATGAAACTCCTGCATCATTTCCTACAGCTCTCCTTTCACTGGCACAGGACAACTGGGAGGAGAAATGGAGTGGCTGAGTTTTCTCTCTGTCTCTCTGCTTCTCCAGTATCACAGCAAAGTGTCATGTTTCATGCTGCAACACATCGAAGAGCCCTGCTCACTAGGGGCTCACGCTGCTGTTGTTGTTCCTCCCACCTGGATTTTGCGGGTCCGGCGGCCCCAGGTAAGGCATATCAGCTCTTGTGTATTTTCATGGCTCCTGCTTACCCAACAATTCCTCATATAGTGTTTGGGTTTCTTTCTTTTCAGAATCCAATGAAATCCAGTAAGAAAAAGAAGAGGACATCATTCAAGCGAAAATCCAGCAAAAAGGGGGCTGAGGTAAGTGATAAGAGAGAGTGGAGGTGACCTTGTGTTAGAAGGGTAGAGGAGCTGGGCAGCAAGGAGCAGAACTGGGAAATGAGGGCACTTTTCAGGGTTTGCACTGAGGTGCAAGGTAGAGGAGAAGGGTGCTGGGGCAAAAAGGAGCCTTAGGAATGGTTGAAGATCTCAGAGATTGTCACAAAGATGAGAAAGGCCGGGAGGTGAGTTAGGTCTGCTGGCAGGGCACATCCTAGCTATTAGGCTTATGGGGTAGTTGGGATATTCTCTTCCTGTCACTCCTGACCTACGTGATGTTAAGGCTCAGCTGAAGGTGGGAGTTTGCATTTCACCAGGTTTGTTAATGGACCTGCGGTGTCTCTTGCAGGAAGGGAGGTGGAAACCTTTTGTCATCAAGCCCATGCCAGCTCCTCTCATGAAGCCTTTGCTGGTGTTTGTGAACCCCAAAAGTGGTGGGAATCAGGTATGGTCTTGTCCTGCTTCTCCTTGAGAAAGCAACTCTTTGAGGGCCTTGCCATGTGGCTGCTGAGAAATCAAAATGGTTTTGGTAATGTCCCAGCTGCAAAAGGGACAAGAAACCTTTGCTGTCAGTTTGCTACTGATGCTGCCCACTCAACCCAGACTTAGCCTGAGTACCCCAGAACACCACTGTATTGGTGAAAGACCTGTCACCAGGCCTTCTTCTCCCTCTCCACTGAGGACTGCCTGTTACCTGAAATCTTTCTTATCCCCCTAGGGAGCCAAGATCATCCAGTCCTTCATGTGGTATCTCAACCCACGGCAAGTTTTCGACCTCAGCCAGGGTGGTCCCAAGGAGGCGTAAGTACTGTTTACTGTATTTCAGTTTACCCCTGCAGTAACACCTCTTCCTGGCTGCAGTCTCAGCGTCTGTGGTCTCTCCTGATGACCCTCCTTGCTCCCTGCAGGCTGGAGCTGTACCGCAAGGTCCACAACCTACGGATCCTGGCATGTGGGGGAGATGGCACGGTGAGTCCCCCAGACCCTTCACACACTGTGATGCTTCTCACACACTACGTGTGTGTTGTGTCTGGTAGCACCACGTACTGTGAGTCCCCGCACGCACAGCTCCTGGGTGGTCTAGTTGTGCATCTGCATTTGTGTCCCTTTTGGGTGAACAGCGTCTCCGCTATGGTTGCTGGTATCTCCTGCAGCACCCATTTTATTAAAGTATTAAAGAATGTGAATAGCCTCAGTAGTGGCAAAAGAGACCTGCCCCTGCCTCTCTGGCGGTGGCTAGTGCTCTTTGTCACCTTCACCTGCCTGCTGTTCCCTGACATAACCAACTGTTTCTCTGTACCCTCTTGCTCGAGCAGGTGGGCTGGATACTCTCCATTCTAGACCAGCTGCGGCTCAACCCACCTCCTCCTGTGGCCATCCTGCCACTGGGGACAGGCAATGACTTGGCCAGGACACTGAACTGGGGTGGGGTAAGTGACAGGCAGAAGAGCCAACCGTGGCCCGGGGCAGAAAGAGTGCTTCAACTGGTGCCAGACACACGGATGGGCATTTGCACCAACTTTTCCTAAATGCAGACCAATAAATAAGTGTTATTCAGATATTACTGTTCTTCTGACATACTAATTATTCTGAATTAGATTATAGTATATTAGAACATAAAAGCTATCATTTTTTCAAACTTTTGGGAGATTTCTAGAAGGAAGATGCATTGTTTTTGAATTAAAAGTCCCATTTGGTTGTTGTGCATTCAAGTATAATCTATCTTTTCCACATACTTTGCTCTGAGATGTTTGCCTACAGTCCACTGTCTCTGAGGCATCCCTGGGAGGCAGGTAAAAGACTGACCGAGTTCTCTTCTCCACCAGGGTTACACAGATGAGCCTCTGTCCAAGATCTTGTCACACGTGGAAGATGGGAACATTGTGCAACTTGATCGCTGGAACCTCCATGTGGAAGCAAACCCTGAAGCAAACCCTGAGGAAAAGGATGAGACAGCTGCTGATAAGGTGGGACATCTCTCTGCCTTTGTTCCCTGTTCCACTGGAGTGTCTGCTACACTTATGCAGGGCAGCGAGTGGGCTGGGTGCTGCACTGCCATAAGCCCCAGTGATTCCTGTGCCTGGACATTGCCTGTCCCACCTTGAGGCCTGTGCCAATGCCATGAGGCCACTGAGATCAGAACAACAGAACAGAGCTGGCCCAGTACCTCAGGCTGGTCACCTCCATGGTGTCCTGGAGGGACAGCTAGTCCTCACTTACCCTCATGAGCACAGTGCATGACTGTCTTGTCTTTGCCATGGCACATACTGGCGGCCTCATTCTGCCAGCATGAGCATTTCCAACCTTGTTCCTCCCTTCCATTTCAGCTTCCCTTGGATGTCTTTAATAACTACTTCAGCCTTGGTTTCGATGCACGGGTGACACTGGAGTTTCATGAATCCCGAGGTATGTGGCAGCAGGGTGCAGCTCTGACACATCATAAAAGCTCTTCAGAAAAGTGGACAAGAGGACTGATACCAGAACAGAGGTGAAATCAGAGAATGAGAGCAGTTGTTGAGGGGGAAGAGGGGTGTGTGCAAGGGCAGCAAGTTGGAAACCGTCCTGGTCAAGGCTGGCTGGAGAGCCATGTTTGGAGAGAGCAGGCAAGGAAAATATTTACATTTGCAGGCCAATGACTTAGACTTTTTTCTCCTTTTCTTAGAGGCCAATCCAGAGAAGTTCAACAGTCGGTTTCGGAATAAAATGTTCTATGCTGGGGTGAGTGCAAAAGGATATCTAGGCATGCCTTCATGGATTCAGCTGGAGCATAGGCATGGCCCCAGCTTCTGTCCATTACCTCAGTTCACTCATCTGAGTTACTGTGGCCTTCGCATACACCTAAGCTGAGCCCTGCCCCTGAAGCTGGAGAGGTGCTGGAGAAGGTCTGCAGCACTGGGAGCTGCAGCTCTGCTTGGCTGCAGACATTGCTGGTGATACAGCTTTCTCTCTGGCCTGCAGTACAGTTGCTTCCTTGATCTCCTGCCACTATTGTTCTCAGGCTTGTGGACAGTCAGCCAGGCAGGACCTCCCCAGAGCTGTGGGAAGGCAGGCTGGCCCTCCTGCAGGGGAAGGGGAAGCCTCTCTATAGAGTCCTCAGGCTACTTTGGTCTTCTATTTTTATAAGCCTTGAGCCTTTTGCAGCTCCCTGGCTAATTATGCCTTCTAGAGCTTTGCATTTCAGTGTCTTATTTATTTATCTGTCCCCACAGTATACCTTCCTACCCAAGTGGTGGGGTGTCTGGTATTTTAGCAGTACTAAAGGCCAAGTGTTGCTCTGCACCATCTCACATCTCTCCCACTTATCTTCCCTATCCTGTTATCCTTAAACAGAGTCACATCTGCCGTGTTTTATGCTTGAAACCGGAATTCTCTCCTGTAACCCAATTGTCTCAATAGAGAAAGCCCACCTTCCCTAAGGCCAGGACTGGGCTGGCAAGGAATGCTTGGGTGTGTTACTGAAGCTGTGAGGTGCCCCAGGAATTTTGGTAGGCAAAATGACAAGAATGGATGACGTTGTTTGAGGAGGATGAGAGGAGAGGGCTTCTGCCAGTCAACAGGGAGAGAGTTTACTCCTCTCCGCAGCTGGGGTTTGAAGGTAGATGGCAGGCTTTCTGGCTGACCATTTCAGTGGGCATCTGGGCACTAACTCTGTCTCTTGCCTTGGCAGACGGCTTTCTCTGACTTCCTCACAGGGAGCTCCAAAGATTTAGCGAAGCACGTCAAGTTGGTTGTGAGTGTGCAGCAGTGCTCTGGGACAGGGAGGGGGGCAAACTAATAGGGAGTGAGGAGCAGCCATTCTAAGCACACTGAGTGTCTTAGGGCTGGGGGAGAGGGTGTGCTCCTTGAGGCATCAGGTTCCCCTGTCTTGGAGGACAGTTGCCCTGAGGAGCGGAGGGGGAGGTTGTTTCACCCCAGATAGCCAGAGTGGGCCAGACTCCTTCCTTATAGCAGCCTAAGTGCCCCTGTGTTTGTCTCCAGTGTGATGGGATGGACCTGACCCCCAAGATCCAGGACCTGAAACCCCAATGTTTGGTCTTCCTGAACATCCCCAGGTGAGCAGCCCCAGGATCTACCCAGGGACACTGGGCTACTGTCTACCATCCAACAGCTCTGTCCCCACGTTTGAGGGTGCCTGTCCATGTATTGCTCACTGTCCTTTCACAGATACTGTGCAGGCACAATGCCCTGGGGCAACCCTGGAGAGCACCACGACTTCGAGCCACAGCGCCATGATGATGGCTGCATTGAAGTCATTGGCTTCACCATGACATCCCTGGTGAGTTCGTTGGTGCTGGTGGTAGCTAGTAACCAGGGCAACAGCCAGTCTCATTGTTCATCAGTCAGCCCCACTGCTTCACAGTTCCTCTCTTGTGCAGGTTTGTGTGACAGTATCTGCTCTCTCAGATTTAGATAGATTTTCGACAGATCTCAGTTCACTTGCACCGTCTGACTGAAGTGGATGTTTTCCCCATCCGTCTCTCAGTCTGTGCTCTACTCTCACTCTGGACTCTTTTACAGGCTGCTTTGCAGGTGGGTGGCCACGGGGAGAGGTTGTGCCAGTGCCGGCAGGTGGTTCTCACCACGTCGAAGGCCATCCCCATGCAGGTAGATGGGGAGCCCTGCAAGCTGGCAGCTTCCTGCATCCACATCTCCCTGCGCAACCAAGCCAACATGGTGCAGAAGACCAAGCGGCGCAACTCCATGCCTCTGCTCAACGAGTAGGTTCCTCAGATCAGTCTGTCATCTCCTCTCCAAAGCAGAAGGGGTGGATGGAGAAGGGGAAAGACTGATCTGTCACTCTCAGGAGCATTTTGGTCCTCTCAAGGTAGAGCTGGGAAGGACCCAGGCTGCAGAAATGTGGCTAGAGCCTGATATTGGAGAAGCTGCTGGTGACAATCTCCCCACTCGACCCTGAGCTTTTGCCTGTATTGGAGGAGTAAGGTGCATAAGGAGAAAGTGGGTTGTCACCTTCTGATCCCTTCTCTTTTTCCCCCTCATGGCATGCAGCCAGCAGCCAGTGCCTGAGCGGCTGCGAATCCGAGTGAGCCGAATCAGCATGCGTGACTATGAGGCACTGCACTATGACAAGGAAAAGCTGAAGGAAGCCTGTGAGTGACCTGAGCTGAGTAGCAGAGGGGTGGGAACTGCACTCCCTGAGTCCCTCAGTGCCTGCAGCTGAGCTGTGTGAGGTGCTGGCAGTCAGGCACAGTCTGCTCCCTGAGTTGTATGTGTGTTCCGTCTTGTGCAGCTGTGCCACTGGGGATCATCGTGGTTCCAGGGGACAGTGATCTGGAGTTGTGCCGGACCCAAATTGAGAGGCTTCAGGAGGTGAGGCTCTGTGTGGGAAGAGGTTGTGGTTGAGTGCTGAGTTTGGAGGGATCAGAGGAAGGAATTCTAGGCCTCGTTGATCTGGCCGCAGCAACACACACACTCCTACTTCTGGTAGGAGCTCATGATTTGCTTTCACCACATGGTGAAGGAAGATTCCTGAGCTGGATGGCATGTTTCTCCCTGCCGTCCAGCAGCTTATTTCTTTCCATTGCTCTCCCGACCTTGTTCTCTAGGCCTCGAGTGTCACTGGTCCAGAGAGATTCTGTGGCAGAGGAAAAAGCCAGCACAGGTGCCTGCCTCCTCCTAGGTGGCTGGGGAGGCTTTTCCTCTGTCCATTTGTTTGCTGTACTGTGTGTTCCTTCAACTTACTTTCAACCTTCTTCAGGCTCTGCCTTTCTCAGCACAACTCTGCTTCTCCCTTGGTGCGTGGATTAGGGCTGTTTTCCCCCTCCAATACTTTTTATTTGCAAGTAGTAACTTTTGTGCTCCTGCCAGTGTGCTAATGTATGTCCCCAACCTGCACACAGGCTGCATAACCTTTGGTCCTGATGAACAATGCCTTTTGAGTCCACAGTGTGGCTCCTGGTGTTGTACTGCACAATCCAGTTTTCTCCCAGTTTACAGGACCTTGCTCAGTCCACAGTGAGCTGGTACTTGCAGTCTAGGGCATCTCAGGCATGAGGCTAGGAGACTCCTAACATCAGAGGATACCACTTTCCCGCATCATCAGCCTGGTAGCTCTCTCCAAAGCTGTGCTGGTGTTCCTTGATCACCTAATGTTTTCCCTCTTCTCTCTTCTTGAGCTAAATCCTGTTTTCTGGTCATGGATCAGGGCAGAGACTGTGGCCTGACAATGTGTAAAGCTGCTTGCCATATCTGCAGTAGCATGACAGTGTAAACCTGTGTGGGACCAAAGGAGGGACAGGGGGCTGCTCAGGCAAACACTGTAACAGCACACCTTGCCTTTCTGCAGGATTTCTCTCCGCAGCCCTCTGCTTTGCAGCGCCTGCTCTTTCAGGTGTGTATGGCATCTCGCCATCCCTCAAGCCCATCTGTCATATACGTCATGCTTGTCTTGTGGGCTCATCTTGTGGCACTCCTCCGGTGAGCTGGCATGTCCACTCTGCTCTGTCCCGTGCTGCTCTCCATCACTGTGTTCGAAGTTCCCATTTCTGTCCAAGCGCCTGCAGCCCTCCAATCTGGAGGGACCTCCCAGAGCAGGAGGGACACGCTGGGAAGAGAACAGAAGGGCCGAGAGACATCACTGTGTTCTCTTTTTCCTATGCAGGAAGGAGATGGAGCCAAACCGAAGACACTGTCATCCCAGAAACTGTCACCAAAGTGGTGCTTCCTGGACTGTGAGTATCATCCTCTGGGAGTGCTTTGTGCATGAATCTGGGGTATGACAGGGCAGACCTTTACTGGCAAGCCAATGAGAGCCACGTGGGACGTGGGACTCAGGGATGCTGAGATTCTTGCTGCCAAGTTCAGTATTTCTTTGCCCAGGTGGCAGCTAACCACAAGGAGAGTGAGGAGCCTGCCAGGCAAGGGGTATCTGCTGCTCTCCAGCCTCAGAGCCAAATGTGGTTCTGCAGAGTATGCTGGGTCTCTTCAGAACTGGTGGGGTTGCTCTTCTGTGGTGTGCAGGCAGGGGGCCCCCATGTTCTAGCAAGCTAGGAGCGAGCCATCCCCTTGTGTATCCTGGAGGTACAGGAACAGTTTCCCCAGTGTTTTCCAGCTGCTTCTTCCCATTCTGGAAACAGCTCCCTTTGCCTTCACTGACCTGGAGGTCAGAGCTCTCCCTGTATATGTGGAAGCTAGCCGAGATAAATGACTACTGCCACTGATACTTCATCTCCCTGACCTGCAAGAGGAGTTTCTAACTCCAGACCTAGCATAGGCTGCGAGGAACAGAACTTTCTCCAGAGCTAGCAGTCACTGCTGATCCAGTAAAGGCCGTCTTGGATATAAGGCAAATGTTTCAGAGGTCCTGGCAGGTCACTTGGGAAAATTGTCCTTTCTTCTCATCTCAATGAAAATGCTCTGTATTTCCGTGTGTTGGTTCCGCTC
This sequence comes from Odontophorus gujanensis, assembly GCA_013399175.1. Classification (NCBI taxonomy): domain Eukaryota; kingdom Metazoa; phylum Chordata; class Aves; order Galliformes; family Odontophoridae; genus Odontophorus; species Odontophorus gujanensis. The sequence continues at coordinate 29,910 of VXAB01013536.1, forward strand.
ACCCTGCGAGGGACATCAGGTACAGCCAGAGGCTGCAACACGGGCCTGGGAAGCTTCGTACTAGTCTGAAAGGATGTTGCTTCTCCCCTGGGGGCTTCAGACTCTCCACGAGGGGTTGCTGGGATGGCTGTTCCCAGGTGTCACTCCTAGGACTGCTTTCCCTCCTCCAGCCAGTCTCCCAGCAGCAGGTTCTGAGCTCAGGAAAATGTGTCAGGAAAGGAGCCAGTGCCTCATTCAAGACAGCACAAGCTCATTAAAGTAGCTGAATTACTGGCCTTCATCAGCAACTCCATGGCTGTAAATCTCCAGCCAGGACAGGATAGGTGGAGCTCTTTTCACTCCTCTAATCTGATCTGGGCAATTCCCACTCAGTTTGCGAAGAGAATTCCCCGGGCCCCCAAGGGTGCTACTGCAGAATCACTCTGTCTGACTCTATCCCTGTCTTGCAGCAACCACAGCAGATCGATTCTACAGGATAGATCGCGCACAGGTGAGTGTGGGAAAAACAGCCTGAAACGTTAAGTTCTGAGGTGGGGGAGATTCAGGGCCAGACACCACCAAGAAGCGACTCAGACTGCTGGGAGTCTGGAAAATGGAGAACAGACACCTAATGCCTCCAGGCATCAACAGGGGTGCGCTTTGGGCTGGGGCAGGAATCCTGTGAGGGTCTGAGGCCTTGGAGACCTTGAAAATAGATGGGATTTGTGCCAGCCTGGGGAGAGGACTGAGGGAAGCAAGGCAGGAAAGGCATGCCTGACCACAGCCTCAGGCACTTGTGATCACAAGCTTCACAGGGGTGGACAGGGTGGGCATGCAGCTCCCTTCCTATCCCCATGTTTGACTCCTTGAGGCTCCACTTGGTGCCCCTTCCTCTCAGCTTCAGTCAGCCATAGCCCTGTGGGCAGAGGCTTCTCAGACAGAGTGGGATGCAAGGCATGGGGTTTAAGAGGGATGGGAGATGGAGTTATACAGATATAGGTCTTGCTTCCAAAGAGCCTAACTTGTGCATTCCAGGAGCACCTCAACTATGTGACAGAGATCTCTCAGGATGAGCTCTATGTGCTGGACCCAGAGCTGGTGATCACACAGACCATAGGCACCTCTCCTGCCATGCCTGATCTTGTTGACTCATCTGCCACACCTCCTGGACACCATTTTGCTTTCCCTTCCTCTTCCTCCTCTCCACCCTGCTCTCCTGCCCCCAGGTGAGTCTGCAAGTGGGAGGAAGTGGGGTGCTAGGCCTCAGGAAGAATGAGCAGCAATGGGAAATCCATGGTTGGCTTCACAGCTTTGGTCCCTAGGTTGGATTGCAGAGGGGATCCCAGGAATTGAATAAGAATCCACTGCCAAATTAGACCAAATGAGTGGGATGCTGTCTTGCCATCTCTGCTTCCTTGCTGGCTGTGCTGAAGGCGGTGGAGTATCACAAAGTGATGGGCTACAAAGCTGTAGGGCCAAGCTCCAGCACCAGTCTGTGGACATGAATTGGGCCAGGCTTAGGTGTGAGTTGGAGGCTGAGAGCAGCAGTGGAAATGGGAGCAGGGCTGGGGAAGAACCCAGCTCAGGCAAGAAGCAGAAGGCATGGTTAGAAGGGAGCTAATCTTTTGGCCTGCTTCTCCTGCTGGCTGGAGGAGTGCCTCAGGTAGGCATCTCTGCAGCTGTCCCTCCACTCACCACGTGCCACTTTCAGGCAATATGCTGCCCAGGCTGGCAGGGTTAGTTACACCTTTTCTTCTTCTCTTCCAGTGCCGAGGCTGAGCTCTGCCTCCCTCACAAAGGTGAGTTCGTCTGTCCTCACTGCAGGCGCCAAGCAGGGCCCTCAATCTGTCCTGCCTCCTCTCAGATTGAACTATTTTGGGTTCCTGCCATTGCTTTCTGGCCCATCCTTTCTCTGAAGTGCAGCCAGGAGCCCTGCAGCTAATGTGCTAGGTGGGGGTGGGTGACCCCAGAGGCAGGCAGCAGAGACCTGACGATGATTTGTGGAGTGGTCTGGCCAGGTGCTCCCCTGGCTCTGCTGAGCTGCATGGGGAGGGCAGGAAATGGCATGGCAGAGGGGTTAATCCCCCACCTGCAGAGCTGTGTGCTGTTGGCTGGGTTGGGGGCTGTTTCTGCCAGGCCGCAGCGGGAGCTCAGGAGGTGGGAGCACAAGGTCAGGGGCCTCGCTGAACTGAGCAAATGGAAAGAGTTTCCTGGAGCTTGAGCAGAGCTCAGAGCCTGGATGTGTGAGTGACTCACTGGTGAAAGGCGTCTTGGCTGCTGGCTGACACCCAGATCTGCTCCCTGCTTCCATAGCGAGTCATCCTGCCTATGGGCAGAGCCCCTTGCTTCCCTCCACACATCTCTCTGGGGCCAAGCTCTGGCTGCACCCCCAGGTGCACGGGAACCTCTCTTCTTCCCTCACATACCCAAGGGTGCAGGAGTCATGTAAAATCAATCTAGCTGCTGTTCACCCTGAGAACAAGGGGCTGACACCTGGAAGAACTCAGCTGACAGTTTTGGGTCTCTGGTGTCCAACTCTTGGTTCCCCAGGCAGATAAAAAGCATCACAGATGGAGTTCTCTGATCCCAACCCATCTCTCTTTGCAGATGACCTTCTAGAAGCTGCCAAGAGCGGCAACTTCAGCAAGGTAGGCACTTTGGCTTTGTGCTTTGACATGCCACCAGGGATGGCTTTGAACACAACTGCCCTTCAGTGGCTCCTGGTGAGGGTTTTCCTCCATGCAGTGCCCAGCCAGGAGCAGTGGGTGAAAGCCAGGCAGACTCCTGGCAAGGAGCCTTGGTCCTCAAAGCTTCTCTCCAGAAACAACCTGCTGGGCACCCCAGGGATGCAGTGCCAGGGCTAGGGGGTGGAGAGTGGAAACTCATCCGAATCTCTTTGGCAATCCCATAGTTCCAAGAGCTGCACCGGGCTGGAAGAGACCTGATGGTGAGAGATTCCTCGGGCCGAACTGTCCTCCACCATGCCGTCATATCAGGGAGCAAGGACATCGTCAAATACATAATTGAGAATGGTGAGCTGGGCTGGTTTGCTGCAGCCAGAATGCCACCCTTAGCAAAGCAGGCTGGCAGCCAACACCCAGCCCTCTGTTTAGAAGGAGTGCCTCTGGGCACGGGGTGCCATCCCCTAGGATTTGCTACATCCTCCCACTGTGGCATGGGCTTTCCTTAGCATCTGTCTGCCACTGCTGAGTACCACGGGCTGTTATCTCATCCATGCTGTGTCCAGCACATCTCTGGGAAACATCTCCCAGTGTCATGCTTCTGCTTTCAGGGGAGCTGACCTGTTGTTTTTGGCAGCTCCCACTGAAATGCAAACTGGTTTATTTTTATTTGGATACTTCTCTGTAATGAATCCACAAGCAACTCTTCTTCCTAATCTCAGCTGGGATCAGATGCTGTTGCTGGTCTGAGGGTTTTGGAGCCAGGCCCTTTGTGGGAGGTACAGATAGCAGCCCCTACAGCAGGGTGCAGCATGTGACTGCATGCGGAGTTGGTAGGCCCACCTCTCACTTGCCCCGCACTCTTTCTCTCCACAGCCCCTTCAGAAATCCTTGATGCCACAGAGGAAGAGAAGTAAGTTGTTGCCTGACATTTTTTTTACCTGTTGGCCATGGTTTCCAGTCCCCAGGCAGCACCCCTTAGGCTGACCGTGGGACAAGCACCTTCTGCAGCACTTGTCCCCTCTCGGCACGTTTAGGGGGCACACCTCACATCTGCTTTCTTCCCCATAGTGGTGAAACCAGCTTGCACCAGGCTGCAGCCCTACGCCACCGCACTATCTGCCACTACATCGTGGAGGCTGGGGCATCGCTCATGAAGACTGACCTGCAGGTGATGGAGGGCTGGGAGGGGGCCTGTGGTGGGGCTGGCAGGAGCTGGGCCACGCAGGGCTGTCTGAAGAGCAGCTCAAGGGCCGCAGTTTTTGCCTGCGTGCAGCTTGTACATGGGGAAGAGAGCAGCTGCTCAGCCTGCTCCCAGCAGCAGAGGGGTTAAACCCCCCCCCCCCTTTCTCTTCTCTCTGTGTTGTTTTATTAAATTAGGAGCGAGGCGCTGGAATGTCTCATCCCTGTCTCCCCCATCCCACCCTGTGGGGTCACAGCGAGGACAGTCTCGCTGCCGAGCTCCCTCCCAGCCACAGGGCTCCCCCTGCAGAGCCAGGATGGAGCACTGGGGCTCCTCGGGTGAAGCAGAGAGTGTCAGCAGGCAGGCGAGGAGCTCTAGTTCACATACCACATTAATTGAGATGTGTCCTGGTGCCAGGAGCTGCTGCCAGCCCCTGCAGAGCAGATGCATGACGGGGACTGAAGCTGTGTTTTGGTCCGCGAGGTTCCTGGGGTTGGCATTGCAGCAGGAGGACGTGGTCGTCTGGCAGAGGAGGTGTAGGTACAGGTCGAGAGGGTGCAGTCTGGATCTGGGACAAGGACCCCAATCGAGGATGTGGTCTTGCAGGGGCCATTGGAGCTTAGGGGCTGCCTCAGACAGTGAGCAGCCTGTTGCCAGCTGCCAGGGAGATGCTGTATACACAATCTCTGGCACCTGATCACTCCTTCTTGTTCACATGGTGTCCAGGCAGGACATCTGGCAGGCAGCCATGGGACAAGGTGATGCCCAGTGAGGGGACAGAGACAGGAGAGGGCAGATCGGGTGGCACGGCTCTTCTCTGTCCTTTGGGAAGGGCTGTGGGATGCTCTGTGTGATGAACAGCCTCAACCTGCCAGCACAGAAAGAAACCTAGCTCAGGAATGACAGCCTGCCCTGGGGAGCAGGGCTTGCACGTGCCTGTGTGAGTGCATGCCTGGCTTTGTAGCAATCATCTGGGGACCCACCTGCTTGTGGCGCTGACCTTGTTTAGCCGCCAGGTTACAGCCTGTCTGCACAGGCAAGAACCAGCCTCCATAGAAACTCTGCTGCAGGACCTTTGGTAGACCTAGATGTAGCACAGCTGGGGACAGCCTGGTCCTGAACTCAACGACCCTGAGGGAGGTTGGCCCTTATCAGGTAGCACACATCAGCCTGTCTGTGCAGAGGGGCCCTGGCAGCTCCAGTTTCAGGCTGCGGATCTGGGCAGGAGGTGGTGCTGCACCAAGGCTTCTGCAGGGGGATGAGGAAGAAACTCTATTCCTCCCTTTTCTTTTTTTTACCCCTTTGTTCAGTGCCTGCTTGGATTCAGTGGAGGCCCCTGAGGAGAGCCAAACAGTGAGGCACATTGCAGCCTCCAGCCCCCTACACGCTCAGCTCTACGTGGCATGCCCTGGTGTGTGCAAGCACGATAGGTTTCTTGGTGGCTGCATGCCTGGCAGCAAGCACAGGGGTGTCCCAGTGTGCAAATGTGCAAGAGAAAAGTGTGCCTGTGGGTGCCCCCTTTCCTGTCCCACTCTGGTGCATCTTTGCAGTGGGATGTGCTCAAGCTTTTGTCCGCAGCCATACCCACACACAGTGGAGGCTGCTAGTGCCCGACCATTGTTCACACTGAAGAAATCTGTCTGTGGGTTGTTACAGGGGCCTCTGCTCCCCACTCAGTCACCGTGGTCCTGCTGTGCTCCGTGAGATGAGCTGGGCAGCAGCGCTTCCCTTCGGGGGCCGCTTTTCAATGGCAGCGGCAGAGTGCCAGGTTTCCGTGGCCTTTCTCAGCAGAGGGTTTGTTCGGCACTGTGGAGCCCAGGCATTAATGAGAAGGAGCGAGGGGCAGGCAGAAGGAGGGGGGAGAGGAGACGTAGCGGCGAGCTGTTAACAGATTTGCTTTTTATGGAGTGCGGGAGTTCATTAGTGGACACAGTCCAGATGGCTGCAATAAGCTGGTGAAATGCGATCCTCCTGCGGGAGCGGGAGCGCTGGTGAGGCTGCGAGAGGGAAGGGGGGTTGGTATTCCCGGGCATTCCCCAGACATACCCCTCATTCCTCACCCTCTCCCTCCTGCCTCGGCAGCACCGGGGAAGAGTGGGTCATGGGGAGCAGCCTTTGTCTCCTCCAGTGCTCAGCGTGCTGATGTGTTGCCTTCCCTCTGCAGGGAGACACCCCTAAGCACAGGGCTGAGAAAGCCAACGACCCTGACCTGGCTGCCTACCTCGAGAACCGACAGCACTACCAGATGATCCAGCGGGAGGACCAGGAGACAGCTGTGTAGCGCTCAGCGTGCCTTAGCCCAACCAGCTTGGGCAGGACGAGAAGAGGACGGCACCTGGCAGAGCTGTGAGTCTTCAGCCCAGTCCCTGAAGGAGATGGAGACAGCAGGGCTGTGCCACAGGCTGGGCTGGGACTCTGTTTATGAGGACAGTGGGTATTTGGGACTTGAAGCCCTGCTCTTTGTGTGTCCCCCTTTGCCCCTCATCCACCACGTTCCCCGCGCTGGATGGGCTCCATCCCAGAGCCCCGCTGGGGCAGGCAGGGATGGAGCAATCCATCACCCTCGTGCAGGGGAGCAGTGCAAGTGCCCCCAGCAAGTTCTTACCTATGATTCGTGCAGGACACCACTGCCCGCCCCTCTGCCTGCCAGCAGTGCCACTCCATTAGGCACTTCACCTTGTCCACAAGAAGCACCGTGACATACTGCCTGTGAGTCCTGTTTTCCTGTTGGCCTGGCACTGCCCTTGCTCTCTGTGGCAGGAGACAAGTCCCCTGTATTAGGGAATGTGCTCCCACCCCTTCCTCAGAGTATCTGGAACTGGCACAGCTGGATGCCGGGCAGCTGCTGCCCTCCTGGCTGCCTTCAGTGCTGGCTCTGTGCTGCCCTTGGGGATCTCCCTGTGCTCCCAACCTGTGTGACCGCTGCATGTGGCTTCTGCCATCCCCACAAATCAGACTCAGGGTTTTGCAGGGAAACCTGGGAGGTCTCCCAGCCCAGGCACAAGCTCCCTAGGCAGGCCAGCAGCAGGCTGCCAGCACACCTCCACAGGTTTTAGCAGAAAGAGGGATTTGGATGCATAGGAAGTGTCAGGATCCCCAACCCTGAGTCATGCATGTGACAGGATGGCATTAGGGGCACCACCTGCCATGGGACATGAGGCACCGTCTGCCCTGCAGAGGCTGTGAGTGCTTGAGCACACACTTCTGCAGAGCAGCAGTCCTTGGCTGCAGGGCGCCGCCAAAGGAGGAGTGCAGACGACTGTTGGCATCGGTGCGTTCAAGCGGGAGGTGTGTGCAAAGCAGGTCTGCGTTGCAGCTTGCAGGTGGGGTCCCAGGAGAGGAGGCCGGGGCGTCCCCAGTGTGGCTGTGCTGGGTGGCACTGCTCACATCCCCCTGCAACACAAACACTGAAGAAAAAAACGTATCGCGACACCACAAAGAACCACAATGCTGATCAGGCTTTAGGGTGGGGCAGAGTTACCTTTGAGGCTGTGGGGCAGCCGGACCAGAGCAGCACACGGGGCTGGTGCTGGGGTTTGGTGGCTAATATCATTGCTGTCCCGATGGCGATGCCCCAGCAGCACCAGGAGTTCCCATCAATGCTGCTCGCTTGCAGACAAATGCTGCCATCTTCCCAAAGATGCAAACTGCTGCCCCAGCCAGGGCCCCAGCTCCCCCTTCTCCCCCTTCCCCCCAGTTTGTACATCCCTGTTTTTGTACAGGTAGTTCAGAGACACACTGTCCCCCTCCCCGCCGGGCCCCACACGTTAGCTGAGTTGCTGTGCAATTCCGAGCCTGGCTGGTGTGTAGGCAGAGGCGGAGGGGTGTCGGTAGCCCTGCCCACGTGGGGCAGGGGTTCTGTGCAATACCCGGTTTGGTGTTCCCAGGCGCTCTTGTAGGACTGTATTTTTGTAACTCTGTGGGTGCCGGCTCTAGCAGGCCCAGGGCCTGGCATGAGCCCCCGCTCCCATCGCTTTTTGACTTTTGACTGTTTGGATGTTGTTGTTTCTTGCCGTTGAAATTGAAAAAAAAAGAAAAAAGGATGTTTTAATTCCTCCTGCTGCTGTGGGTGTGGGGTGGGCAACACGTGGCTGGGGTGAGCCAGATCCGGCCCCAGGCTCGGGGTCAGCGCGGTGTGGGATCAGCCGCAGCACGAGGGCTGCTCCCCGCTTCCAAGAGCCAAGGATGAGGAAGGCTGCTGCCTGCTGGGTTACCTGCGCCAGCACCATTCCTCCTGCAGAGCTTCCCTCACAGAGGGCAGGTAACCGGTAATCGCTGTGCATTTGCAGCGTTTGCAGCACTCGCTCTCCCTCTTTTCTCTCCTTCCTTCTGCGTGAGGCCCCTTCCTGCGAACACAGCCTCCCGCTGCCGGTTGGGGCCGCAGGAGCCATTTCCCAGTCGCGCATCCCCTGGCTGCCTGCTGCCTTCGCGATCCCCGGCGCTGAAGCAGCCCCCAGCGGCCTCCCGTCCGGGGAAGGGGCACAAAATGGCTCTGCTGCCCCACCTCGGCCCCTTCTGCTGGCCGCCGTGGCCGGGGGCTCGAGGAGAGCCTGGCGTCAGCCCTGCCCTCCCGCGTGGTGAGGCGGTGGTCCACGAGAGCAGAGTGGAAGGAGGCACTGACGGGGCTGTGCCCGCGGTCCGCAGAGCCCCGGGGCTCAGCTCCAAAGGGCTCTCGGAGCCCTGGACCGCTGTGCAGCGCTCGGATACGGGGAAAAAGGGAGACGGGGACGCCGCGCGCTGGGGGCTCGAGCCCACGGCAGCCGAGCGGAGCGGAGCCGAGCGGCCCCTCCCCGCCGAGCTGCTCCCCCAACCCCCGGGGCCGCCCCTCGGCCCGCCGCCCGCCTTTGTGGCTGGCCGTGCTGCCGGGGGGCAGAGGAGGGGCTTGCACGGGGACTTTGGGCTCCGACCACCTCGGGCTGCCGGCGGGGCCCGACGTCAGGGGCCGCTGTGCTGCTCTGCGCTGCACTGCGCGGGGCTCCGCACGCGGCCGCCACACAAAGCAAAGGCAGCGGCGCCGCTCCGCGCCCACCGCCCCGCAGGTGAGTGGGGGGGAGGACACGCAGAGCTCGGCAGCCGCACCACCCCCCCGCCCCGCTTCAGACCCCCGCAGCCCCGCGCCCAGGGAAGGGGCTCGGGGGTTGGGGGCGACCCTCTGGCGCGCCCTGAAGGTGGGGAGGGGGTGCGGGGGGCTGCGCCGTGCGCCTCGCGAGGCGAGGAGCTGCGGGATGAGTGTGGGAAGCCCATCCCGCAGCCCCGACCATGGGGGGACGGAGGGGGCCGGGAGCCCACGACGCTCTCGGCCGCGGCGAGGGTTCCCGGGAGGGTGGGAGCGGGGCACGGCGCCCGGGAAGAGTCGGGGATCCCCCTCGGGCATCACCTGGCGCGCCACTCGGCTCTGATCCGGGATCGGTCCGCGCGGGGCAGAGAGGAGGGATGGAGATGGGGATGGGGACGGGGCGGGGGTACGGGCGGTGGAAGGCTGTACTCCGTACGCCGGGAGTGCCGCGGGACGGGCGTGGTGTCCTCGGGCCGGGAAGGATGTTTCCCCGCGAGGGCGGCAGCGCTCGGTGCGGGGTGGACACGCGTGCACACGCACTCACCGTCCCGGCGCACGCACGGAGGAGCGCTGGGGCCGCGGTGCCGGCAGTGGGCGCCGCTCTCCCGTTAAAGCGCTCCTCGGGCTCCCACGCTGCGTGCGTCCGCCTGTGTGAACTCCTCTGGCTCCGCTCCCGGCCCCTCGCGGCAGGGGTTCGCTTTCCATGGGTTTTTCCCCCGCTCCCGTCCCCGGATTCCGCGGGGGCCGGGCCGAGGCACCATGGCAGCCCCTGAGCTCCTGGGGCCGGGGCGGTGCGCGGTGCCCATCCCTCCCTCCCCCGCCCCAGGCAGGATGCAGCCCCAGGGCCTCCTCCTCCTGGCACTGCTGCTGCTGGCGGCCACCGCCGAGGCTGCCAAAGCCAAGAAAGGTGAGCGGGAGTCCGGGTGGGCACGGGGGGGTCTGGGTGTGCCGCCCCGTCTCCCAGCCGCTGCCTCCCTCGCAGAGAAGGCAAAGAAGGAGGGTTCCGAGTGCCAGGACTGGCGCTGGGGGCCCTGCGTCCCCAACAGCAAGGACTGCGGCCTGGGCTACCGCGAGGGCACCTGCGGAGATGAGAGCAGGAAGCTCAAGTGCAAGATCCCCTGCAACTGGAAGAAGAAGTTTGGAGGTGTGGAGGT